>CM041209.1:35508570-36013525 GCA_023065735.1 Coffea humblotiana | reverse complement strand
TCTTGAATTTTTTGACCACAATCTTGAAGTTCTTGAAGTCTTGATAACTTGCTTGGGAGTTCTTGAAGGATCTTGAAGGTTTCTTGTGTGTTTCATTAGCCGAAACAAATCTGGATATTATTCCATTCGGGCCAAGCTTGTGTGTGTTTGTTTGTTATAGTAAAAAAAAAATTCAGGGGGTACTGTTCACGTTGGTACTGTTCATCGTACTGTAGAAGTACTGTTCATCCGAAAAAAAAAGAAAAAAAAAGAGAGAGGAAAGAAGAATCGGTTGGCAAGAAAACAAAGAGGAAAAAAAAATAGCAACCGAATTGTGTGGGGGAAAATTCTGATTTGTGCCATCTACTTGGAATAGAATTTGGAAGTTACTAAAAGTTGTTTCAACAAAAGGTTTTTCTAAAAGGGTTTCCAAAACTAACTTGTTTTCCAAAGTCAATTAGGAAACTAAGTAAAGCACTTGGATAACTCTTTTGTCTTCACTTGGGCACCCTCCTACATTTTCGGAACACCTTCCTACGTTTTAGGAACACACTCCTACATTTTAGGAGTTAGGGTTTTCGTTGATTCCTTTCACACTAGCGCACCTTCCACTTCTGTCCGAGTCTAGAAAGCTTCCTAAACCGTCCATTCTTGTCTCCTTTTTGCACCCGCATTGTGTCTTGCTTGATTACTTTTGTGGATAGTTTGGTGACAATTCTTGGATTTTGTGCGGCATTTCTCAACTACTCAAACCGACAGGTAAGGAATTTTGGTAAGCTTATTTGGGTGCTTTGAGTGATACACGAGTGATGAGCACATACACGTGAGCTTGTGTGTCGTGAGGAATCTCTTTTTTCGTTGCTAACTTTTTGCAGGTTCCCTCATACATCATGGCGAGTACAAGACGCATAAAAGCTAACTCACAACATTGTCTTCTTGATCCTAAGGAGTCAAAGAAGTGGCATTACGTGGCGTAGATGGAGCAATGGGACATCGTCAAATCTCAGTTGCTTGGTTGGTTTTATACGCGTTGTGGTGTCAAAGATAAAATCTGTAGCTTGGCCATTGATGGGAGTTGTGAAGTCAACCTTGCAAGTGCTATCATGGTTGAGAAATTAAATCTTCCAACCATTGATCATCTTCAACCGTACAAGTTGATGAGTACTCATGGTGATGTTTGGGTTACTAAGCACACACTTGTACCTATTCAAATCGGCAAATATGTGGATGAGGTGTTGTGTGATGTAGTCCCAATTCAAGTGACACATGTGTCATTGGGCAAGCATGGATGTCGAGGCGAGAAGTTAAATATGACGAACATACTAATAAGTATTCCTTCTTATTTAATGGTCGTCGTTTTGTACTTGTATCACTTACTTATGACCAGCTTTGTATTGATCTAGCATACATGAAAAGTGAGCTTGAGCGTTATAGAATGGAGAAAAAGCTAGATGAGGGAATTGTGCCTGAAGAGGTAAAATTCGAGGGAGTTGAAAGTAATGAGATAAAAGGGTCAGCTGTTGAACTAGAAAAAGAGATGAAAAATCTGATGAAATGGGTGGTAAAAAGGAAGAGAAGAGAGAAAGTGGGCTGATTTTGAGCAAGAATGTGAGGGCCTATTATTTTCCTAACGAACTTACCTTCGCTTTGTTTAGTATCTCTTCTTTTGTGCAGATTACACAAAGTCAAGTAGAGCTGGTCATGGCATGTTCCATTCCGAAGTCACTTGGACACTTTGCGAGTTTCCATGGAGTTTGTCTCCTAGGAGCTAAATCTCTTTGGTATCAATCCATGGAACAATGTCCATTCAAACCTGCCCGCGCCATTGGAGGATTCATTCGAGCTCATCGTAAAAGGAAATTCCAGATTCTACTTCTTGTCCTTTACCTATGGTTCGTTCATCATTTTTGCCTTATGTTGAGCATATTACTAGCCCTAACTCTTGTTGTTCTTATGTAGATCTTGATGAGAAAGGACTAGCACTAGAATCTCAAGTTGAATCAATTGGTGGAAGGAATATTGAAGTGTCAAAGGGAGTTTCACATTTAAATCTTGCTCTACACTTTCTTACCATTTAGTTAATAATGTCCCATTATTTCTTTATCCAATTTCTGAATTGTTTCAAGTTGAAGGTTATTTTGTGTTTGTAGGTTGTAAAGCTGTCCAAAATTTCCAAACTATGACTAAAGAGTTGCAACCTAATGTCATGCTTGTTCCAGCTGCATGTTGCGAAGAAGGGCCGAACTGTACCACCTTGTACAACCCGATTCAGGATTTCTCTAGTTTCAATGGGCATCATTATGAAGATCCTTATCTTGTGCACGTGACTAGTAAGCTATTGCATAATTTTATACCTATGACTACCCACTATGTGATTAATTGTGTAGGTAACATCATGCCAGTCCATACTCGAAGGCTAATTAGAGAGTTTTGGGTTGCAACCTGGAATTTTCGTAAGCCTTATACACGTTCTTTCCAACCTTGACGAATGTCCTTGTTTGAGAGCCCCTTGAGGCTGGCCAAACGACATTTAACTTGGCTTGTAACCCTTCATTTCTTTCCAACGTGGTTCTCCGCTAAGCGTACCGTCGATTTGTGGCCAAATCGCTTTCAAGAGGAGGGGAATGATGCAAACATAAAGATCATCCTCCAAACTATTGAGTCAAATGAAGAGTGGCTGCAATTTGTTTCCCGTTCCGAGTGCTCCATTGTGTCAACAACAATGCTTACAAATTGGGGTTACCTGGGGGAGTGCAATGTTAGCACGACTTTCAATGTCGCGGATTTGAGTCCATTCCTTGACGGGGAGGATCCAGATTTGAGGACAAATCCTTCTCAAGTGGAGGGGACTGATGTGTGCACGGACCTTAACCCAAGTAATGACCCAGTTCGAGTACCATTTGGGCCCATGCACGGACCTTAGCCCAAGTAATGACCCATTCGAGTACCATTTGGCCCAGTCACACGTGCACGGGTCAAGCGCTTCAAGGAGTCACTCCAAGCCCTAGTGCGAAGTGTGCAAGACCAACAAGGAGTCCATAGAGACATTGAAGGCTTGGAAGGGGATACTCAAGTCATCTACACAATGATCCAAACCCATGAAGAATCAAGTGGGCCTCCAAGTGGGTTGGTCGATTAGGCCCTAGGCCTTAGTCCCAGGTTTTCATCTTGTTAGAGTTGGATTAGCTTATTAAATTAGGTCATGGGCCGGCCCATCTTGTCCATGGAGTGGCCGACCCCCTTGTTTGCTTTATTAGGGTTTCATTAGTCCCTTGACCTAGTCCCTTAGCCTATATAAAGGCTCACTTTGTACGGTCAAAGGGGGTTACGCAATTTTGATAATAAACAATTAGTTTTGTTTTCTCTTCCATTGAGAGATTCAAATCCTTTACTTGCTTTGGCAAGGGTTATTGAGCAATCTTGCGCTTGCCCATGATTGTTCTACCGACCTATCCACTTGAGTATTCTCCTCAATTTGGAGTTGTCGTTCTACCGCCTTTAATTAAATCGTGTCGTCCGTTTTGGTTTTAGGGTCCGCGATCCAAGCGTTGGACAAGGGCAAACGTGCTACGTGTCTCGAAACGTGTTGATCGAGGACCGTATCACTTTGTCAAGGACTTTAGCACCGTAGCCGCCCCACTTACATCCATTGTTAAGAAGAACGCACCATTTCAATGGGGGGAAGAAGCTAAGTCCTTCCAAATACTTAAACACAAGCTCACACACGCACCTGTTCTAAGTTTACCTAACTTTGACAAAGCTTTTGAAATAGAGTGTGATGCTTCTGGTATAGGTATCGGGGCTGTTCTATTCCAAGAAGGTCGCCCAATTGCCTACTTTAACGAAAAGCTAAACGGAGCCGCCTTGAACTACTCAACATATGATAAGGAGCTCATGGCCTTAGTTCGAGCACTCCAAACTTGGCAACACTACCTGCGACCTCGCGAGTTCGTTCTCCGTACTGATCATGAATCGCTCAAGCACATCAAGTCACAAACCAAATTGAGCAAACGACACGCAAGATGGATAGCCTTCATCGACACTTTTGCATTCGTGATCAAGTATAAAACAGGTAAGTCTAATGTAGTCGCTGATGCACTTTCTAGATGACACACACTTCTTACTACATTAGATGCTAAGTTGCTAGGCTTTGAGTTTCTTCAAGATCTTTATGCAACTGACCCCGATTTTAGTGAGATTTTCACTTCTTTGCCACGAGACACTCGTGAGCATCACTCTATATCACAGGGGTTCTTGTATTATAAGGACAAGTTGTGCATACCATCGAGCTCCATGCGACCCCTGTTGGTTCGAGAAGCACATGGAGGAGGACTCATGGGTCACTTTGGAATTACTAAGACGTTGTCCGTCCTCCAAGAGCACTTCTTTTGGCCCCGCATGAAGAGGGATGTCAACAGACATATACAAAGGTGTGTAACTTGTCACCATGCAAAGTCAAAGGTAAACCCCTCATGGTCTCTACACCCCTTTACCCATCCCACATGCACCTTGGATTGACTTGTCTATGGACTTTGTACTTGGATTACCTAGGACTAGACAAGGTCATGATTCTATCTATGTTGTGGTTGACCGCTTCTCTAAAATGGCACATTTCATACCTTGCCATAAGACCGATAATGCTAAACACATAGCAGACTTGTTCTTTAGAAACATAGTACGTTTGCATGGCACGCCTCGGACCTTTGTGTTTGATAGAGATGTAAAATTCTTAGCTACTTTTGGAAAACTTTGTGGTGTAGACTAGGCACTAAACTGCTTTTCTCTACTTCTAGTCACCCACAAACTGATGGACAAACTGAAGTAGTTAATAGGACCTTGTCTACATTGTTGCGTGCTGATGTGAAACCACGATCTAGACAACCAATCACCAACGGTTTGAGCAGCGGAAAATTTGACCCAATCTAATCCCCGAAGTAGCGAACAATATTGATATTATCTCACCCACTACTTAACGAATTAGCGAACCAAACTATAGGTAGAGGAACGCCACAACCAAGGAGTTACTTGATTGATAAGTTCAATTGAACAATTTGAGAAAGATTCTCAAATATTCAAAGAGGCTCTCTTAGAAAGAAGAGTGAAAGTCTCACGATTTCTATTAAAAACTGATCGTAAAGGTCTCTTGCCTTGGCTATATATAGCCATACAACTTGAAAACCTAAAGTGACTTGAAAACCCTAACTCGGCTAGGCTAGGCCTTCGGCGATTCTACTACTCAAATCCACTAATGAAGGCTTTAAGCTGGCCCAACATAACCCAATAAAACTAATTAACCAACTTAAATAATAGTGAGCCTAGACTCTATAAATCGGATCCAACTTAACATGAGGTCTTGGACCGAATTTATTCCTAGCAAATAAAATACAAATTTGGAAAATAAACTACTAATTATTACTAAAAGATTCAATCTCTTGCAGCCCAAAATATGGCCCATAAGCAGCCCATATTTCGTATCATTCCCCTCCTCTTGAAAAAGATTTGTCCTCAAATCGTGTTTGGAAATGAATGGTACTACAAGAGTTGGCAGTATAACACCTCAAATCTCCACATATTGGCTCTCTTAGAATGAATGATACTTGCATACGTCTTGATTTTTTGTAATTCGGTGCACATGTCTCTTGGTCAACTTCATGAGGCTCTCAAACAAGGACATGCACCAAGGTAGGAAAGAGCTTGTGTAAGGCTTGTGAAAACTCCAGGTTGCAATCCAAAACTCTCTAATTAGCCTTTGGTCATGGATTTTCACATTGGACCTTGATTGTGCAAAGGTGTAAAATCCAACACTGGTTGACATTGATTTGGATCATCTTGCATGGATAAAATGGGAGCAACTTGTTGCGTGGATGAGGCAACTAAACAACTTGTTGTGAGCGACATGCGTTGGGATCTTGCGTGCAGCACAAAATTCTCTCATCTTCCAACATATAAGGTTAGTATAAAAATTGAAATTCCGCTTCAGTGATGGTACTTGAACTAGCACAAGTTGAAGTTGACAATTGAGCACTTGGCCACCAACTTTTTGGATGTGTGAATAAGCATGAAGATCACCACTTTGAGCTGGAATAACGCACGAAATCAGGTTGTAAGTCTTTAATCAAACTGAAAAATTTTGGACAGCTTTACAACCTACAAAAACAAAATAACTTTCAACTTGAGACAAATAAAAAATTGGATAAAGAAGTAATGGTACATCATCTACTAAATGGTAAGAAGGTATAGAACAAGATTTAAGTGCGAAAACTCCCTTTGACACTGCATTATTCCGTCCACGCAATTGATTCAACTTGAGAAGGGATTGCTAGCTTTTTACACTTTCCTTCAAAATCTGCATGAGAAATACAAGTGTTAAGATGGAAATTATACTCAAAAGAAGGTGAAAATGATGAATGAACCATAGGTAGCAAATGAGAGTCAAAATTTGGAATTCTCCCTTTCACGGTGGGTTTGAAATTAATTCCCCTTTGGTATGGATAGATTTGAATTGAAATTGTCCCATGAGGTGTTCCCAAATAGATTTAACTCCTAGAAGACAAACTCCATGGAAACTAATGAATTGTACGAGTGACTTTGGAATCGAGCATGGCATGACTAGCCGTCACTTGACTTTGCTTAATCTGCACAAAAAGAAGAAACACTAAACAAAGCAAAGGTAAATTCGTTAGGAAAACCAATAAACCCTCACATTTTTGCTCAAAATCAGCTCACCTCTTAGAATTTTTAATCTCTTTCTCATGCTCACTAGCTGAATTTTTCCTCTCATTATTCTCAACCTCTTTCTCCTTTTCAACTCCCTCGAATTTTACCTCTTCAGTCACATTCCCTCATCTCGCTCTTTCTTCATACTATAACGCTCATGCTCACTCTTCAAGTATGCTAGATCAATACAAAGTTGTTTAGAATTAAGCGACACAAGCCTGGTACGACGGCAATTAAATGTGAAGGAATAACTTATTAGTATATCCATCATATTTGGCTTCTCGATTAAACATCCACCATTGTCCCAATAGCACATGCGTCACTTGAATAGGAACTACATCACACAACACCTCATCCACGTATTGGCTCTGATACCAACTCTAGAAAACTCTAAGGCTGGAATTTTGAAATTCCTAGAAAACTCTACCCGAAGACCCAAAATTTCTGGAATTTGTTGAGCTGTTGATCCTCGGTCTTTTGGTCAGGTTTTTGGGGTATTTTGGGTGCTGTTTTGGTGTATAGGTCAGCCCTTAAAATTGGTTCAGATCGGGTCACACTGAGCGGCGCAACCGATCCAAGATCGCGGGCTATGTTGGCTTCAAGGGTGGTGGCGGTTGGCTTGGGGTTTGGACTGAATTGGGGTATTTGGCGGGCTATTTAAGGCTGTTTGGGGCTGATGTGGAAGGTTCAAAGTGTTTTAGGAAGGTTTGGATTTGTTTTCTTGGTTTTCTTGGTTGACTTCAATCCTAATAGCCTTAGGATTAGAAGTGGATCAAGAATGGGACTTGTTTCCAAGAAGGAGACTAGAACCAATGCTACCTTCTTTCCTTTCTTTTTTTTTTCGTTTCTTTCTTTCTCTTGTTTCTTTCTCTTTTTTTTTGGCTCAATCAGATTCTTTCACAACGTAATTCCAGTCCCTAGAACACCTTGAATTCGGATCCAAGATTTGCAAAACAAGGTTGCAGGTTCTTTCAAGTATCAAGAAACCCTTGATTGTGTAATCAAGAATCACCAAATCAGATTTGGTGGATCCAAGAACTTCAAGATTTTTGATCAAGAAGCTCAAGAACTTCCCAAATTTTGTTTTGGTATCCAAGATTTGCAAGAAACAACACAAAGGTTCAAGGTGAACAACAAAACAGGTTCGGCAGCCTTCCAAGGAAAATTTTCCAGCAACGACTCAAGAACAATGAGGTATGTGACACTTTTTTTTTTCGTGACTTTTGCTGGGTTGTTTTGCAACCCCAAACGACACAAGACTCCACAAAATTATACTATAATCTGACCAAAACAAGTAACACACAACGAACAGAATTTCTGGGCAGATTGCGACTCGAGAAAAAAAAACAACTTGGGATGCGGCAAAGAGAGCAAGAAACCCTAGTTTGCCGCCACAACTTTTTTTTGTTGTTTTCCTTTCTGGACAAGACACGGATACCCAGCAATAAGACACAATGCACAATGACAAATCTGGACAGAAAAATTACGAATAGCAACTACACAACAAACACGACAACGAAGATAACAAAACAGATTTCGGACTTGACAAGACCCAACCACTTGAGCTACGAATTTAGAAGACTAAAATAGACTCAAAAGAAGAAAAAGGGATATACGTGATACCTCTAACTAGCTCTGATTACCAGATGATGTGAACGCGGAAGCTATCTTAGGATCTTAGAGGACGCGTTGGCAATGGACGGAATTGAACCCAAACTTGGACCACTCAAGAGCGGATTCAATGGTAGAGGACGCCACAATCAAGTGTGTTTGCTTGATTGATAAGTCGAGAAACAACCTAGGAACCACGCTAGGGTGTTCAAACTAGCTTTCACAAGCTAAAGGAATTTGCCTTAATGGAAGACGAAATTCTGGAATTTTATTAAAAATATCGCAAAACTGAATGTAAAACATCACTTGAGGCTATTTATAGCCTTGACTAAACCCTAATAAAACTTTGGAAAATAGCAAGGAAAATTCGGCCAGCCCATTTCTTTTACTTGGACGAACAAAGCCCAGCGATACCCCCGTACAGCTCAGCGGCCCACATTGCCGTTTGGACCTTGAACACTTGCATCTTCAATTGTAAGCAACACTTTAGTAGTCTTGCAAGGATCTTCCAACTCAATTCCTTCAATTGGCGGTTTCTCTTGGGCTTGGACGGCATGAACCAAGGCTTGAAGCGATTCCTTGAATCTTTTAGCTCGTGCTCGTGTCACTGGGTCTTGGGGCACCTTCACAGGGTCTACCTGAGCTCCATGGGCCTCATGCTCAATCGCATCACTAGAGAACTTGACATCTCGATCTGACACGATGGTACGAGGCATGCCATGCAAACGTACTATGTTTCTAAAAAACAAGTCAGCTATGTGTCTAGCATCATCGGTCTTGTGACAAGGTATAAAATGTGCCATTTTAGAGAAACGGTCAACCACAACATAGATAGAGTCATGTCCTTGTCTAGTTCTAGGTAATCCAAGTACAAAATCCATAGACAAGTCAATCCAAGGTGCATGTGGGATAGGTAAAGGGGTGTAGAGTCCATGAGGATTTACCTTTGATTTGGCATGGTGACAAGTTACACACCTTTGTATATATGTCTTTCAACATCCCTTTTCATGCGCGGCCAAAAGAAGTGCTCTTGGAGGATGGGCAACGCCTTAGTAATTCCAAAGTGGCCCATGAGTCCTCCTCCATGTGCTTCTCGAACCAACAGGGGTCGCATGGAGTTGATGGTATGCACAACTTGTCCTTGTAATACAAGAACCCCCGTGATATAGAGTAATGCTCACGAGTGTCTCGTGGCAAGGAAGTGAAAATCTCACCAAAATCGGGGTCAGTTGCATAAAGATCTTTAAGAATTTCAAAGCCTAGCAACTTAGCATCTAATGTAGTAAGAAGGGTGTGTCGGCAAGAAAGTGCATCAGCGACTACATTAGACTTACCTGTTTTATATTTGATCACGAATGCAAAAGTGTCGATGAAGGCTATCCATCTTGCGTGTCGTTTGCTCAATTTGGTTTGTGACTTGATGTGCTTGAGCGATTCATGATCAGTATGGAGAACGAACTCGCGAGGTCGCAGGTAGTGTTGCCAAGTTTGGAGTGCTCGAACTAAGGCCATGAGCTCCTTATCATACGTTGAGTAGTTCAAGGCGGCTCCATTTAGCTTGTCGCTAAAGTAGGCAATTGGGCGACCTTCTTTGAGTAGAACAGCCCCAATACCTATACCAGAAGCATCACACTCTATTTCAAAAGCTTTGTCAAAGTTAGGTAAACTTAGAACAGGTGCGTGTGTGAGCTTGTGTTTAAGTATTTGGAAGGACTTAGCTTGTTCTTCCCCCCATTGAAATGGTGCGTTCTTCTTAACAATGGATGTAAGTGGGGCGGCTATGGTGCTAAAATCCTTGACAAAGCGTCTGTAGAAGCTTGCCAAGCCATGAAAACTCCTTACCTCACTTACATTAGTAGGTGTCGGCCATTCATTTATAGCCTTCACCTTTGCTTGATCAACTTGTACACCCTGTGCACTTATAACATATCCTAGAAAAACGAGTTGATCAGTGCAGAAGGTGCACTTCTTAAGGTTGGCGTAGAGCCTTTCCTTTCGAAGTACATCCAAGACAGCTTGTAAATGCATTGCATGCTCTTCTAGACTCCTACTATAAATTAGGATATCATCAAAATATACTACCATAAATTTACCAATGAAAGGACGTAAAACATGGTTCATTAGTCTCATAAAAGTACTAAGTGCGTTAGTTAAGCCAAAAGGCATGACTAACCACTCGTATAAGCCATGTTTAGTCTTAAAAGCGGTTTTCCACTCATCCCCATCTTTCATACGGTTCTGATGGTACCCACTTTTTAGATCAATTTTTGTAAAAATGATAGCACCATGCAATTCATCAAGCATGTCATCTAAACGAGGTATGGGATGGCGATACTTTACCGTTATAGCATTAATGGCTCGACAGTCAGTGCACATCCTCCATCCTCCATCTTTCTTGGGCACAAGTAGGGTGGGTACAGCACAAGGGCTTAGACTCTCACGAATCCATCCCTTGCCAAGTAGCTCCTCTACTTTTGCCTTTGTTGCTCTTGAGTTTCCTCGGGGTTTGTCCTATATGGTGCCTTGTTGGGTAAGGAAGCCCAAGGGTTCAATCCCTCTCAAAGGTGGCAATCCATTAGGTACGTCCTCAAGAAACACATCATGATACTCCTGTAATAGGTTAGTGACAATACTAGGCAGAGAAGTATCAAATTCATTAGTGAGTAAAGCTTCTTTACAAATCAATATAAGCAAGACTTGGTTAGAATGTAAAACTTTTCTCACATCTTTAACTCTAGCTAGCATGCTATTTTTTTTCTTTTCCTAGCTCAATGGTTCGATTAAGCTCACTTTTATCGTTAGATGTCTCGGCCAGCTCCTTTAATTTTTCTTTTGATGGTTGTTTTCGACTAGTGGCATGCATATCGTACTCCCTTTGTAAGCTAACTTGGTCCTCATGCACTTGTTGTGGTGCAAGAGGTGCAAGTGTGATTTTCTTACCATTATGCAAAAAGGAATACTTGTTCAAGAAACCATAAAAAATAACTCTCTTATCAAATTGCCAAGGCCGGCCTAAGAGAATGTGTGCAACTTGCATAGGTACTACATCACATACAATATCATCCTCATAGGGACCTATGCGGAAAGTAACTAAGACTTGTTTAGAGATACGTATCTCGCCACTATTGTTTAGCCATTGGAACTTGTAGGGGCGCGGGTGGTCAGTTGTTGGCAAGTTGAGTCGCTCCACCATTAATGCACTTGCAATATTAGTACAACTTTCCAGGTCAATGACTAGGCTACACACCTTGTTGTTGATATGACACCTTGAGTAGAAGATGTTTTCTCGTTGTAGGTCATCTTGACTAGCTTGTGTAGCTAGTGCTCGCCTTGCCACTAAACATCCAACCGTGTCATTGACAGGTATCTCCTCAAGCTCGTCCTCTTCCCTCTCCAAGGACGGCATTCCCTCATGTTCCTCGTTTTCCTCATCGCTCAATAATTCGCCAGTGGGTAACATGATCAAGGTCCGTTGGTTGGGACATTGGGAAGCAATGTGCCCAAACCCTTGTGTGAGAGCCCGTAAATTTTCTTTATTTTTAGGTATTATTTTATTTCTTTGCACCCGTTTTCCATATTTTCTTTATTCTATAAAATTTCTAGACATTTTTATGAGTAAATAGGGTTTTAAAAACATTTTCCTAATATAAGTTCGTTCACAAGATTTTTGGAGTGAATAGTGGGCGTGGGACCAGCTAGTGCGTTAAGTGAGAGAAATTCGGCCAATTAGGTCAAGTTTTGCATAAAGGGATTAAATTACTAGGTGTTAGGATATAAATAGAGGTTAGTTAGGTATTTAACCATTGGTAAGCAAGAGGATAGGAATAAAACATAAAGGTGCCACGTGTCTCGTTTCGGTTGGAGGAAGACTTGCCTAACTTTCTTACCTTTACTAAATAGCAATTTTGACCAAAAATCTTTCTCATTTCTTCTTCCTCTTGGCCGAACTTCACAAGGAGAGAAAAGAAAGAGAGCTTCAACCTTGATCTTCCATTTCTCGCCTAAATCTTGAAATCCAACCGATTAAATCTTGAATTCCTCCATAAAAGTGACTTGCTAAGGAAGCTTGAAGGTGTTTGTGGAGTTATCTTGGAAGAAAAAGCCTTAAGTTGCAACCTTTCTTGAGAATTAAGGTATTTTAGTTGGAAACTCAATTTTTGTTCCTCCTAATGGTAAATTAGTGGCTTGTAGTGGTTAAATAGCTTGTTTGGTGAATGATTTCATGGATTAAAGTGAAGTTGGATGAATTTCTTAATTTTTGGAGAATTTTTCTGTTTTCATATGATGCTTATGGTTGGCTTGGATTGATGGCTTAATATGGTATAAAATTGGAGCTATTGTGCGTTAATTGTGGTTAATTGCGGAAATTTCAGCTTTTTGCGGAAAATTTCAGCTTTAGGGTTCCAAATTGGGGCTTTTTTTATGGTTATTGAGCTTATAATTGGCTATGATTGAGGGGTATTGTGACCCTAATGACGTGTATTGACTAGCCTATGATTGGTATGTGAAATTGTGATTGGTCTGGATGAATTTAAGCGCTTGTTTGTAGGATGGAAAAACTGAAATTTTAGGGGAAATGCTGTCCGAATATTGAGAACTTGGGGTCTTGCGAGTTTAGGTTAAGATTAAGTAAAAGTGAAAGGTTTTGGAGTTTGTTTATACTTTTAGCCTTAAATTCGATGTATTTTCCATTTTAAGCTATATTTGAATTATTGCTTTAGTGGTTCATGTAAGAGGTACTTGACTCGTGTTTGAGTCTCAATTGTGTTCTTTTGCTTGTGTTAGGACGTGTCGGTGCTCCAAGGCAGCCGTCGGACGGAAACTTGTGAATTTGCTTGTTGAAGTGGTGAGTGTACTTTGCATGGTTTTGTGCTTAAATGGTTGTATACTTGAATCATTGGATTGAATAACTGTGAACTCTGTGCATGAGGCGAGAGTGTACTTTATCGCTCTCGTTCTCTTACTTGTATAACTGATTACTGAATACTTGTGAATTTGACTTGTGCTTGACTTAATGTCGTTTGGGGCATGAGCCCTACGACTTACTGTGATATCTGAGCTCAAGCCTCAATGGTCGTTCATCGAGTCGAGCCGGCAAGGGCCGGTCAGTTAGGTAATAAACCATGAGGTTACTGTTTGTCGAGTGGAGTGTTAGCTCCTCGACCTTGTGGCATACTCGAGTATTACCCTCTTGATTACTGTGAGGTGTTCGGGCCCGGTAGGGGAATGTATGGTGGAAGGTACTGGGTGTAAAGTGGGGTCTACGGTCCTACTTTTCCTTCGAACGTTAACGGAGGGTCAACGAGATGTGATCAAGAGTTGCAATGGGGAAATTGGCTCCCGAGGGCTACCCGTATCCTTTTACTTTTGGACTTGATATGGTGCTTTTATTTCCCTGTTTGATAGTCGTGTATAATTGAGCCTGATTGCATTCATGAACTTGGATTGTATGACTAGTTAGTACCTCATTGGGCAAAAGCTCACTCTCATTACCTTTGTTTTCCTTACAGGACTTACTTTTGGAAACCATGATTTTGAGAAGCGAGTTGAGCTAGTTAGACATTCTTTTGTTCCTTTGTATAGCTCCTCGACCGTTAGAACCCTAATGTATTTCATTTGGATATTCTCTTTTGAATTGTAAAACCCTTATAGTTGCTATGTGTCAATATATTTTTTTTTCATGTAGAAATGATATACTTTCTTGGAAATGTACTTTTCTATTCCTACTTAAAGTTTATTTGTGTTTGGAGCGTGTTCGAACTAGTGGGGACGTCAAACGAGGAAAAAAAAATCCGGTCGGGCACTGTTCACTTCAGTTCCGTTTTTCCGTTTTCGTTTTGCGTGATTGTTGTTACCCTTACTTGTTATAATACTTTCCGAAACGTCTATATTTGTGTGTGTGGGATCGTTAGTAGTCCTGGCGAGAGCTGGGCAGGCAGTTCGCTAACCCTTAGGGTACGCCCTAGGGGAAGGTGGGGCTGTCACAGTTGACACTTGAAGCATTTGGTGTCACAGGTCCTTGGTTTGGAGACCTCTTGTTGGGACTTAAACCCCTCCTTGGAAGTTGGTTTCGAAGGTAGAGCATTTGGCCCTATTTCTTCTTGCGATGCTCCACTCGATTTTGAAGCTTTAGGTGCATAAGAGGGGCTAGTGTCGGCCCTTGTGGCCGAGTTCCTCCAACTCCCAGGTTGGAAATGGGAGCTTTGGACAACTCGTTCCCCTCCTCTTGAACCTCCGTTCCACCTTGATAGCTTTGTCCAAGAGTTCTCCCATGTCAAGGTAGTGTTGAAGCTCCACGATGTTAGCAATCTCAGGCCGTAATCCTCCCAAAAATCATGCCATGGTGGCCTCCTCATCTTCTCGAACATCAGCCGCATCATGGACATTTCCATTTCTTTGAAGTAATCTTCAACCGTCATAATACCTTGAGTGAGGGTTTACAATTTGTGATGCAAATCCCTGTGGTAGTAACCGGGTATGAAGCGCTTCCTCATGATCCGCTTCAAGTCGTCCCATGTCCGAATGTTAGATTCCTCATTTCGTCGTTGTTTGATGCGAAGTTGATCCCACCAAATCGCGGCATAGTCGGTGAATTCTATGGCGGCCAACTTTACCTTTTGAGACTCCGTGTAGTGGTTGCAATCGAAGATCAACTCAATCTTTCTCTCCCACTCCAAGTATGCTTCGGGATCCGATTTACCTTGGAAGGTAGGAATTTTTAATTTTATTCCTTTGAGTTGGTCCTCTTCGCGGTCAGCCCGTTGTGTAGTTCGCCTCGGCCTTTGCTCATCATCTTCGAAGTCCCTCTCTGAGTTAGAGTCACTGAGTTCGTTCAAGGTCAGTTTTCCCCTAGTTTTCTTAGAGGAGTTTCTTGACTGGTCCAATTGTTTGATTTGCTCTTGCATGGATTCAAAACGGAGCTCAAACTTTCTTTGCATTTCTCTCCACATAGCATCCATTTTCAGTGCCAATTGTGCAATGGTAATGTCATTTTCAGTGGCCATGGTTTAACCTGCAAAACTTCAACAAACGTTAAGGTAAAATTCCTCACTCACTCTCTCACGTGTTTCGCTCACTCTCGTGTATCACTCAAAGGGTTAAAACACTCTAATATTCTCACCACTCACTTTTCAAGTTCCTCGATTGCCCCCTTGAAGAAATCAGAAATTTCCTTCAAGTAGTTCAACCAAACTTCAATCAAGTTTTTTTTTCCCCAAAAGTGGCTTATGAGTAGGTGGAAGTTTGAAGACCGACTAATGACTCAAAAAATAGCAATTATACAAGCAAGAATTTGCTGGAATTTTTCTGTTTTAGTCCGCAAAAAGAGTGACTCAAGTGTTGTGAGAGTTTGTCTCGACAAGGACTTTAACAAGATAAACAATGAGTCGACTTGTTTGGACTCTTTTTGGACACTCCTAACACGAACAACAAGCTGTAAAAATGACTCAAAGATACCAATTTGTGGACTGGACAGAGTGCAAAGTTTGATTACACAAGAATTAAGATGGCGAAAATTTAGAAGCCTAGAGCGACTCTACCCACTTTGCACGCGGCTGAGTTTTCTTTGGTAGTGGTAACCAATGTTTCTTGGTTGGTTGTGGGTTGTGGTTGTTGGTATTTGCGGCTGGTTCCCCAATTCAAGCAAGGAAGGCCCGAAGTGGACAGCTTTGGTGGCGGCTAGGGTTTGCCCTAGCAAATCCAAGGCGGTTTGGATGTCCTTGGTCAAAAAGGTTTCCTATGTCAAGAATGTTTCTTATTTCTTGTGATCCAATTCTGGTTTCCTCTTTCTTTCCCTCTTTTTTTGTTGTTTTTTTTATACAACCAGAATTCTTTTCTTTCTTTTGAGATCGGATCTTAACAACAAGAACACAAGGGGTTCGTTTGACACAAGATCAGCCCCAACGTAAGTCTTGGTTTCAAGATTTTCAAGAATCAACCCACCCTATCAAGATATGTGTCAAGGATTCCAAGAAACAAGGTAAGGTTATCAAGAACTTCAAGAACTATTGTGATCAGCCTTTTTCGTGCAAAATAGAACAATTTTTCCCAGCCCTCTTGTTCAAACACTTTCGGTTTCAAGAAGCAAGCTAACGACCAGAATTTTTTTGTTTCACTTCTTGTGTGCGTTTTCCCTTCTCCTTTTTTTTTTCTTGTCGATCCTTGGTGGCTGCTTGCACAACCAAGACGACTCAACAACACAAAGAATAAACTGATCTGGACAAAACAATAGCAAGGACGGCAAGACAGAATGTATACGCGACACAAGATGCAAGAGCACAACGAAGGAACAAAAACCCTAGCGACTGTTTTGTGTTTTTTTTGACTCGATTGCTTCAAGACTCAACACACGGATTTATGACACAAATAACGACACGAATCACAGCAACAACACAAGAAACAATGCGGACAGCAATAGCGAATTTGCGGACAGCAAAGATAAACGAAAGAAACAAAGGAAAACTAGCGACCGAATTTTTTTTTTTGTTACACGAATCAGATTTGACAACAAACGAACATGACTCGAAACAAAACGAAAAGGAAAGATATAACCTGGTGGTTTTCGACTAACTCTGATTACCAACTGATGTGAAACCACGATCTAGACAACCAGTTCACCAACGGTTTAGGCAGCGGAAAATTTGACCCAAAACTAATCCCCGAGATGACGAACAATATTGATATTATCTCAACCCGTTATCTAACGAACTAGTGAACCAAATTGAAGGTAGCGGAACGCCACAACCAAGGAGTTACTTGATTGATAAGTTCAATTGAACAATTTGAGAAAGATTCTCAAATATTCAAAGAGGCTCTCTTAGAAAGAGAAGAGTGAAAACTCACAATTGTATTAATATCAAGCTGATCGTAAAGGTCTCTTGTCTTGGCTATATATAGCCATACAATGGACTCGAAAAACTAGACCTAAAGTGGAATGGATCCACTTAATGAACTAAGGCCTTGTGGGCCGAAACTAATGACTAAAGGAAGGCTACTAATATTCGGTCAACTAAGGAATAGTTTGGACTGACTTATTACAAAAATGAAACAACTAAATGGCAATTAAAAGGCTACTAAGTCTCGGCCTTGTCCAATAGGTGGACAACTAACTCTTGGCCTTGGCTTCACTTGGCTCATCAACTTGGAGCAAGGTGTATATTGCGGAATCCTCTCCCTCCAAGCCTTCAATGATCTTTAAGTTATCTCCAATTCTCTCTTGGATGGTGCATACAAGTGCTTGAAGTGACTCGCGCATCTTCTTGGCACGAGTTCTTGTGATCGGACCACTTGGTACTCGGATGACTTGGTCTTGATCTCCTTTGGTCCTTGGTGCTCCTTCATCATCAAAGTTCCTTTTCGAATTGGCAAGTGATGTGTGCACGGACCTTAACCCAAGTAATGACCCAGTTCGAGTACCATTTGGGCCCATGCACAGACCTTAGCCCAAGTAATGACCCAGTTCGAGTACCATTTGGCCCAGTCACACGTGCACGGGCCAAGCGCTTCAAGGAGTCATGTGAGAACCCTCACTTTAAAATCAAATTTCCCAAAATTACTTGCTTTGCCCTATGATTTAAATCACCTATTATATGTCCTTGTATTACATTCCTTATGTGATATAACCTTTTACATACATTGCATTTTATTTCTTTTGACATGAAGTATAATATTTGCTTGAGTTGATTTTAAATAATTCACCACTTATATTTTTCCAAGTGGCTTTGAGTTGTGTTAAGGACCTTAAAAGATAGGTTAGGGGTGTTAAATAAGGATTGGTACACTTGGAAGGGTTGAATTGCCATTAGTCAAAAGATTAAGAGAAGGTTTGGACAAGAAAGTGGCCATGTGGCAAAACCCTAGCCATGGATCTTGTTTGACCAAAGATTAGCTAATAATTTAAACCATCTTGGAGGCTTTTTAACCTCACCTTGGCCGAACCTCTTAGCATCAAAAAGGGAAGAGAGAAAGCTTCATATCCTTGCTTAATAACCTTGGTAATCAAAAGCCAAACAAATCCAAGAGAAAGATTGCAACTTAGTGAAAGTTTTCCTTCTAATCTTGGTACTAGATTCAAGCTTCAAGGCTTCAATTGGTTGATTGATTTGGTGTTCTAAGCTTCATATAAGAAAGGTAAGTAATCCTTAAATTTTGGTTTTATAGTGTTTTAACATGTATTTGCGGTTTCCATGGCAAATTACATGTTGTTTGGGCAAGATTTTGGGTTGAACTCTTGAATTAAGCAAGAGGAAATTGAGGTAGAAAGTATGCACATCAAGTGTTTGATGAAATGTTTACCCATTGTTCATGGTTGTTTATGATGAATTTACATGTGTTAAAACCTCCTTTAAGCTAGATTCATACTTGATATGTGGTTTAAGTGCAAATCAATAGAAGATGGAGGTTGGTGACATGATTGGGGAAATTGTGGACTGTTTTGTACCATGGCTGACCGGCCTTTGTAGGAAGGGTTTTTCTTTGATTTTTGTGGTTTAATTATACCCTAAGCATGCTTAAACAACTTGGCTAGAGATTGGTTAAGTTCATGTGTGAATTGAAATGAATTTGGAACAAGTAAAGTGGCTAGAAGGACCATTAGTGGACTGGTTTAGCCTTTGCAAGATAACTAGCGTGTTATGGAACCCGTGTGACGGCCCCACCTCTCCCTAGGGTAACCCAGAGGGTTCGGCGGACCGTCTGCACAACTCTCGCCGGAACTCTATACAAACCTCAACCAAATTACACTTCGATTCCAATAAATACAATATTTACATCCCATTTCATGTCCAAGCGAATGCTAATACAATTTCAAGAAATAAAGACAATCCAAATAAAGTCTCCGCTTCACTTGAACTCTTCCATTCCTGGTTCCTGCAAGGCAACTAAAATATTTTTGGGGTGAGCTAAAAGCTCAGTGAGTGCTCAGTGAAAATCGGTGAGCAAAATCTCATTTAGTTAAAACATTGATTTCCCAATCACTTCCATAAAATCTTTGAGTTTTTCAAGTCATTTAGCTAAAATCTTGTATTTAAAATTCCAAACGAAACATCAAGAAGACAGTTAAGCAATTCAATAACATATCACTCAACCACTCAATATATACCAATCAATAACAAAAATAGAACAATACAATCAAAGGATACGAGCGGCTCCAAAGTCAATTCAATTCCACACTTGATCTTATGTTGACATTCCGTCAACCAATAATCCGTAGAACTCCACCCGTCCACCTTATCACCCACTCTGGCCAGTCCACTCAATAACAATATCATTAACAATAATGATAATAGCCTGAGCATCTCAAGTCTCTCAAGCTTACAGCACAGAGCAATAACAGTAACAATAGCAATACCAGCTTGAGCTTACAGCACATAGCAACTCAAGCCTCCCGAGCTTACAGCACACAGCAACTCGGGGTCAATAACAGTAACAATAGCAATACCAGCTTGAGCTTACAGCACACAGCAACTCAAGCCTCCCGGGCTTTCAGCACACATGCTACCCAGGGTAAAAATATTAAGTCACAATATTCGGATCTCAAAGTTAGCATTGGACTGACTTCGACCAAACCCTGGTCGGCTCGAATAGTCCGTCTAACCCAGAGATCAGGGCATAGTCACTTCTCCAGGAGGTGAGGTGTTACCCACAACAAGTGAAGAGTCCAATCCCGTAGGTCAAGGAACCTAGCACCCCTCCAGGAGGTGGGGTGTTACCCACAACAAGTGACCAGCCCACATGCATATCACATCACATATCACACATCCAATATCGAAATATTGAGACCTAAATCGAGTGCGATAAGGTACACCCCCGTCTAAGTCTCATTTGGTCACATAAGGCAGTGAACACAATAAGAATCCAATTACTCACCAAAAGATAAACCAGTTCGCAAATCCATTCACCAAACACCTTTAGTAACAGTAAATACATTTCTATGGAATCTAGTGCACATTTAGCAAAAGTCCTTAAGCAAATCATTTGGCGAATATTCAGCATATTTAACTAAAACACTTGAGTAAAGCATTTAGAAAAGATGACCACTCACATTAAGCACATAAAGCAGATTTTACTAGAACACTTTGGGAAATCCTTTAGCAAGTAAAGAACACTCACCTATATAAGCAAAATAACGTCCAGAGTATCCTTTCGGATAACACCCTTAATCACCAAGGAACCCTAAAAATAACCATAAGAAAATATTACGATTCAACCATCAAAATATTTGGTAGATCAAAGAAAATCCGAATACCTACTAGTACAAGGTATTAGTATGAGTTTTAAAGTAAAAAGAGTACTTTTAGATCAAAGGGCATAAGTAACTAAGAGTTTTCCAAATCAAACATAAAACTCAACTTAAAAGGGTTTAGAAAATTTCATCGGAAAAAGGAAACGAAACGGAAACGGAAAACACCTAGTGCGAGGTGCACTATGTGCACGATCAGATTTGACACTTCCTATGATTTTAATCATAACTCAATTTATGATTATCGGATTGGAGTGTACGAGGTGGTGTTTCGAAGCTAAGACAATGAACTACAAATTTCAAGAAGATATCAAAGGCTAAATCCAATGTTTTCAAGGTCAAATTCGGCTGAGACAGTAGCTGAAGTGAACTGCCTCAAGAAGTTAACGGTTATGCTGGACAGTTTTGCCGGTTAAGAACGTTTTAACCGTTACATGTGCAAAACTTGGTCAAATGACCTACGAATTTACAAGTGGATAGACAAGACTGTGGTTGACAACTTCCATGAAGACACTGTTAGCTAAATCAACTCGAAAATGCCCCAGATTTAGCAAGAACAGTCCAGCAAATGATCTATTGCAGGCTGAAGAACAGGACATACTTAAACAGGCATAACTCAACATTCAGAAATCCAATTCAAGCGATTCCAAATGCGTTGGAAAGCTAAGAGATAGAGCTACAACTTTTGTGAAGACCATTTCTGCCCAGATTTACTCCTTCCAGGTCAAAAACACGAAAACATGTCCCAGAAGTTTCAATCTCAGGTTCAAAATCAGATTTATAGACAGACCAGATTTAGACAGTCATATCTCAGCACACACAACTCCGATTCAGGTGATTCCAAAGCCATTGGAAAGCTAAGATACAAGGCTACAATTCTTAAGAAGGCATCAAAAGCTAACTCATTCATCTTCCCAGCCAAACGAGCCAATTACAGAGGCTGATTATCATTTCGGATAGAAACAGGGCAGCAGGGGTAAATTAGTCATTTCACAAGCTATCCTGCTCCGATTGAGCTGAAATTTACAGGCATAATCTACACTCAATTCTCTACAACTTTCATGTTTTGTGCTGAGGCTAATTCAGCCTCCATCATACCCGAATATTCAAGCCAATTTCGGACAAGAAATCTGGAACAGTAATCAAAACTGCCAAATTCATTCAATCAATTTCAACCCACGAATTTCCAGCTATGAAATCAGTTCCTAGCTTAGTAACTCCAACTTCTAGTTGCTACTACAAGCTATACCATAAGAATTGAGAGCTAGGAAATCAGGTTACCTTTCAATCTTCAAGAAACAAAGCTGGACAGAGATGATGAAGACAGCCAGCAGCCAATCGTTCCTTCTCCTTGCTTTCACACATAATTGGAGGGATAAATAGTGGATTGAATTCCAGATTTCCTCTGGTTTTTTCTCCCCTTTTCCTCTCTATTTTCTCTCTCTCTCTCACGGCTCTCTCTCCCCCTTTGTCTCTTGTTGTTTTTGGTCTTGTCTTGGTTAATATAACTTAGTCAAAGTACCAAGTTAAATCCAAGTTTTGCTTTTGTCTCTTGGTCAATTTTGTCAAGTTTCAACTTCCAACCACAATTAGCTTAGGTAAACCTAGCACAACTCATTTCCCTTGGCTTGCACTCTTGCCAATTGGTTTGAGAAATTGTATTCTTATCACTTTAATCCATAAACTATTAATTTAGATTAATCCACGTAATCCAAAATCACCAATGGCACTTAATGAATCCAATCATCAATAATGCACCTTAATCACCTTTGGCGCTAACTCTCATTGTCTCGCATGATCCCAATTGAAGACCACACTTTTTAGTTTGAATAAAACTAGGGGTTTGACAAATAAATTAGGATTTTCACAAAAATCAAGTTTCTTATAAAATAGGGTGTCAAGAAATCACCTTTGCATTCAACTAGGGTTTTTTTTTAAAAACAAAATTTTAAACATCTTAGAGCAAACTTAATTAATCAAATGACACCAAAATTAACAAACAAAATCAAGTGTACAAAACTAGGATGTTGGAAAAATTTTAAATCCTTAAGCCCAAAATTCATAAACCACAACTTGCACGTAAAATGTCATTGCCAAATTAATAAACCAAAATTAACACATAAAATGTCATTTTAGAAAATACGGGATGTTACAACCCGTGTGCATGTTTATGTGTTGTATTTTTGAGCTCAAATGGTACCAAGTGACTTAACTCCCTTTATATGAACATTAGAGGACTGATTTGGGTGAATTTGAACCAAAACAAATGAAGATAGCATGAGGAATTCGTTTGCATTTGGTAGGGTTTGAAACTGATCCAGGGTTGGAAAATCAGCCAACTTTCCTGAGCTACTGTTTCTTCTAGGAGACGAACTAGAAAATGTGTGAGGTACCGTTGGAAAGCCCTTCGAGTCTAGTTTCCAACACCACTGACGGTACCTAATTCTAACCTTCCTACAGTGAGATATAGCCGTTTTACCGAGACTGCGCTGGTGCGACTGTTTACCCGCGAGAAACTTTTAAAGCTTGAATGAAACTTTTCTTTTGGCCAACTTTCTTGCACTTATTAAACTTGTTTTCTTGTGAACTTTTACTGCATTTTAGGCCTAAATTCCATAGTGATTTGAGTAGAGTTAATCACTCACTTAGTCACTTAATGAGCTTACTTTTGCTTGGAATTAAACCTAGTCGTTAACGTTTTCACTCATTTGCACTAGGAGTGGGAAACGGTAGTGAACGTAACCGCGGCCGACTTGGCGATTGACTACTACTTTGCTTGACAGTGAGTGTTCCACTACCTACTACTTGCTTACGTGAACTAACTGACTACTTGAATTACTACTGCTTGAGCTAAATCATGTTTTTGATAGAAATGGAGGCGAGTGTGTACTTATCGCACTCGACCTTCCTCATTTTCCACTGTGGCTCTGTGTACTGTTATTATGATATAATCTCTCTATATGTGACTGTATGAGATGTGATTCATCTATATGTGACTGTACATGAGTTGTTGGGTGATACCCCTTCAACTATTGCCACTGTTTGGGGTACCCTACCCCATAGGTGAATCGGTTCTATCGAGCCAGCAAGGGCTTGGTCGAGAAGGCCGATAAAACCTTGGGGACTGTTTACTGATCACTGGAAACCGGTATACTCGAGTATTACCCAATTACTGATATGGAGTGCGGGCCCGGTAGGGGGTTGACTGGTGGACGGAGATTGGAGAAAGTGGTGATCTACGGACTGTATATTTCTAAATGCAAACGTTGACGGAGAGTCAACGGGCCCTAATGTGATCAAGCTGAAGGGAATTTGGCTTTTGAAAGCCACTCGTATCCTTAAATTGAACCGTGATTTATTTATTATCGTATTGCACAGTATTTACTTGGTTATTTTATACTCTTATGTGACTACGTGCTTACTCGCTTTACTTGGAACCGCACTGGGCGTTAGCTCACCCGCACTCCCTTTGTTTTCCTTAACAGATCGGGGATGGACTTAGGATCGAGGGCCTTACTAGCTTCCTTTTTTATTAAACTTGTAATCCTTTTGTTGTAATGACTTTATTTTCGGCTTGTGTAAGCTTAAATACTTAAGTTTGACCTGTATTATGTAATTATAGTATAAAGTGGTAAGTGTGATTTTTAGTTTGACTTCTTAAGTTTGGACAGTTGGTTGGACGTTTACTTGCTATTAGGGTTTGTACTCTTTGATTTAAGTTTTTCCATTGAGTATATTGAGTTACTAGTTCTTTGATCGACCGAGTCCTGGCGAGAGCTGGGCAGGCAGTCCGCTAATACCCTAGGATTCGCCGTAGGGAGAGGTGGGGCTGTCACAGGTGGTATCAGAGCCTAGGTTTGAATTGGCCTGGGCGAGTTAGAAATTTCCGACTTAAGAATTATATCTGGTTATTCCCCTTAAGAGTACTCACGTTTCCTTTATCCTTGGTGTAGGATGGACGGACATAGTGGCCCTAGTGATAGTCCTGCTGGTGAGACGCCCCGTGGAGTACTCCCTATGATTAAGTACCAGATCCGGCCTCGAGGAGCCACTGTACGTTGGAGTCCGGCTAACCGCCATAGGCGTTGCGAGTGCCGCCATACCTATGCCTACCCTAATACTGTGGTTTTGGCCGTGGTAGAGGAGAGAGGAAGGAGTTAGCAAAGGACAACGCTAGGCTTGAAGCCGAAGTGAAGCAACTGAGGGAAAATAACAAGAGGCAAGCCGAGCGGATTAAGGAGTTAGAGTATGACGTGGTCGAGGGCCAAGAAAGAGTTGATGACCTTTGCGCCCAGCTTGGAGAAACCCAAGAGCGCTTGGTTAAGAGGACCAAGAAAGTGAGAGATAGAGCTGAATCGATCTTGAACATTTGCGATGACTTGATAGGGGAGGCGAGTGACGAGGCTTCCCACGTTGGAGCTGGGTCGGGAGCTGAACCCGCCGAGGACGGGGAATCAGCTAGTCCTACTGCAGATTAGGCCTTCACCGTTAGGTTACTTTTGTGGATGATTTTGACTACTGTACATAGCCAGGATAGGGGAGGTAGTGACTTGGTGGTTGTATAGTTTTCTTTTGACCGCTTGTACTAGGGTTTTATGTGATATAATTGTATTTGCACTTTTAAGGCTCGTACTTGATATTTTGACTGTATTATCTGGTAAAGGACTGCTATGAGCCTTTGAATGTATAGTATTTTGACTATTGACTGTTGACCGGTTGACTTTTGACTGTTGATCTTTTGACTTTTTGACTTTGACTTTTGACTTTTGACTTGACCTTATTTAAAATTGACATTTAACTGCTCTGTATCCCCAATTGTTTATTGCAGCCCTGATTTCATTCCTTACGTGACTTTTGAACATGAGTAAGTATATATTGCATACCCATATTTGCTTACACTGGTAGTTGTTATGCATGGGCCTTAGGCCAGTGGGTAATAATGGAGATTAGACAGCTTGGTCGGGGCCGTGGACGTGAACCCAAGCAGGTTCAGGACCGAGAAGAGGAACAAGGGTCGGTCGCAAATCAGAACCAAGGACTCAGAGCTGAAGGAGGGGACCAGGTAGCTACGGCTATCAACCGCATGACTGATTTATTAGCCCGTTTGGTTGACCAGCAAGGTCAAGTACCTGGTAACCAACAAAGGGACCCTGAGGTAGGTGAGAATAGGGCCCTGGAACGTTTTCAAAAGTTTGCTCCTCCAAAGTTTCTTGGGGGACCCGATCCGGAAGTTGCCGAGCACTGGTTCGAGCGAATGGAGGATATATTCGCTGCTTTGCATTATACTGAGGAGAGGCAAGTGACCTTTGCCGTTTTCCAATTAGAAGGTGCGGCCCGTTCCTGGTGGAATGTAGTAAGGGCCAGTGGGAGAGAGAGCAAACCCCGCGTACCTGGTTGAACTTCACTAGGGAATTCAATGAGAAGTTCCTTCCGCCTTTAATTCAGGAAAAAAAGGAGGATGAGTTTATTAAGCTACGCCAAGGCACCTCAACCGTGGCTGAATATGAGACCCAGTTCACTCGACTCTCCAAGTTTACTCCTGAATTGGTAGTCAGCGAGCAAAAGCGCATAAGGCGGTTTATACAGGGTTTGAATGTGGAAATTCAAAAGGACTTAGCCGCTACTCAGATTGATACATTTAAAGATGCTTTGGACAAAGCTCAGCGAGTGGAGCAGGCTCGACTTCAAGTTCGCACCTTTCACTCCAAGAAACGTGGCGCGTCTGGTAGTGCTCTTGAACGAGGTGAACAGAATGTACCACCTCCTAAATTTGGTAGAGGTGTAGGTGGAGTCCGAACTGCTGAGACACCAAGAGGAGGAGCTCCATTTAGAGGGGCTCAAGGTGGAAAGGGACAAAGGCAACCTAGGACTGTATCACAAGGGGTTCCGACACCCACCCCTCGAGTAAGTTGTTGATATTGTGGTAAGGCAAACCACACTGAGAACGCTTGTTGGCGGAAGTTGAAGAAATGTCTACGCTGTGGAAGTTCCGACCATCAACTTGCCACTTGGCCGGTTAAGAACTGTGACGACCCCACCTCCCCCTAGGGCGTACCCTAGGGTTTAGCGAGCCACCTGCCCAGCTCTCGCCAGGACTCACTCACTAGCTTGAGAAAATAACATACATCCATAGGGATAAATACTAAAACGAGAACGTACACATTAATGCTCAAACCCAGATACAAGGCCTCTACATACCATAATACTTTAAAGTGCTACAAGTCGAATACAAACAACCCTAATCGGGTGTTAACGCGAGTACAACTTCAAAACTCGAAATTACTAGACTACACTAGTCGTTGCAACTCTTGCCTCACTCGTACCCCCTGTAAGGAAAACAAATGGCGTGGAATGAGCTAAAAGCCCAGTGAGGTTCCAAATATCAATTTAATAATCAAATAACGCATAAGCAGCACAATAGTGAAATAGTGTTCAAGACAGGTCAAGAAGTGAGTAATCATACTTCATATAGCCAAATAATAACTATTCACATTTCACAATAAGGATACAGTTGCTCATGTATCGACTCCACCATAGCTTGATCGATTGGTAGTTGACACTCCGTCAACTTTCAAATGAGGAAACTAGTCCAGTAGAACACCACTTAACTCCAATCTCCGTCCACCGACCAACCCCCTTACCGGGCCCGAACTCCACAATAAACACTGGTGGTGATACTCGAGTATACCAATTAGTCGAGGAGATAACACTCCACTCGACAACACTAGATACCCATGGTTCGTTATCTAATCGACCAAGCCCTTGCCGGCTCGACTCGATTAACTAGCCAGTGGGGTTTGGGTTCCCAAGTAGTCGATGAGATAACATCTCCAATCGATTGAATCAAGATATAAGTATAGAGAGGGGAATGAGAGGCACCTCCCACTCGGATTGAGTGTGGTACATGCTGCCGCTCCAGCACTTACAAATCAAGCACAAGTATATCAAGTCAATTGCACCAATAAACACATACATATCACATTAGGGCAAGTGCGATAAAGTACACCCTTGCCCGATCAATCCACTCGTATAACATGTAAGCATCTCATTCAAGTATCAAATACATGTGTCAAGTGCAATTAAATATTTGGAAGCACTCACCAACAGATGCAGTGCCTTTACAGGTTGGTTTTGGGTATACTCCGCTCTTGGAGTTCAAATCTGCGAGAAAATCTTGTTTAAGAGCATTGAAAAGTAACTAAGGCTCGAAACATAAACATTTCGTTTAACGAGAATCAAGTAATTGAAACTTATTTAGGGACTATTCATAAAGCCCTTGGTCACTTTTCAAACGGTGAAATTTTGAAGCTATTATATGTGAAAAATGCCATTTGGGTCGAAGAAATGAAGAAAACGTATTTCCATTAGTTGTAAATTCCAAGGGTACAAGTTTCGTCTGAATTTCAACTTATATATCTCCACAAAAAGAAGCTCGAATAATCTAGACAAATCGAGTTAGACTCGTCCTCAAAACCGTACTCAAGACAAGCGTAATTCTACTTAACCCTTGAGTGCAAATTTGGGCAGCACGCCCTTTGTGTTTACCAAATTTCCAGCCATTTATGGCTTCTTTATTTTCCTTAATTCAGCCCCACAATAATGCACAAGTAATGTTACTAAGATAGCCCTTCCATTAGGCTCCAAAATCATCCAAGTACAACACAAGTGCAATAGTACAATCGGAAATCAATTTTGAAAACGAAAACTGAACGGCAGATTTGGCATCTCATAGCGTTTTAGTCATAACTGGAGCTATGATTATCAAATTGGGATGAACCTTATACCGTTACGAAGCTAAAACATAGATCTACAATTATTATGAAGACACCTCAACCCAGTTCTCAACCTAACCTAGTCACATTTACCCAAACAGCCCCAGATTTTCCAGTTCGAAGCTCACTGTGAAAGTCAACTAGCAGTCCTGATTTATTCAATCATATCTCAGCACACACAACTCCAATTCCATTGATTCCAAAGCCATTCGAAAGCTAAGATACAAGGATACAATTATTAAGAAGGCATAAAAAGCTAATTCATTCATCTTCCCAGCCAAACGAGCCAATTACAGAGCCAGAATTTCACCATCAGGCTGGTTAACAGCACTGTGTTCAAATGACAATAACTCAGGCTACAAAAGTCCGATTGAGACGTTTTCAGCTGTGTTGGAAAGCTAACACATAACACTACAACTTTCATGTTTTGGCCAAATGCTAGTTTCATACGGATCAAGGTGAAAAAACGAGGCCAGAATGACGAAATGTCAAAACTGTCCACAGAACTCTACCTATGGCAGTCAAGGGTATTTTCGTCATTGCACATGCTACATTGCTCCGATCGAGCTGCAATTTTACAGGCAGATATTAAACCTCATTTCCTACAACTTTCATGTTTTAACCTAAGCCTAATTCGGCCTCCATCATATCCGAATGTAACTGGTCAGAAGCAGGGCAGTTCATCATCAAAGCTGGAAATTTCTCTACTAAAGCTGGACTTTTATAACTAAAGCTGGAAATTTCAACCAAGCTGGAAAACCATATACCAAACCTTAAAAGTTCACATCAAAGTTAAACCATCTCATACCAAAACTATCAAGTTCATCTCATGGCTAGAAAATGCATATCAAGGCTGGAAATTGAACATTAAAGCTGGAAATTACATGCTACCCTAGCCAAAACCGTAAAATCTTTCATAACCATGCTTCTTTTAGCTTGAATCATAACTTATCTTGAATGAATCTCAAGAGACAAATAAAAGAGATATTTCTAGAAACTTACCTCAAACCCCAAGCAAACAAGAGTTTTATTCCTCCAAAAACTTCACCAAGGTCTTCTCTCCAAGCTTAACTTAAGATTAATCGGTATGGATTTCGGTTAGTGTTTGGATTTTTCACAAATCAAGCAAGGAAATCAAGATGGAATTTTTCTCTCTTCCTCTCCTCTCTCTCTCGGCCAAGCTAGCAAGAAGATGAAATGGTTGGGTTCAATGTGTACAAGATAAAGACTAAGAAAGGCTTGGTCAAATGAAGACTAAGAAAGGTTTGGTCAAACCTTGGATAGATTTTTTTCTCCTCTTTGTTTTTTCTCCCCTTAGCTCACGGTTCTCTCCCTCTCCTATTCTTAAGTTTGTTTTGTTTTGTTTAAGACATGAAAGATGAATTGGTGTTAAGACATGATAAGAAAGTTTCTTAGTCAAAAATTGTGGCTCTCTAGTGACACTTGGCACCACTAATTTTCCTCTTGTTTTTTTTTTCTTTTCCTCTTGTTTTAAGTCAAATATTTCGGCTGGTATAAGAGATATTTAGGGCTAATATTTGTGAAATAAAAGCAAGGAGATTAAGGTAATAAAATAGTGTTCAAATGGTGCACCCGATCGGCAACAAACGGTGCACGTCGGTTCCAACCGTTTCCTTAACTCGCACGTACTAGGGTTTTCACTTATAATTCACTACTTATTAGTAGCACTTCTAATCACACACTTTCTCTTACTTAATACTCATTCTTATCCACCAAATGTAGTACACGCACCTCACCAAGTGATCACACTACCAAAATGCACCAAAGACACACCAAAACCCCTAGTATGCACAAAAAACCCCTAACTTATACCCTTCCTTTAGAAAAATCATAACTTGAGTTATAATTATCAAACATTCATAAAACTTGGCCTATTAAAAACTATACTTCAAATACTAATAATCTTTAGAAGACATCTCAAAGAGATTCAGTTCATAAGTTGGTCCAAATTGAGCCATAAGATACTACAACATTCCTATTGTTACTTGTGCAGGGCCGAATTTTCAGTCAAGTTTGCCAATTTTTCTGGAATTTATACAGATTGAATCAAACTCTAAATTTTTCACCGTAAGAAGCTCTATGAGTCTAGTTTCAAACGCAACAAACGGAACTCAATTCCGACTTTCCTATACGAAGTTATAGCCATTTTCCCAAAGCTGTGCAGAGTCTCCGGCGAAAATTTCTAGATTTTCTAACAACTTGAGATTATGAAACTTTTCTTAACAAAATTCACTTCCTTGGCTAAAATTCAACCATTAAAACAACCAAGAATCTAAGGTAAGTGAGTTCACATAAGGGTTATAAGGATAAGTAAAATTTCGGGGTCTCACAAGAACCGTGAAGGAAATGAGGGCGCACAACCGGAGAAGTCGAACGCTAAGCAACCAAGCGCTAGTGGAAGTAGACCAAAATCCTCTGCTAGGGTTTTTGCCTTGGATTACCAGCGGGCCCCTGTGTGACAGCCCCACCTCCCCCTAAGGCGAACCAAAGGGTTTGACGGATAGCCCGCCCAGCTCTCGCCAGGACTACTGAGTCGAATCATACAAATCCTAAATTACGCGCGATAGAACCCAAAGAAAAACAAAGGTAACGGAAAAGGGGGGGTGAGCTTAAGTTCCATGAGATACCAAAAGTACAAGTAGTCACGCAACATGGCATTTCACTTTTAAATCATGCAATTATACACACCAGATAGGGAAATGAATAAATACTTCAAATGGAAAGAATACAGGTGGCTCTCAGGAGCCAAAAGGGATGGTAAAACTCGAGTATACCAGAACTTCAGAATATAACTTAGCCCTAAGTCGAGAATTTCGTTCCTGGCGGTGCTGGACAACACAACAGGCTAGCACGACGGCTAAGCCCCCACCAGAGGGTCTAGATTTCAGGATTTCGTCCCTGGCGGTGCTGGACAACACAACAGGCTAGCACAACGGGTATGCCCCACCAGAGGGTCTGGATTTCAGGATTTCGTCCCTGACGGTGCTGGACAACACAACAGGCTAGCACAACGGCTATGCCCCACCAGAGGGTCTAGATTTCAGTGCACGTAACCATACAAGTCCGCATACAGGAACAACTAATTCAAATTCATATAGTGATTTGACAATAAGCGAGGGAGACAAGTGTGGTGAAAGACACCCTCGACTCGTCCAAAACTAAGCAGGTAATACAGTCAAGCAAGTCACCTTATGCAGGTATAGGTAACACAGTTAAACAACGAGCCATGCGAGTGGTACACTCACCTATATAAGCAAAATAACGTCTAAAATTCCTTCCGGATAACACCCTTAATCACCAAGAAACCCTAAGAATAATCATAAGAAAATATTACGGTTCAACCAACCCAAGATTAAGTGAATCAAAGAAAATCCGAATAACTAATAGTACAATGTATACGTATGATTTGGAAGTGAAAAAAGTACATTTAGCCCAAAAGACATGAGTAAAATAGTCGTAAAACTTATGCCCGCTCTTAAAATTTTGAAATTGCCATTTGAGTGCAAATTTGGGCAGCACGCCCTTTGTATTTACCTATTTTCCAGCCATTTATGGCTTCATTATTTTCCTCAATCAACCCCCAAAAACACACACAAATAATCTCATTACAATAGCCGTTCAATAGGCTAAAAGTCATTCAATTACAAAGCCAAGCTAGAAAAGTGACCGGAATTAAGGTTTAAGACAAGGAACAAAATGGCGGGTTTGACATCGTTTAGCGTATTGATCACAACCGAAGCTACACCAATCGGATTGGGGTAAACTTTATACCGTTTCGAAGCTAATACATAGCGCTACAATTCTTATGAAGACACCTCAACCCAGTTCTCAACCTAACCTAGTCAAATGTACCCAAACAGCCCCGGATTTTCCAGTTCGTAGCTCACTGTGACATTCAACTAGCAATCCTGATTTATTCAATCATCTCTCAGCACACAGAACTCCGATTCCGTTGATTCCAAATCCATTCGAAAGCTACGATACAAGGCTACAATTCTTATGAAGGCATCAAAAGCTAATTTATTCATTTTCCCAGCCAAACGAGCCAATTACAGAGGCTGATTATCATTTCGGATAGAAACAGGACAGCAGGGGTAAAATAGTCATTTCACAGGCTACAGTGCTCCGATTGAGCTGAAATGTGACAGGAATAATCTACACTCAATGCTATACAACTTTCATGTTTTGTGCTAAGGCTAATTCAGCCTCCATCATATTCGAATGACACTGGCCAGAATAGGGCAGAAAATTCCTGATAAAACTGAAAATTTCCATAATATCACTTCCAACCATGAAATATTGCATAAAACTACCAAAGTTGCCTCCATAAGGCACTATTTTGCAATTAGTTGAAATAAACAGAGTTTCTTAGCAAAATTACCTTAAAGCTTAGGCAAGGAAGCTACCCACACCTTCTCCTCCCAAATCATTCCACAAAACCCCTTAAGCTTCCTTAAAGACCAACTTCTATGGAGTATTTTGCAAGACTATCGGTGAAATCTCAAGATTCAAGCAAAGGATGGAGGATGAAGTTGAAGCTTTCTTTCTCTCATTTTTCTTCATATGGCTGGCCAAGCTAGAGAAGAAAATGAAGAAGATTTGGGTCAATTTTGGTTTTAGTAAAGTTAGGTAAGACTTCGTCAAGTCCAACCTCCAATGGTATCTTGACACTTAGCTTATAGAGTTTACTCTAATTAGTTTTGTCTTCCAATACTAATCTTCCTAGCTAATCCCTAATCATCTCTTAGTACCTTGTAAAATAATAACACTTAACACAAAACTCCAACTAGTGGTCAAAAATATATCGCACTTTACCTTACTAGCGGGTCCCACATCCACAACGCACCTCAAACTTAACATGTACGCACATATACTAGATAAATGATTTAAAAACGACACTCACTTATAATATCTCTGAAAATTAATATACTAAAATTAAAGTAAGGAAAATGCAAGCGGAAAATAAAGTAATATTCAATAAAACAAGGAGAATTTTGCTGGTCCTCACACTCTTTCCCCCTAAAAGAAATTTCGTCCTCGAAATTCTCTCTTTTACGCACAAAAATGATTCTACAGCGAGTTCTTCTACTTTTCAGGAGCTTCTCCTCATTCGTGCCCTAATCAAGTCAGGATAGTTCTCGAAAGTCACTCAGGCACTAAGGGCCACTCTAATCAAAATTCAAAATATACCCGAGATCTCCCATCCCGTCACACTAACAAGTTAATCCAAGTGTTTCCTTTGCCTCAAGCTTTGTGGAAAGGGAATAAATACTTTGGGGTAAGCTAAAAGCTCAACAAATGTCCAATAAAAATCAATAATCAAATAAGTTTCACACTAGTGCATTTATCAGTAATCAAATGTAAGTTTATTGCTCTTGTGAGTTAGGGAAATCATAGTACTTAAACTTCCAACTCTCCAATAAAATCCAGTAATAGTCAAGCAGTACAAGAGAGCCATCAGTGCTCCCACATTCAGATCAAGTGTCATTAAAGTGGAGACATTGGTGTTAAGCACAAGACTTCCAAGCACTCATTTGAGTCAAATCATTGCATAACACACACGCAAGAAAACAGTGCAGGAAATAGTTCGAAGATAATTTTGGAAACAGTTTTGGAATCACTCACCAACCACAGCTCATGATCCTCATCCATCATAGATAGTTTCCCCCTTTTGAATCACCAAAGAAAATTTCACTTAACTTCAAGACTAACCTATAATAAAAGATTCATGAATTAGGTTCAGTACTATCCAATCACCAATATTTTATATCAATCATCAAAATATCAGATACTAGGTGCATTACTTCCATTAGCCACACAATCACTATATAAAGTTCACATACATATAGCTCCATAAATACAATGTTCAGCCAACACATCACTAAGGGCCGACCTTTGCCATAAGAACTCACCTCAAGTGTAATCAAGGTACAGGCCCTTATTCTAGTGTTCCCCTCTATTTGGTACTCAAGTACAAGAATCCACGATAAGATAATTCACAACTCGAGCCGGCCGGTCCCAAGAGTAAACCACCCATATCAAAGATTCCCACCTGACGTACATAACTATTGTCCCCAAGTACCATGAAAAGAATTTACACTTATAACAGGCACAATTCATAGCTTACGCCCAAGAAGGGCACTTAGTCCTTTACACTTATTCACACAATTAGGACCATACACCACTTGGCCCAAGCTCACTCCGCGCAGAGACCACGCGAAACTGGCTCTGATACCACCTGTGACAGCCCCACCTCCCCTAAGGCGAACCAAAGGGTTTGACGGATAGCCCGCCCAGCTCTCGCCAGGACTACTGAGTCGAATCATACAAATCCTAAATTACGCGCGATAGAACCCAAAGAAAAACAAAGGTAACGGAAAAGGGGGGGTGAGCTTAAGTTCCATGAGATACCAAAAGTACAAGTAGTCACGTAACATGGCATTTCACTTTTAAATCATGCAATTATACACACCAGATAGGGAAATGAATAAATACTTCAAATGGAAAGAATACAGGTGGCTCTCAGGAGCCAAAAGGGATGGTAAAACTCGAGTATACCAGAACTTCAGAATATAACTTAGCCCTAAGTCGAGAATTTCGTTCCTGGCGGTGCTGGACAACACAACAGGCTAGCACGACGGCTAAGCCCCACCAGAGGGTCTAGATTTCAGGATTTCGTCCCTGGCGGTGCTGGACAACACAACAGGCTAGCACAACGGGTATGCCCCACCAGAGGGTCTAGATTTCAGGATTTCGTCCCTGGCGGTGCTGGACAACACAACAGGCTAGCACAACGGCTATGCCCCACCAGAGGGCTAGATTTCAGTGCACGTAACCATACAAGTCCGCATACAGGAACAACTAATTCAAATTCATATAGTGATTTGACAATAAGCGAGGGAGACAAGTGTGGTGAAAGACACCCTCGACTCGTCCAAAACTAAGCAGGTAATACAGTCAAGCAAGTCACCTTATGCAGGTATAGGTAACACAGTTTAAACAACGAGCCATGCGAGTGGTACACTCACCTATATAAGCAAAATAACGTCTAAAATTTCTTCCGGATAACACCCTTAATCACCAAGAAACGCCTAAGAATAATCATAAGAAAATATTACGGTTCAACCAACCAAAATTAAGTGAATCAAAGAAAATCCGAATAACTATTGTACAATGTATACGTATGATTTTGGAAGTGAAAAAAGTACATTTAGCCCAAAAGACATGAGTAAAATAGTCGTAAAACTTATGCCCGCTCTTAAAATTTTGAAATTGCCATTTGAGTGCAAATTTGGGCAGCACGCCCTTTGTATTTACCTATTTTCCAGCCATTTAATGGCTTCATTATTTTCCTCAATCAACCCCCAAAAACACAACACAAATAATCTCATTACAATAGCCCATTCAATAGGCTAAAAGTCATTCATTACAAAGCCAAGCTAGAAAAGTGACCGGAATTAAGGTTTAAGACAAGGAACAAAATGGCGGGTTTGACATCTTTTAGCGTATTGATCACAACCGAAGCTACAACCAATCGGATTGGGGTAAACTTTATACCGTTTCGAAGCTAATACATAGCGCTACAATTCTTATGAAGACACCTCAACCCAGTTCTCAACCTAACCTAGTCAAATGTACCCAAACAGCCCCGGAGTTTCCAGTTCGTAGCTCACTGTGACATTCAACTAGCAATCCTGATTTATTCAATCATATCTCAGCACACAGAACTACGATTCCGTTGATTCCAAAAGCCATTCGAAAGCTAAGATACAAGGCTACAATTCTTATGAAGGCATCAAAAGCTAATTTATTCATTTTCCCAGCCAAACGAGCCAATTACAGAGGCTGATTATCATTTCGGATAGAAACAGGACAGCAGGGGTAAAATAGTCATTTCACAGGCTACAGTGCTCAGAATTGAGCTGAAATATGACAGGATAATCTAGACTCAATGCTGTACAACTTTCATGTTTTGTGCTAAGGCTAATTCAGCCTCCATCATATTCGAATGACACTGGCCAGAATAGGGCAGAAAATTCCTGATAAAACTGGAAAATTTCCATAATATCACTTCCAACCATGAAATATTGCATAAAACTACCAAAGTTGCCTCCATAAGGCACTATTTTGCAATTATTTGAAATAAAGAGAGTTTCTTAGGCAAAATTACCTTAAAGCTTAGGCAAGGAAAGCTACCCACACCTTCTCCTCCCAAATCATTCCACAAAACCCCTTAAGCTTCCTTAAAGACCAACTTCTATGGAGTATTTTGCAAGACTATCGGTGAAATCTCAAGATTCAAGCAAAGGATGGAGGAATGAAGTTGGAGCTTTCTTCTCTCATTTTCTTCATATGGCTGGCCAAGCTAGAGAAGAAAATGACGAAGATTTGGGTCAATTTTGGTTTAGTAAAGTTAGGTAAGACTTCGTCAAGTCCAACCTCCAAATGGTATCTGACACTTAGCTTATAGAGTTTACTCTAATTAGTTTTGTCTTCCAAATACTAATCTTCCTAGCCTAATCCTTAATCATCTCTTAGTACCTTGTAAAATAATATCAACTTAACACAAAACTCCAAACTAGTGGTCAAAAATATATCGCAACTTAACTTACTAGCGGGTCCCACATCCACAACGCACCTCAAACTTAAACATGTACGCACTTATACTAGATAAATGATTTAAAAACGACACTCACTTATAATATCTCTGAAAATTAATATACTAAAATTAAAGTAAGGAAAATGCAAGCGGAAAATAAAGTAATATTCAATAAAACAAGGAGAATTTTGCTGGTCCTCACACTCTTTCCCCCTAAAAGAAATTTCGTCCTCGAAATTCTCTCTTTTACGCACAAAAATGATTCTACAGCGAGTTCTTCTACTTTTCAGGAGCTTCTCCTCATTCGTGCCCTAATCAAGTCAGGATAGTTCTCGAAAAGTCACTCAGGCACTAAGGGCCACTCTAATCAAAATTCAAAATATACCCGAGATCTCCCATCCCGTCACACTAACAAGTTAATCCAAGTGTTTCCTTTGCCTCAAGCTTTGTGGAAAGGGAATAAAATACTTTGGGGTAAGCTAAAAGCTCAACAAATGTCCAATAAAAATCAATAATCAAATAAGTTTCACACTAGTGCATTTATCAGTAATCAAATGTAAGTTTATTGCTCTTGTGAGTTAGGGAAATCATAGTACTTAAACTTCCAACTCTCCAATAAAATCCAGTAATAGTCAAGCAGTACAAGAGAGCAATCAGTGCTCCCACATTCAGATCAAGTGTCATTAAAGTGGAGACGTTGGTGTTAAGCACAAGACTTCCAAGCACTCATTTGAGTCAAATCATTGCATAACACACACGCAAGAAAACAGTGCAGGAAATAGTTCGAAGATAATTTTGGAAACAGTTTTGGAATCACTCACCAACCACAGCTCATGATCCTCATCCATCATAGATAGTTTCCCCCTTTTGAATCACCAAAGAAAATTTCACTTAACTTCAAGACTAACCTATAATAAAAGATTCATGAATTAGGTTCAGTACTATCCAATCACCAATATTTTATATCAATCATCAAAATATCAGATACTAGGTGCATTACTTCCATTAGCCACACAATCACTATATAAAGTTCACATACATATAGCTCCATAAATACAATGTTCAGCCAACACATCACTAAGGGCCGACCTTTGCCATAAGAACTCACCTCAAGTGTAATCAAGGTACAGGCCCTTATTCTAGTGTTCCCCGCTATTTGGTACTCAAGTACAAGAATCCACGATAAGATAATTCACAACTCGAGCCGACCGGTCCCAAGAGTAAACCACCCATATCAAAGATTCCCACCTGACGTACATAACTATTGTCCCCAAGTACCATGAAAAGAATTTACACTTATAACAGGCAACAATTCATAGCTTACGCCCAAGAAGGGCACTTAGTCCTTTACACTTATTCACACAATTAGGACCATACACCACTTGGCCCAAGCTCACTCCGCGCAGAGACCCACGCGAAACTGGCTCTGATACCACCTGTGACAGCCCTACCTCCCCCTAAGGCGAACCAAAGGGTTTGACGGATAGCCCGCCCAGCTCTCGCCAGGACTACTGAGTCGAATCATACAAATCCTAAATTACGCGCGATAGAACCCAAAGAAAAACAAAGGTAACGGAAAAGGGGGGGTGAGCTTAAGTTCCATGAGATACCAAAAGTACAAGTAGTCACGTAACATGGCATTTCACTTTTAAATCATGCAATTATACACACCAGATAGGGAAATGAATAAATACTTTAAATGGAAAGAATACAGGTGGCTCTCAGGAGCCAAAAGGGATGGTAAAACTCGAGTATACCAGAACTTCAGAATATAACTTAGCCCTAAGTCGAGAATTTCGTTCCTGGCGGTGCTGGACAACACAACAGGCTAGCACGACGGCTAAGCCCCACCAGAGGGTCTAGATTTTAGGATTTCGTCCCTGGCGGTGCTGGACAACACAACAGGCTAGCACAACGGGTATGCCCCACCAGAGGGTCTAGATTTCAGGATTTCGTCCCTGGCGGTGCTGGACAACACAACAGGCTAGCACAACGGCTATGCCCCACCAGAGGGCTAGATTTCAGTGCACGTAACCATACAAGTCCGCATACAGGAACAACTAATTCAAATTCATATAGTGATTTGACAATAAGCGAGGGAGACAAGTGTGGTGAAAGACACCCTCGACTCGTCCAAAACTAAGCAGGTAATACAGTCAAGCAAGTCACCTTATGCAGGTATAGGTAACACAGTTAAACAACGAGTCATGCGAGTGGTAACACTCACCTATATAAGCAAAATAACGTCTAAAATTCCTTCCGGATAACACCCTTAATCACCAAGAAACCCTAAGAATAATCATAAGAAAATATTACGGTTCAACCAACCCAAGATTAAGTGAATCAAAGAAAATCCGAATAACTAATAGTACAATGTATACGTATGATTTTGGAAGTGAAAAAGTACATTTAGCCCAAAAGACATGAGTAAAATAGTCGTAAAACTTATGCCCGCTCTTAAAATTTTGAAATTGCCATTTGAGTGGCAAATTTGGGCAGCACGCCCTTTGTATTTACCTATTTTCCAGCCATTTATGGCTTCATTATTTTCCTCAATCAACCCCCAAAAACACACACAAATAATCTCATTACAATAGCCGTTCAATAGGCTAAAAGTCATTCAATTACAAAGCCAAGCTAGAAAAAGTGACCGGAATTAAGGTTTAAGACAAGGAACAAAATGGCGGGTTTGACATCTTTTAGGCGTATTGATCACAACCGAAGCTACACCAATCGGATTGGGGTAAACTTTATACTGTTTCGAAGCTAATACATAGCGCTACAATTCTTATGAAGACACCTCAACCCAGTTCTCAACCTAACCTAGTCAAATTTACCCAAACAGCCCCGGATTTTCCAGTTCGTAGCTCACTGTGACATTCAACTAGCAATCCTGATTTATTCAATCATATCTCAGCACACAGAACTCCGATTCCGTTGATTCCAAAGCCATGCGAAAGCTAAGATACAAGGCTACAATGCTTATGAAGGCATCAAAAGCTAATTTATTCATTTTCCCAGCCAAACGAGCCAATTACAGAGGCTGATTATCATTTCGGATAGAAACAGGACAGCAGGGGTAAAATAGTCATTTCCACAGGCTACAGTGCTCCGATTGAAGCTGAAATGTGACAGGAATAATCTACACTCAATGCTATACAACTTTCATGTTTTGTGCTAAGGCTAATTCAGCCTCCATCATATTCGAATGACACTGGCCAGAATAGGGCAGAAAATTCCTGATAAAACTGAAAATTTCCATAATATCACTTCCAACCATGAAATATTGCATAAAACTACCAAAGTTGCCTCCATAAGGCACTATTTTGCAATTAGTTGAAATAAAGAGAGTTTCTTAGTAAAATTACCTTAAAGCTTAGGCAAGGAAGCTACCCACACCTTCTCCTCCCAAATCATTCCACAAAACCCCTTAAGCTTCCTTAAAGACCAACTTCTATGGAGTATTTTGCAAGACTATCGGTGGAAATCTCAAGATTCAAGCAAAGGATGGAGGATGAAGTTGAAGCTTTCTTTCTCTCATTTTTCTTCATATGGCTGGCCAAGCTAGAGAAGAAAATGACGAAGATTTGGGTCAATTTTGGTTTTAGTAAAGTTAGGTAAGACTTCGTCAAGTCCAACCTCCAATGATATCTTGACACTTAGCTTCTAGAGTTTACTCTAATTAGTTTTGTCTTCCAATACTAATCTTCCTAGCTAATCCCTAATCATCTCTTAGTACCTTGTAAAATAATATCACTTAACACAAACTCCAACTAGTGGTCAAAAATATATCGCACATACTTACTAGCGGGTCCCACATCCACAACGCACCCTCAAACTTAACATGTACGCACTTATACTAGATAAATGATTTAAAAAACGACACTCACTTATAAAATCTCTGAAAATTAATATACTAAAATTAAAGTAAGGAAAATGCAAGCGGAAAATAAAGTAATATTCAATAAAACAAGGAGAATTTTGCGGGTCCTCACACCTTGAGTCCTCCGATGTAGTAGAAGGTACGATTCCTGTATTCCACCGCTTAGCTAAACTTTTAATTGACCCTGGGGCAACCCATTCGTTTGTGAATCCTGCCTTTATGTATGGTATTGATGTGAATCCTGTTAGATTGCCCTACGACTTAGAAGTAAAAACACCTACTGGGGATCAAAACCTAATTACCAATATGGTTTACAAAAATTGCGAGATTTGGGTATGAGAAAGGAGGTTAGTGGGAGACCTAATAAGTTTAGACCTTATGGGGTACGACGTGATTATAGGCATGGATTGGTTGGCCAGTTATAATGCTCAGTTGAATTGTAAAACTAAGGTGGTGGAATTCTCGATACCCGGAGAGGCCACTCTAATGTTGAACGTGAAAGGTAGGTTAGCCTCGTCTGCACTTGTTTCGGGAATTCGAGCTAGGAAGTTATTGAGAAAAGGGGCGCAAGGTTACTTAGCTTTCTTAATTAACACTCCCAGAGATAAAGTGAAACTAGAGGATGTGTTAGTAGTGAATGAATTTCCCAACGTCTTCCCCGACGAGTTAAAGGCGATGCCACCAGAAAGGGAAGTAGAATTTAAGATTGATTTGGCCCCTGGAACTGCACCGATTGCAAAAACACCATACCGAATGGCCCCAGCCGAACTTAAGAAATTAAAGCTACAGTTACAGGATTTGTTGGAGTGAGGGTTTATCCGAGAGAGTGAATCACCTTGGGGAGCGCTTGTTCTATTTGTTAAGAAAAAGGATGGCAGTTTGAGGCTCTGTATAGACTATCGCAGCTTAAATGATGTCACGGTGAAAAATAAATATCCTTTGCCGCACATTGATGAGTTGTTTGACCAGTTGCAAGGGGCGGTGGTTTTCTCTAAGCTGGACTTGAGACAAGGATATTATCAGTTACGAATTAGACAGGAGGATATACCTAAAACAGCTTTTAATTCCAGATATGTACATTTTGAGTTCGCAGTGATGCCTTTTGGTTTAACCAATGCTCCCGCCGCATTTATGGATTTAATGCATCGAGTCTTTAAACCCTACTTGGATCAATTTGTCGTAGTCTTTATTGATGATATTTTGGTATATTCTAATACTCGAGAGGATCACGAACGACATTTGAGGATAGTTTTGCAGACCTTAAGAGAGCATCAGTTACATGCCAAGTTTAGCAAGTGTGAGTTTTGGTTGGAGCAAATTTCTTTTCTAGGGCACATAATATCGAAAGATGGCATTTCTTTTCTAGGGCACATAATATCGAAAGATGGCATTTCTGTGGATCCAATAAAAGTTGAGGTTGTATCTGAGTGGAAACGACCGGAAACCCCAACTGAGGTCCGTAGTTTCCTAGGTTTAGCTAGATATTATCGTCGATTCATCAAGGATTTCTCCAAATTAGCCGGTCCTTTAACCGATCTGACAAAAAAGCATGGCCAATTTGTCTGGAATTCGAAGTGTGAAGCTAGTTTCCAGGAATTGAAGAAACGGTTGACTTCGGCTCCAGTATTAGCATTACCAAATGGGAAAGATAGCTTCGTTGTATATACGGATGCTTCAAGAGAAGGTTTGGGATGCGTTCTAATGCAGAATGGAAGTGTGATTGCCTACGCCTCTAGGAAATTAAAGCCCCATGAACAAAATTACCCTACTCATGACTTGGAATTGGCCGCTGTAGTTTTTGCTCTGAAAAATTGGAGACATTATCTATATGGAGTGACTTTTGAGCCGATCATAAGAGCTTGAAATACCTATTCTCACAGAAGGAATTAAACCTGAGACAGCGTCGATGGGTGGAATTTCTGGAGGATTATGACTGTACCATTAACTACCATCCGGGCAAGGGCAATGTTGTTGCAGATGCTTTAAGCCGGAAGGTGCAAATAGCGGGATTAATGGTTAAGGAGTGGAATTTGTTGGAAGAGGTGAGTGAATGGAACCTGCGATGGGACCAACAGAGGATGATTTTGGCTAATATCACGGTGAGATCTGACTTGGTGGATCGAATTAAAGAAGCTCAAAAGAATGACTCGATGGTGCAAAATTGGTCAGATAAAGTGCAAAAAGAAGAGATACAAGACTTTAAAGTGAGTCCCGATGGTATTTTGAAATTTCGCGATCGAATAGTGGTGCCGCAAGATGAAACGATAAAGAGGGACATTTTGGAAGAGGCACATCGATCCAAGTATACAGTACATCCTGGAAGTAGTAAAATGTATCAAGATTTGAGAAGGCTGTATTGGTGGGATAGAATGAAGAAGAAAATTGCCCAGTTTGTCCAAAAATGTTTAGTGTGCCAACAAGTGAAAGCTGAACATCAGAAACCTTCAGGTCTTTTGCAACCCCTTGAGATCCCTGAGTGGAAATGGGAACACATAACTATGGATTTCGTATCAGGGTTACCCCGTATCCAAAAATGTCATGATGCCGTTTGGGTAATAGTAGACAGGTTGACCAAGTCTGCTCATTTCTTAGTTATAAACATGAGGTATTCTTTGGAGAAATTGGCCCAACTGTATATGGACGAGATTGTGAGGTTGCATGGAATTCCCGTAAGTATTGTTTCTGATAGAGACCCCCGGTTTGTATCCCGTTTCTGGCAGCAATTACAAGGAGTATTGGGAACCAAGTTGAACTTTAGTACTACTTACCACCCCCAAACTGACGGGCAATCAGAGAGAACCATTCAAACACTCGAAGACATGTTAAGGACCTGTATCTTGGATTTTGGTGGAAGCTGGGGACAATACATGGCTTTGGTTGAATTTGCATACAATAATAGCTATCATTCTTCCATACAAATGGCACCGTACGAAGCTCTTTATGGACGGAAGTGCCGATCACCGATCTTCTGGGATGAAATAGGGGAAAGAAAGATCCTAGATCCAACTACCATACCATGGATTGAGGAGGCTTATGAAAAAGTGAAGGTGATACGTCAGAGACTTCAGACAGCTCAGAGTCGACAGAAGAGTTATGCCGATAATCGACGGAAATACTTGGAGTTTGAAATTGGAGATAAAGTGTTCTTGAAAGTTACGCCGCTTCGAAGTCTTACGGCGGGAAAAGGAAAGAAGCTTCAACCGAGATATGTGGGACCGTTCAAAATTCTCCAACGAGTTGGCAATGTGGCATATCGACTGGAGCTACCAGTGAGTCTATCCAGAGTTCATGACGTATTTCACGTGTCCATGTTGAAAAAGTACCATCCAGATCCCACTCATGTACTGAAGCCGGAAGAAATTGATATTGATGAGTCGTTAACATATGAAGAAAGGCCAGTACGAATCTTAGATCGAAAGGCGAAGGAATTGAGAACTAAGCAGATACCCTTAGTTAAAGTTTTGTGGAGAAATCATGAGGTGGAGGAAGTTACTTGGGAAGTTGGGGAGGATATTCGCGCCAAGTACCCTGAACTATTCAGTAATCAAGGTGAGAATTTCGAGGACGAAATTCTTTAAGGGGGAGAGCGTGAGAACCCTCACTTTAAAATCCAATTTCCCAAAATTACTTGCTTTGCCCTATGATTTAAATCACCTATTATATGTCCTTGTATTACATTCCTTATGTGATATAATCTTTTACATACATTGCATTTTATTTCTTTTGACATGAAGTATAATATTTGCTTGAGTTGATTTTAAATAATTCACCACTTATATTTTTCCAAGTGGCTTTGAGTTGTGTTAAGGACCTTAAAAGATAGGTTAGGTGATGTGTGCACGGCCCTTAGCCCAAGTAATAACCCCGTCCGAGTTCCATTGGGCCCAGTCACACGTGCACGGGCCCAGTCACTCCAAGCCCTTGTGCGAAACGTCCAAGACCAACAGGGAGTCCATAGGGATATTGAAGGATTGGAAGGAGATAATCAAGTCATCTACACGATGGTCCAAGCCCATGAAGAATCAAGTGGGCCTCCAAGTAGGTTGGTCGACTAGGCCTTAGCACTAGGTTTTCATCTTGTTAGAGTTGGATTAGATTGTTAAATTAGGTCATGGGCCGGCCCATCTTGTCCAAAGAGTGGCCGCCCCTTTGCTTGCTTTATTAGGGTTTCGTTAGTCCCTTGACCTAGCCCCTTAGCCTATATAAAGGCTCACTTTGTACGGTCAAAGGGTTACGCAATTTTGATAATAAACACTTAGTTTTGTTTTCTCTTCCATTGAGAGATTCAATCCTTTACTTGCTTTGGCAAGGGTTTTTGAGCAATCTTGTGCTTGACCTTGATTGTTCCACCGACCTATCCACTAGAGTAATCACCTCGGTTGGAGTCGTCGTTCCACCACCTCTAATCAATTCGTGTCGTCCGTATTGATTCTAGGTTCCGCAATCCAAGCGTTGGACAACCTCGCTAGATCCTTGGGCAAACGTGCTACGTGTCTCGAAATGTGTTGATCGAGGACCGTATCATTAGGGGTGTTAAATAAGGATTGGTACACTTGGAAGGGTTGAATTGCCATTAGTCAAAAGATTAAGAGAAGGTTTGGACAAGAAAGTGGCCATGTGGCAAAACCCTAGCCATGGATCTTGTTTGACCAAAGATTAGCTAATAATTTAAACCATCTTGGAGGCTTTTTAACCTCACCTTGGCCGAACCTCTTAGCATCAAAAAGGGAAGAGAGAAAGCTTCATATCCTTGCTTAATAACCTTGGTAATCAAAAGCCAAACAAATCCAAGAGAAAGATTGCAACTTAGTGAAAGTTTTCCTTCTAATCTTGGTACTAGATTCAAGCTTCAAGGCTTCAATTGGTTGATTGATTTGGTGTTCTAAGCTTCATATAAGAAAGGTAAGTAATCCTTAAATTTTGGTTTTATAGTGTTTTAACATGTATTTGAGGTTTCCATGGCAAATTACATGTTGTTTGGGCAAGATTTTGGGTTGAACTCTTGAATTAAGCAAGAGGAAATTGAGGTAGAAAGTATGCACACCAAGTGTTTGATGAAATGTTTACCCTTTGTTCATGGTTGTTTATGATGAATTTACATGTGTTAAAACCTCCTTTAAGCTAGATTCATACTTGATATGTGGTTTAAGTGCAAATCAATAGAAGATGAAGGTTGGTGACATGATTGGGGAAATTGTGGACTGTTTTGTACCATGGCTGACCGGCCTTTGTAGGAAGGGTTTTTCTTTGATTTTTGTGGTTTAATTATACCCTAAGCATGCTTAAACAACTTGGCTAGAGATTGGTTAAGTTCATGTGTGAATTGAAATGAATTTGGAACAAGTAAAGTGGCTAGAAGGACCATTAGTGGACTGGTTTAGCCTTTGCAAGATAACTAGCTTGTTATGGAACCCGTGTGCATGTTTATGTGTTGTATTTTGAGCTCAAATGGTACCAAGTGACTTAACCCCCTTTATATGAACATTAGAGGACTGATTTGGGTGAATTTGAACCAAAACAAATGAATATAGCATGAGGAATTCGTTTGCATTTGGTAGGGTTTGAAACTGATCCAGGGTTGGAAAATTAGCCAACTTTCCTGAGCTACTGTTTCTTCTAGGAGACGAACTAGAAAGTGTGTGAGGTACCGTTGGAAAACCCTTTGAGTCTAGTTTCCAACGCCACTGACGGTACCTAATTTTGACCTTCCTACAGTGAGATATAGCCGTTTTACCGAGACTGCACGGGTGCGACTGTTTACCCGCGAGAAACTTTTAAAGCTTGAAAACTTTTCTTTTGGCCAACTTTCTTGCACTTATTAAACTTGTTTTCTTGTGAAATTTTACTGCATTTTAGGCCTAAATTCCATAGTGATTTGAGTAGAGTTAACCACTCACTTAGTCACTTAATGAGCTTACTTTTGCTTGGAATTAAACCTAGTCGTTAACGTTTTCACTCGTTTGCACTAGGAGTGGGAAACGGTAGTGAACGTAACCGCGCGACTTGACGATTGACTACTACTTTGCTTGACAGGTGAGTGTTCCACTACCTACTACTTGCTTACGTGAACTAACTGACTACTTGAATTACTACTGCTTGAGCTAAATCATGTTTTGATAGAAATGGAGGCGAGTGTGTACTTTATCGCACTCGACCTTCCTCATTTTCCACTGTGGCTCTGTGTACTGTTATTATGATATAATCTCTCTATATGTGACTGTATGAGATGTGATTCATCTATATGTGACTGTACATGAGTTGTTGGGTGATACCCCTTCAACTATTGCCACTGTTTGGGGTACCCTACCCCATAGGTGAATCGGTTCTATCGAGCCAGCAAGGGCTTGGTCGAGAAGGCCGATAAACCTTGGGGACTGTTTACTGATCACTGGAAACCGGTATACTCGAGTATTACCCAATTACTGATATGGAGTGCGGGCCCGGTAGGGGGTTGACTGGTGGACGGAGATTGGAGAAAGTGGTGATCTACGGACTGTATATTTCTTAAATGCAAACGTTGACGGAGAGTCAACGGGCCCCAGTGTGATCAAGCTCAAGGGAATTTGGCTTTTGAAAGCCACTCGTATCCTTAAATTGAACCGTGATTTATTTATTATCGTATTGCACAGTATTTACTTGGTTATTTTATACTCTTATGTGACTACGTGCTTACTCGCTTTACTTGGAACCTCACTGGGCGTTAGCTCACCCCACTCCCTTTGTTTTCCTTAACAGATCGGGGACGGACTTAGGATCGAGGGCCTTACTAGCTTCCTTTTTGATTAAACTTGTAATCCTTTTGTTGTAATGACTTTATTTTCGGCTTGTGTAAGTTTAAATACTTAAGTTTGACCTGTATTATGTAATTATAGTACAAAGTGGTAAGTGTGATTTTTAGTTTGACTTCTTAAGTTTGGACAGTTGGTTGGACGTTTACTTGCTATTAGGGTTTGTACTCTTTGATTTAAAGTTTTTCCATTGAGTATATTGAGTTACTAGTTCTTTGATCGACCGAGTCCTGGCGAGAGCTGGGCAGGCAGTCCGCTGATACCCTAGGGTTTGCCTTAGGGAGAGGTGGGGCTGTCACAAGTCACTCCAAGCCCTAGTGCGAAGTGTGCAAGACCAACAAGGAGTCCATAGAGACATTGAAGGCTTGGAAGGGGATACTCAAGTAATCTACACAATGGTCAAAGGCCATGAAGAATCAAGTGGGCCTCCAAGTGGGTTGGTTGATTAGGCCCTAGGCCTTAGTCCCAGGTTTTCATTTTGTTAGAGTTGGATTAGCTTATTAAATTAGGTCATGGGCCGGCCCATCTTGTCCATGGAGTGGCCGACCCCCTTTGTTTGCTTTATTAGGGTTTCATTAGTCCCTTGACCTAGTCCCTTAGCCTATATAAAGGCTCACTTTGTACGGTCAAAGGGGTACGCAATTTTTATAATAACAATTAGTTTTGTTTTCTCTTCCATTGAGAGATTCGAATCCTTTACTTGCTTTGACAAGGGTTATTAAGCAATCTTGCGCATGCCCATGATTGTTCTACCGACCTATCCACTTGAGTGTTCACCTCAATTTGGAGTCGTCGTTCTACCGCCTTTAATCAAATCGTGTCATCCGTTTTGGTTTTAGGCTCCGCAATCCAAGCATTGGACAACCTCGCTAGATCCTTGGGCAAACGTGCTATGTGTCTCGAAACGTGTTGATCGAGAACCGTATCAGTTGGCTTCAGAGCTTAGGTGGAGGTATTTTTCGTCATATCCTTGTTTTTTTTTCTCCTCTTTGTGTCGTCTAGAATTCGTTGTTGTCCGCTGCCTTCTTACAAAAAAAAAAAAACGAATCGGCACTGTTCACTTCACTGTTCATCGGGGGGGGCTGTTCACCGTCACTGTTCATCCGCGAGTACTGTTCATCCGAACACAAAATCTGTTTGGGTGTTGGCTTTTTGTGTCTTCTGTCCAATTTTCATTCTTGGATCTTGTGTTTGGGTTGTTTGGGTTTAAAAACAAGAAAAAAAAAGTTACGACGGCTAGGGTTTCGTTTGCGGCTAGGGTTCTTGTGCGCTAGGGTTTTTTTCTTTGCGCAAATCTGTCCACGCTTTCTTTGAGTCTTCCAAGTTGTTTTACCTGTTTTCCAAATCTGATTTGTGGTTAACTTGGTTGGTATTTTGTGAATCTTGAAGAGAACCTACAAGAATATTGAGTTTCTTGAATTTCTTGACCACAATCTTGAAGTTCTTGAAATCTTGATAACTTGCTTGGGAGTTCTTGAAGGATCTAGAGGATCTTGAAGGTTTCTTGTGTATTTCATTAGCCAAAACAAATCTGGAATATTATTCCATTCGGGCAAGCTTGTGTTGTGTTTGTTCGTTATAGTAAAAAAAAATAATTCGGGGGGTACTGTTCACGTTGGTACTGTTTATCATACTGTAGAAGTACTGTTCATCCGAAAAAAAAGAGAGAGGAAAAGAAGAATCGGTTGGCAAGAAAACAAAGAGGAAAAAAAATAGCAACCGAATTGTGTGGGGAAAAATTCTGATTTGCGCCATACTACTTGGAATAGAATTTGGAAGTTATTAAAAGTTGTTTCAACAAAAGGTTTTTCTAAAAGGGTTTCCAAAACTAACTTGTTTTCCAAAGTCAATTAGGAAACTAAGTAAAGCACTTGGATAACTCTTTTGTCTTCACTTGGGCACCCTCCTACATTTTCGGAACACCTTTCTACGTTTTAGGAACACACTCCTATGTTTTAGGAGCTAGGGTTTTCGTTGATTCCTTTCGCCTTCCATTTCTGTACGAGTCTAGAAAGCTTCCAAAACCGTCCATTCTTGTTTCCTTTTTGCACCAGCATTGCGTTTTGCTTCTTGATTACTTTTGTGGATAGTTTGGTGACAATTTTTGGATTTTACGCGGCATTTCTCAACTACTCAAACCGGCAAGGTAAGGAATTTTGGTAAGCTTATTTGAGTGCTTTGAGTAATACATGAGTGATGAGCACATATGTGAGAACCCGAAAATTTTCACATTTTCAAGTATTATTTATTTCTATGCCTATATTTTACTGTCCTTTGAAAATATTAAATGTTTTGTACATTTTACAAGCAAGTACAATTTTAAAAATCATTTTGCTAGTACAAGTTAGTGTACGTTAACTTGAAGTGCATTTGTTCGATGTGGGGCCCGCTAGTGCGATATAATTTTGCCGATTAAGTGATGAAATACTAAGTGATATTATTCTACATGGTGTTAGAAGATAATTAGAGGTTAGTTAGCTACTTGAATCATTGGAGGAGAATAGATAAGCTTAGAAACTTCAAGAGGCCATGTGTCATGATTTGATTGGAAGTTGGACTTTGACCAAGAAGATTAACTTTCTTCAAACCAAATTTTTGACCAATTTTCCTCTCATTTTCCCTTGCCTTGGCCGAACCTTATGAAGAGAAAAACAAGGAAAAACCTCTTCCATTTCTAGCTTCTAATCTTGGCCAAATCTTGAGTTTTAACCGACCAAATTGAAATCTATTCCATACAAGTGCTAGCTAAGGGAAATTGAAGGCCTTGGTGGAGTTGTTTTGGGAGGAGGAAGTCTAAGCTACCAACTTTCTTTGAGGTTTGAAGGTAAGGTTGCTAAGAACATCCTTTTTGTTTCCAATAGTTGCAAATTAGTGGCCTATGGTGGCTTGCTAACATGATTAATGGATGAATTTGTGGATTAGTGGAGAGTTGGTTAGATTTCTGATTTAGTGTGAATGTTTCTGCCCTAATCTGATCAGTGTTGTTCGGTCATGATGGAGGCCGAATTGGACTTAGCTCAAAACATGAAAGTTGTAGAGAATTGAGTGTAGATTATGTCTGTAAAATTTCAGCTCAATCGGAGCACTGTATCCTGTGAAATGACTATTTTACCCCTGCTGCCCTGTTTCTGTCCGAGAATGGTAATCAGCCTCTGTAATTGGCTCTTTTGGCTGGGAAGATGAATGAATTAGCTTTTGATGCCTTCTTAAGAGTTGTATCCTTGTATCTTAGCTTTCATATGGCTTTGGAATCAACTGAATTGGAGTTGTGTGTGCTGAGTTATGATGGAATATTTGGGCCTGGTTTTGGATGGCTGTAAAGCTTCAATTGGTTGCATTTTAAGGGTGTTTGATAGCTTATGGTTTGTATATGAAATTGTGATTGAATGGTATGATTTGGTGGTTGGGTTGTAGCATGGAAAGTAAGGAAAAACAAGGGGAAATGCTGTCCGTTTATTTTCTTGAACTTGAGTGAATGGAAATGAGGTTTGAAAGGTGATTTTGGAATGCGATTGAACTTCCTTGCTTAGACATTCTTAGTTTCACTTGAGTAGTGTTATGTGAGCCATTTTACTTGCAATTGTACGTTTCCATTTGTACCATATTGTTTGGTTCCAATTGTCGAGTTTCGAACTTCAAATACGTGTTCATTTTCGTTCCGAAACAAAAGGAGTGGCCTAGGGTTTCTCGGCCACAAAACCTAATTTTAACGCGCAAGGTTTTAAAGTGTGAATTCAAGGTATTTAATTACCTTTCTCATATGATTTTTTAACCAAGATACTTGTTATACATTAATTCTTTGCAAATGTGTTAGTTTTGAGCCAAAAACACGTTTTACGAAAAATGAGGAAAAACTACTGTTCATTATCCGGCCGTGTAGCCGGCCAAGTTCTGGCCAGATTCTGACATGGCACTGTTCCAAATTTTCCGATAAAATTTTATAAAACTCTTTTGAGGTTAATTCTATGGTTGGTTTGGGAAAACTTTTAGTTACTCAATTCCTTTGATCAAAATGTACCCTTTTCACTTTCAAAAAATCATACTTCCCCCTTGTACTTGTTTTATTCGAATTTTCTTTGATTCACTGGACATTTTGATGGTTGAGTCATAATATTCTCTCATGATTGTTATTAGGATTTCTTGGTGACCAAGGTTGATATCCGGAGGGATACTTTGGACGTAATTTTGCTTGTTTAGGTGAGTGTTCTATATACGTTATGTTTCATTGACTATGTGGCTAGTTGAAATACTTGATTAAATGTTAAATGTTTTCAATGATTGCAAAAATGATTTTTACTAGGCGAGTGTGTACTTTATCGCACTCGACCTAAATGAACGTGAAATTTTCAATGATTGAATGATTAAATGTTACTTGTGCATGAATGTAAGCCTTCGGGCTGAACTGGGCCCTTGCCCTTGGTTATTGGTCGACTCGAGCCAGAAGCGGATTCGGTCGGGCGATTAGTGACCCTGGGTGAATGTGAATGTTGGTATACTCGAGTATGACCATGAAGTTTGGGAAGGACTGGCCAGTGCGCTGGCCAGAAGGGGAAGAACGAAATGAACGAATGAATGGCAAGAATGACGGAGGGATTTTCAATGACAAATGAAATTTTTCTAAATGATTGAAGGAATGGATGGTCGATGAACGAACGAACGAATGGCTTCATGTATCCTTTTAATGAATGTGTTACTCTTGCTTTATATCGTAAATGTTATTTGGATTACTTGTTATTACGTGCTAATGTCCTTGTTTAATTGCTTAGTTGAGTATATAGAACCTCGCTGGGCTTTTAACTCATTCCACGTCTTTTGTTTTCCTTAACAGGGGTTGCGAGCAAGGGCGAGAGACCTGTATAGTATAGTTTAGCCTTTTGTGTTGTTTTGGCTTTTGCTTTCGTTCTAGTGCTTGGAGAAGGTTGAGCATATTGGGAATGCGGAGCTTGTGTATATATTTGGGACTATGTAATTGGTTGAGTTTGGGATAAATGTAAGTATATGTTTCAAGTCTGGGTTTCGTTTCCGCTTATTCTCGAGGCTTTATCTTACTTTCTTTGATGTGAGTGAACGAGTCCCGGCGAGAGTTGGGCAGGCGGTCCGCCGAACCCTTTGGTTCGCCTTAGGGGAAGGTGGGGCTGTCACAACATACACGTGAGCTTGTGTGTCGTGAGGAATCTCTTTTTCTTTGCTAACCATTTTGGCAGGTCACATAATCATGCCCCATGGAGTTGCATCTTGCGCATACAATCAGGAATTCTTGGAGGATGAACCTTTCAAGAGGAGGGGTTTCAAGCGGACTACTCCCAAGTACTCTAGTTCCATGCAATCTAGTTCACAACATGAGTTTCGTTCACTCCGGGAGGAGATGGAACATTACCGTCCTTCGCGTGTATATGAAAGGTATAAACGAGATTGTGATGAGTATGAGAATGAGCAAAGAAGTTTGCGCAGAGCATCTAAATTGAGGTCAACCTCAAGCAAACGAGATTCATCTAACAAGTGTCTTGACAATCGAGAGAAGGAGTTTGAGAATTTTTGAATTGAGTCAAAGCTTCGTGAAACAAAGGATGAATTCCGTAGTCGGACTAAAGCATTGATTGATTCTATGATGGAAAGACTTAGCCAAGTGCTGGATTTCCACTTGGAGCAACTTAATCATGTGTCAACCGGTGGTAATAAAGGAAAAATTCACCCTAGTCCCTCGTTGATTGAAGATATGAATGAGTTGCAGCCGAGCCATGAACATGAGCTAGACAATGAAAATCCAAACTCAAGTGCAATGAATGAACAATGGTCCGAGAAGAATGGAGTGGGACAAGGCAAGAATGGAGGAGTTGGCCATGTTCATAAAAGTTGAAAGGGTGGACGTTTTGTTTGCTAACAAGCTAACATGTGTTTTGTTTAGTACCTCTTCTTTTGTGCAGATTAAACAAAGTCAAGTAGAGTTGGTTATGACATGTTCCATTCCCAAGTCACTTGGACACTTTGCGAGTTTCCATGGAGTTTGTCTTCTAGGAACTAAATCTCTTTGGTATCAATTCATGGAACAATGTCCATTCAAACCTGTCCGCGCCATTGGAGGACTCATTCGAGCTCATCTTAAAAGGGAAAATTCCATATTCTACTTCTTGTTCTCTCCCTATGGTCCATTCATCGCCTTTGCCTTATTTTGAGCATGCTACTAGCACTAACTCTTGTTGCTCTTATGTAGGTGTTGATGAGAAGTGTAAAGGACTAGCACTGGAATCTCGAGTTGAATCAATTGGTGGAAGGAATATTGAAGTGTCAAAGGGAGTTTTCTCATTTAAATCTTGTTCTACACCTTCTTACCATCTAACTAATAATGTCCCATTAGTTCTTTACCCTATTTCTGAATTGTTTCAAGTTGAAGGTTATTTTGTGCTTGTAGGTTGTAACGCTGTCCAAAATCTCCCAACTATGATTAAAGACTTGCAACCCGATTTCGTGCTTATTCCTGATAAAAGTGGTGCACGTTCGTGCTTCCTCACATGTCCAAAAGCTGGTCACCACAAGCTTACTTTACCAACTCCAACTTGTGCAAATTCATGCAATTCGTATGGAGTGCGTTTCACTTCACTGTTGCCACTTATGCCGGGTGATGCCCACAAATGTATCAATCAAGATCCGAATGTTGGTCTTACCTCGCTGGTTCGAGCTTCTAAGGAAGTTCAATTCGATTGGTTCAATGTTCCACCTCCAGATAGGCAAGTCGTGCCAAATCAGTGACAACCAGGGAAGACTCATACCCCCTTGAACAACCAAATTAAGGATTTCTCTAGCTTCAATGGGCATCATTATGAATATCCTTATCTTGTGCACATGACTGGTAAGCTATTGCATAATTTTATACCTATGACTACTCACTATGTGATTTATTGTGTAGGTAACATCATGCCAGTCCATGCTCGAAGGCTAATTAGAGAGTTTTGGGTTGCAACTTGGAATTTTCGTAAGCCTTATACACGTTCTTTCCTACCTTGGCGAATGTCCTTGTTTGAGAGCCCCTTGAGGCTGGCCAAACGACATTTAACTTGGCTTGTGACCCTTCATTTCTTTCCAACGTGGTTCTCCGCTAAGCGTACCGTCGATTTGTGGCCAAATCGCTTTCAAGAGGAGGGGAATGATGCAAACATAAAGATTATCCTCCAAACTATTGAGTCAAATGAAGAGTGGCTGCAATTTGTTTCCCGTTTCGAGTGCTCCATTGTGTCAACAACAATGCTTACAAATTGGGGTTATCTGGGGGAGTGCAATGTTAGCACGACTTTCAATGTCGCGGATTTGAGTCCATTCCTTGACGGGGAGGATCCAGATTTGAGGACAAATCCTTCTCAAGTGGAGGGGACTGATGTGTGCACGGACCTTAACCCAAGTAATGACCCAGTTCGAGTACTATTTGGGCCATGCACGGACCTTAGCCCAAGTAATGACCCAGTTCGAGTACCATTTGACTCAGTCACACGTGCACGGGCCAAGCGCTTCAAGGAGTCACTCCAAGCCCTAGTACGAAGTGTGCAGGACCAACAAGGAGTCCATAGAGACATTGAAGGCTTGGAAGGGGATACTCAAGTCATCTACACAATGATCCAAGCCCATGAAGAATCAAGTGGGCCTCTAAGTGGGTTGGTCGATTAGGCCCTAGGCCTTAGTCCCAGGTTTTCATCTTGTTAGAGTTGGATTAGCTTATTAAATTAGGTCATGGGCCAGCCCATCTTGTCCATGGAGTGGCCGACCCCTTTGTTTGCTTTATTAGGGTTTCATTAGTCCCTTAGCCTATATAAAGGCTCACTTTGTACGGTCAAAGGGGTACGCAATTTTTATAATAACAATTAGTTTTGTTTTCTCTTCCATTGAGAGATTCGAATCCTTTACTTGCTTTGGCAAGGGTTATTAAGCAATCTTGCGCATGCCCATGATTGTTCTACTGACCTATCCACTTGAGTGTTCACCTCAATTTTGGAGTCGTCGTTCTACCGCCTTTAATCAAATCATGTCGTCCGTTTTGGTTTTAGGCTCCGCAATCCAAGCATTGGACAACCTCGCTAAATCCTTGGGCAAACGTGCTACGTGTCTCGAAACGTGTTGATCGAGGACCGTATCAGCAAGTATGAAGATGAAGTAACTTGCGATGTCGTACCAATGCAAGCAAGTCATCTCATACTTGGGTGACCTTGGCAATACGATGGAGACGTCGAATTCAAGGGGAGAGCTAACAAATATGTTTTCACTTATTGTAATAGAAAAGTGACTTTGTACCCCTCACTCCAAAACAAGTGTATCAAGATCAAATGAGACTCCAAAAGGAGTATGAGCTAGAACTTGAGAGGAAAAAATGAGAGAAAAGTGAGGAAGAAAATAAAGAGGGTAAGGCCGAGCCTCTAGGCAAGAAAAAGGCAACCATAGGTCGCCCATGAGGGAAGAAAGTAAGGGGAAGCTTAGCTTGGCTAGCAAAAGCCAAAGACGTAAAGTGAGCTTTGTCTTCCAACCAACTCTTACTTGTACTTGTGTGCAAAGAAGAGTTGGTCATTTCATCCATTCCTACTAACTCTTTGCCTTCCAATGTTTTATCTCTCTTGCAGGAATTTAAGGACATATTTCCTGAGGATGTGCCCGATGGACTACCACCCCTAAGGGGAATCGAGCACCAAATTGACCTCATTCATGGAGCATCACTGCCTAACAAAGCCTGCCTATCGAATGGGCCCTGAGGAAACAAAGGCATTGCAAAGGCAAGTGGAGGAACTACTAAGGAAAGGCTGGGCTCGAGAAAGTCTAAGTCCATGTGCTGTACCAGTGATTCTCGTGCCAAAGAAGGATGGAGCCTGGAGAATGTGCACCGACTGTAGGGCAGTTAACGCCATCACGGTAAAGTATCGTCACCCTATCCCTAGGTTAGATGATATGTTAGATGAACTGCATTGGTGCCATTATCTTTACTAAAATTGATTTGAAAAGTGGTTGCCACCAAATAAGAATGAAAGAGGGAGATGAGTGGAAAACTGCTTTCAAAACTAAACATGGTCTATACGAGTGGTTAGTAATGCCTTTTGGTTTAACTAATGCACCTAGTACTTTCATGCGTTTAATGAACCATGTGTTGAGACCTTTCCTTGGAAAATTTGTTGTGGTTTACTTTGACGATATTCTGATTTATAGTAGAAGCTTAGAGGAACACCTTGAGCACCTCAAAGCTATTTTTGACGTACTTCGAAGGGAGAGGCTGTATGCCAACCTTAAGAAGTGCACATTTTGCACTGACCGTGTGGTGTTTCTAGGTTATGTTGTGAGTGCGCAGGGTATTCATGTGGATGAAGGGAAGGTTAAAGCCATCCAAGAATGGCCAACACCTACCTCTGTAAGTGAAGTGCGCAGCTTCCATGGGTTAGCAAGCTTCTACCACCATTTTTGTGAAGGGATTTTAGCACCATTGCCGCACCTCTTACCGCGGTCATGGAAAAGAATGAGAAGTTCTTCTAGGGGGAAGCACAAGATACGGCTTTCCAATTGCTCAAACACAAACTCACACATGCACCACTCCTTGCAATACCTAACTTTGATCTTACTTTTGAAGTGGAATGTGATGCGTCAGGTGTAGGAGTAGGAGCCGTACTCATGCAAGGAGGGAAGCCAATCGCCTACTTTAGTGAGAAATTGAATGGCGCGGCCCTCAATTACTCGACATATGACAAGGAGTTGCTGGCCCTTGTACGTGCCTTGGAGACTTGGCAACACTACCTACGTGCAAGGGAATTCGTCATCAAAACCGACCATGAGTCCCTCAAGCACTTAAAGGGACAACAAAAATTGAGCAAAAGGGCATGCCAGATCGGTAGCCTTCATCTTCCATATGTCATCAAGTACAAAACGGGTAAGTCTAATGTTGTGGCTGATGCATTATCTCGCAGACATACCTTGCTAACTGCATTAGATGCTAAACTCTTAGGTTTCGAGCTCATGAATGAGTTGTATAAAAATGACTTGGATTTTTCGAATGCCTATGAGAATTGTGGGAAGGCTAACTTTGAAAAGTTCTATGTGCATGATGGTTTCTTATTTTATGCTTACTAAGTTATGCATTCCCCAAGGTTGTATTCGTGACTTACTTGTTCGAGAGTCACATAGTGGTGGCTTAATGGGACACTTTGGTGTCACCAAGACATTGGCTACGTTGCAGGAACATTTCTTTTGGCAACACATGCGCAGGAATGTGGAAAAGATTGTTGAAAGATGTGGGGTGTGCCACAAGGCTAAGTCACGGGTCAACCCAAATAGTTTGTATACTCCCTTACCCATTCCTAACCAACCCTGGGTAGACATTTCCATGGATTTTGTGCTTGGTTTACCTCGATCTAAACGTGGGCATGACTCTATATTTGTTGTGATAGATAGGTTTTCCAGAATAGTTTCATTTCAATGCATGTCATAAAACTGATGATGCCCTTGCATATTGCTGATTTATTCTTTAAAGAAGTCGTTCGTTTGCATGGCATACCTAGGACCATAGTGTCTGATAGAGATGTCAAATTCCTGAGTTATTTTTGGAAATCCTTGTGGGGTAGGCTGGGGAACCAAACTATTGTTTTCTACTTCTAGTCATCCTTAAACGGATGGACAAATTGAGGTAGTAAATAGGACCTTATCAATACTCCTACGTGCAATCATAAAGAAAAATCTCAAGTCATGGGAGAAGTGTCTACCACACGTCGAGTTTGCATACAATAGAGCTGTGCATAGTGTTACACACTTTTCACCTTTTGAAGTTGTGTATGGTTTTAACCCTTTAATTCCTTTAAATTTGTTGCCATTACCTTCTTCTGAGCATGTGAACTTAGATGGCAAAAGGAAAGCTGAATTCGTGCGGTCACTGCACGAGAAGGTTCGCACCAACATCGAGAGGAGAACTGCCCAGTACGTCCAACAAGCTAACAAGAACAGGCGCAAGCGTGTTTTTGAACCTGGTGACTGGGTTTGGTTACACTTGCGCAAGGAACGATTTCCAAAACAACGTCAAAGCAAGTTGTCACCAAGAGGAGATGGTCCTTTTCAAGTCGTGGAGTGCATCAACGACAATGCATACCGCTTGGATATACCCTGGTGAGTATCAAGTAAGTGCTACATTTAACGTTGCTGATCTAAGTCCATTTCTTGCAGGGGACGAATACGATTTGAGGTCAAATCCTTCTCAAGAGGAGGGGAATGATGTGAATGACCAAGCTGACTATGGTGTTCATCAAGTAGACCCAGTGAAGGTGCCCCAAGGCCCAGTGACACGTGCATGAGCCAAGAGATTCAAAGAGTCACTTCAAGCCTTGGTTCATGCCGTTCAAGCCCAAGAGCAACCATGCATTGAAGGGATTGACTTGGAAGATCCTTGCAAGGCTATCAAGATAATGCTAACAATCGAGGAGGCAAGTGATCAAGCTTCCAATAGCGGATTGGGCTAGATTGATTTGCTCGTGTTGAGCTTAGAGGCTGGCTGCTTGGGCCTTAGCTCTAGTAGGCCTTCCGTGAGTTAGTTAGTTAGTTAGTTTACTAGGTTAGTTTCGGCCCAAAGAACAAGCAAGTGCTGGCCGAATTTTCTTTATTATTTTGCAAGTTCTATTAGGGTTAGACAAGGCTATAAATAGCCCGAAGTTAATGTTTACATTCAGTTTTTTTGACATTAATACAAAAATTCCAGAATTTCGTCTTCGATTGAAGCAAATTCCTTTAGCTTGTGAAAGTTAGTTTGAACTTCCTAGAGTTGCTCCTAGGTGGTTTCCTTGACTTATCAATCAAGCATACACACTTGATTATGGCGTCCTCTACCGTTGAATCCGTCCTTGAGTGGTCCAAGTTTGGGTTCGACTCCATCGATTTTGCAACGTGTCCTCTAAGGTCTCATATTAGCTTCCGCGCGTCGTCTTCTTGATTCCTGTGGATCAAGAAATCACATCATCATACCTACGGGCGGGTTCGTATCAGCTGGTAATCAGAGCTAGTTGACGCTATCAAGTATATCCAATCGAGTCTTGTAAGTATTCTTTTTGTGTTTTCCCAAATCTGGTCGTCCTTTGTGTCAAACAAAAAAAAAAACCTTAATCGTGTCTTCTAATCTTGCCACATACTTGTTCAATTCTGGTCGTGTCTTTGGTTGTGTCTTCTTGTTACGATTGTGTTGTTTGTGGCTGTCCGAGTTCTTATTGTAGCGTTTCTTGGATCTTGACCTTGTCACATATTGCCCTTGGTTAGTTGTCCAAATCTGATCGTATTAAGTTGTCAAGTTGCTCACTATCGTTTATGCTTGTTCTTGTTATCGTTGTTGAGTAAGCTATCCAAGTCGTCGTGGGTAGTCTTGTTTCTTGTTTCTTGAAAGCATCTAGAGTCAAAAAAAAAAAAGAACAAAACAAATCTGGTTGTCGTGTCTTGAAAGAGCTGTGGGTTTCTTCTTGTCACAAAGGGGTTAGGGTTTTGATATCTTGCACTACAAGGGGCTGAAACTGTTTTACGTTAACTTTCTTGAAGTTCTTGACATACTCCACTTGTTTCTTGAAGTTCTTGATACATCTTGGAGGGTTGGTGGGTTTCCTTGAAGTTCCTTATATCATAAGCGCTGCCTCTAAACACAAGTTCCAATCCGTTTCTTGTTCTTGGATTCTTGAAACAAGGTTGATCAAATCTTGATCCAAGTTCTTGAAACCCCAACTAGCGGCTACCCAACCGAAACCCTGATCTTGACACTTTGATCCGACTTGACAAAAGAAAAACAAAGAAAGAAAGAAATCTGGTTTGCGTTGAAAAAAAAAGGGAAAAAAATAGAATAGAACGAAAGAGAAAAGAAAACAGATTCGGATCAAGAAGTTGTTTGGGTTTGGGAATCCTAGTCGGTTTAGGATTGGGAAAAACAAGACCTAGTCACCAACAAAGACTACCAAAATCTGAGTTGTTGTAGCCGTTGGAAACCATCCAAACAGCCGCCATTCTTGTTCCAAACTTCCAAAGAAACTTGAGAAAACTTTCGCCAAAACAAACCCAGCCAAGTGCAAAAAGGGTAGCGTTACTTCTAGGATCCCAAAATTCTGCCGCACTCTTGTCTAGATTTCACAAGCTGTCCAGTGACAAAACTTGGGTCTTAAGAAGTATCTTTGCGTCACAAAGGTCAAAACCAGTCTCGGTTCTCACATCCTTTAGTCCTTACGTTGAGTCCTAAAGTTTCTAAGTTAAGAGTCTACACCGAATCGAATCTGTCCAAGCCAATCAAACACTTTCCTTCGAAGTCCAACCACTTAAACGTTGCACTCGTGGTGTACTTCAAGAGAAGTTGATTGATACTCATTGAGAAATTCCATTTCTTCAAGGGGGACAATCCGTGACTTGAGAAGTGTGGTGAGAGCATTAGAGTGATATACTCGAGCGATACACGAGCGCGAGGAAAAATCACGTAAGGGAGTGAGGTGAGGCATTTACTACTAACCATTTGTTGAGTTTTTGCAGGTTTATCATGGCTCACGAAAATGACCTTACCATTGCACAACTAGCATTTAAAATGGATGCTATGTGGTCCGAAATGCAAAGGAAGTTCGACCGCAAGTTCGATTGCATGCAAGAACAAATTGAACAACTGGAATCATCCAAAAGGTCCTCTAAGAAAAGTAGAGGAAAGCTTACCCTAAATGATGATACGGTCCTCGATCAACGCATTTCGAGACACGCAGCACGTTTACCCAAGGATCTAGCGAGGTTGTCCAACGCTTGGATTGCGGAACCTAGAACCAAAACGGACGACACGAATTGATTAAAGGTAGTAGAACGACGACTCCAATCGAGGTGATTACTCAAGTGGATAGGTCGGTAGAACAATCAAGGTCAAGCACAAGATTGCTCAAGAACTCTTGCCAAAAGCAAGTAAAGGAACGAATGTTCTCTACAATTGAAGAGAAACAAACTAGAACTTTATTATCAAAATTACGTAACCCTTTAACCGTACAAAGTGAGCCTTTATATAGGCTAAGGGACTAATGGAACCCTAAGAAAACTAAGCAAGGAGGTTTGGCCACTCCTTGGACAAGGTGGACCGGGCCCATGACTCAATTCAACAATCTAATCCAACTCTAAACCAAATGAAAACCTAGTACCAAGGCTAGGGCCTAGTCGGCCAACCCACTTGGAGGTCCACTTGATTTTTCATGGGCTTGGATCATTGTGTAGATGACTTGATTATCCCCTTCCAAGCCTTCAATGTCCCTATGGACTCCTTGTTGGTCTTGGACGTTTCGCACAAGGGCTTGGAGTGACTCCTTGAAGCACTTGGCCCTTGCACGTGTGACTGGGCCCAATGGAACTCGAACGGGGTCATTACTTGGGCTAAGGTCCGTGTACACATCAGTTCCCTCCACTTGAGAAGGATTTGTCCTCAAATCTGGATCCTTCTCATCAAGGAATGGACTCAAATCCGCGACGTTGAAGGTCGCGCTCACGTTGTACTCGCCAGGTAGCTCCAATTTGTAGGCATTGTCATTGACACATTGGAGTACGCGAAAAGGTCCATCACCCCTCGGGGACAACTTACTTTGGCGTTGCTTGGGAAACCTTTCTTTCCTCAAGTACAGCCAAATCCAATCTCCAGGTTCAAAGGTCATCTTGCGACGGTGCTTGTTGGCTTGCTGGATGTATTGCTGAGTACGCCTCTCAATGTTGGCTCGAACGGCTTCATGGAACCTGCGCACAAATTCAGTTTTCTTTTTACCATCTAAGCTTGTGTGCTCAGAGGAAGGTAAGGGTACCAAATCAAGGGGGGTCAGGGGGTTAAAGCCATATACAATCTCAAAAGGTGAGTAGTGTGTTGCACTATGAACAGTTCGATTATCAGCAAATTCAACATGCGGCAAACACTCTTCCCAAGATTTAATATTCTTTTTAATCAAAGCCCTGAGTAATGTACCAAGTGTACGATTGACAACCTCAGTTTGCCCATCGCTTTGGGGATGACTTGTGGTTGAAAACAATAATCTAGTGCCCAGCTTAGACCACAAAGTCTTCCAAAAATAGCTTAAAAACTTCACATCTCTATCGCTAACAATGGTTTGAGGCATACCATGCAAACGAACAATTTCTTTAAAGAACAAGTTAGCAATGTGAGATGCATCATCAATTTTGTGACAAGGGATGAAATGAGCCATCTTAGAGAATCTATCAACTACCACGTAGATGGAGTCATTACCCCTTGGCGACCTAGGTAGTCCCAAAACAAAGTCCATAGACAAGTCTACCCAAGGATGATGTGGAATAGGCAATGGGGTATACAAGCCATATGGGTGTGTTTTAGACTTGGCCTTTGTGACAAGTAACACATCTACCAACCATGCGTTCAACATCCCTATGCATATGGGGCCAGTAAAATTGATCTTGCAACATTGTTAAAGTTTTAACAATGCCAAAATGACCCATGAGACCACCACTATGTGCCTCTCTAACCAAAAGGTCACGAATAGACGAATGAGGCACACATAACTTATCCACATAGAATAGAAATCCATTATGCAAAAAATACTTTCCATGCGGACTCTTAACACAGGAAGCATATATTTGACCAAAATCGAGATCATGTGCATAAAGTTCCTTAATCATCTCAAACCCTAACAATTTGGCATCAAGAAAAACAAACAAGGAATGTCTACGTGATAAGGCATCAGCTACTTCATTCGTTTTGTCAGTCTTGTACTTAATGACATAAGAGAAGGTATCAAGGAAACTGACCCATTTGGCATGTCGCTTGCTCAACTTTGGTTGCCCCTTGAGAAACTTCAATGACTTGTGGTCGGTGTGGATCACGAACTCCCTTGGGCAGAGGTAGTGTTGCCATGTCTCCAATGCCCTCACAAGCGTGTACAACTCCTTGTCATACGTGGGATAGTTCAAGGCAGCTCCTCCCAGTTTCTCGCTAAAGAAGGCACAAGGCCTCTTGTCTTGCATAAGCACAGCACCAATACCTACACCAGAAGTATCACATTCAATTTCAAAGGTCTTGTGAAAATTTGGTAATGCTAAAACGGGTGCATGTGTGAGTTTGTTCTTGAGGGTCAGGAATGCTTCTTCTTGGGCTTCTCCCCAGTGGAATTTTTCATTTTTCTTGTCACGGTGATCAATGGGACAGCAATGGTGTTGAAGTCTTTGACAAATCGCCGGTAGAAGCCAGCCAATCCATGGAAGCTGCGCACCTCAGGAACGGATGTTGGAGTTGGCCATTGCTTGATGGCCTCAATCTTGGAATCATCTACTTTGATGCCCTGTGAACTCACAACATAGCCTAAAAACACAAGTTCATTAGTACAAAAGGTACACTTCTTAAGGTTAGCGTATAGACGCGCCTCTCGAAATGTATTAAGAACTAATCTCAAATGCTCCATGTGCTCATGCTCATTACGACTATAGATCAAAATGTCATCAAAATAGACAATCACAAATTTCCCAATAAAGTGTCTCAAAACATGGTTCATTAGTCTCATGAATGTACTAGGGGCGTTAGTCAACCCAAAGGGCATGACTAGCCACTCATAAAGACCATGTTTGGTTTTGAAAGCCGTTTTCCATTCATCGCCCTCTTTCATCCTAATTTGATAATAGCCACTCCTTAAATCAATTTTAGTGAAGATAATAGCACCATCAAGTTCATCAAGCATATTGATGTGTGCACGGACCTTAGCCCAAGTAATGACCCAGTTCGAGTGCCATTGGGCCCGATCACACGTGCACGGGCCAAACGATTCAAGGAGTCACTCCAACCCCTAGTGCAAAGTGTGCAAGACCAACAAGGAGTCCATAGAGATATTGAAGTCTTGGAAGTGGAAAATCAAGTTACCTATACGATGATCCAAGCCCATGAGGAAGCAAGTGGGCCTCCAAGTGGGTTGGTCGACTAGGCCCTAGGCCTTAGCACTAGGTTTTCATCTTGTTAGAGTTGGATTAGATTGTTAAATTAGATCATGGGCCGACCCACCTTGTGCAAAGAGTGGCCGCCCCCTTTCTTGCTTTATTAGGGTTTCGTTAGTCCCTTGACCTAGCCCCTTAGCCTATATAAAGGCTCACTATGTACGGTCAAAGGGTACGTGTGAGAACTCAAGGAAGAAAATCCGGTTTTTGGGGTTTTATTGATTCGCGTGCACACAAATTCTATATTTTCTTTATTATATTCATTTTACATGTATTTTATAAGTAAATATAGTTTTAAAGTCATTTTTCTAGTATAAGTGAGTTCACGAGAAAATTGGAGCGAATAGCGGATGTGGGACCCGCTAGTGCGTTAAGTGAGAGAAATTCGGCCAATTGGGTTAAGTTGTGCAGTAAGGCATTAAATTACTGAGTGCTAAGAGATAACTAGAGGTTGGTTAGATGCTTGGTCATTAGTAAGCTAAAGGATAAGGAAAAGATCAAAAAAGGTGCCACGTGTCGCATTTCTATTGGGCCAAGTTTTGCCTAACTTTCTTACAACTTTACTAAAGCTAAAAATTGACCAAAATCATCTTCATTTCCTAAGCTTCTTTGCCGAAAATTCAAGGAGAGAAAAAGAGAGAGAGTTGCAACCTTTAGCTTCAATTTCTTGTCCAAATCTTGCAAATCAACCGATAAAAATCCGATTTCCTCCGTAGGAATTGCTTATTAAGTAAGATCAAAGGTGCTTGTGGAGTGATTTTGCAAAGAGAAGCCCTAAGTTGCTACCTTTCTTGGTGATTGAGGTATATTGCTTAGAACTTCAATTTTGTCCATAATAATTGCAAATTAGTGGCTTATATCGGTTAAGGAGCTTAGTTTATGGATGATTTTGTGAATTAAAGTGAAGTTTGGTGAATTTATCATTTTCTTGGGAATTTTTCTGATTTCATATAATTATCATAGTTGGCTTGAATTGATGGTTTAATATGGTGTAATTGGGTGCTAGTATGTGTTAATTGCGGTGAATTGCGGAAAATTTCAGCTTTGTGCGGAAAATTTCAGCTTTCGATGAAAATTTCAGCTTTAGGGTTTATGAAATTGGGGCTTTCTTATGGTTGCTTATTTAGCTTATAATTGGCTATGATTGAAGGGTATTGTGACCCTAATGGAGTGTATTTACTAGTCTATGGTTGATATATGAAATTGTGATTGGATTGGATGAATTTGGGTACTTGTTTGTAGGATGGAAATGCTGAAATTTAAGGGGAAATGCTGTCCGATTTTCGAAAAACTGGGGCTTTGTGAATCTAGGTCAAGAATGAGTGAATGTGAAATGCTTTAGGGTTTTTCTTGAACTTTTAACCCTAAATTTGATATATTGTCCATTTTGAGCCATAATTGAGGCTATATTTGAATTTTGCTTTAATGATCCGTTTAAGAGGTACTCGACCCGTAATTGAACTTCAATTGCATTTTCTTAATTGTTATAGGACGTTTGGGTGATCTAAAGCATCCGTTGGACGGAAATCCGTGAATTTGCTCATCCAAAGTGGTGAGTGTACTATTGCATGATTTGAATGCCTAAGTGACTACTTGTCTTTGAAACTGTAATGTGACTACTGTGAATTGTGTGAATGAGGCGAGAGTGTACTTTACCACTCTCGTCCTCTTACTGTATAACTGTTTACCACTGTACTGCACTGTGTTTAACTAGAAACTGTGAAACTGCACTGTGTTTGACTTGAATCATGGGCATGAGTCCTACTACTGTACTGTGATCACTGAGCTCAAAACCCTAATGGAAGTTACTCGAGTCGAGCCAGCGAGGGCCGGTCGACTGGGTAACGACCATAGGGTCACTGTTTGTCGAGTGGAGTGTATCTCCTCGACCCTACGGTATACTCGAGTATTACCAACCACTGTTACTGTTGAGGTGTTCGGGCCCGGTAAGGGGAATGTACGGTGGAAGGAACTGGGAGTAAAGTGGGGTCTACGGTCATGGTACTTTCTTTATACGTTGACGGAGGGTCAACGAGGTGCGATCAAGAACTGCAATGGGGAACTGGCTCCTGAGAGCCACCCGTATCCTTTCATTTGAACTGGTTGTGGTATTTGCATTCTGTGATTGATGGTTTGTTTAACTGAGCTTGATTACCTATGAATTTGGGGCTGCATGATTGTTAGTACCTCATTGGGCGAAAGCTCACCCCCGTTACTTTTGTTTTCCTTACAGGGATGCTTTTGGGAAAAATCATGAGTTTTGTAAAGCTAGTTGAGCTAGCTACTAATTTTGTTTTATTATGCTCCTCGGGTGTTAGAGACCCTAATTGTACTTCACTTGAATGTTCCTTTTGGGTTGTATATTGTGGCAACATGTATATGTACCTGGTGGTTTTGGTGTAAATGGTATTATATGTTGGAAATAAATGTTTTAGCCCTAATGAGGGGTGTTTTGCACTTGGTTTCGCGTGTGTGACCGTTTAGTAGTCCTGGCGAGAGGTGGGCAGGCAGTCCGCTGATACCCTAGGGTACGCCCTAGGGAGAGGTGGGGCTGTCACAGTACGCAATTTTCATAATAAAATTCTGGTTTTAGTTTCTCTTCAATTGTTAAGAGCAACTTGTTCCTTTACTTGCTTTGGCAAGGGTTATTGAGCAATCTTGCGCTTGCCCATGATTGTTCTACCGACCTATCCACTTGAGTATTCACCTCAATTTGGAGTCGTTGTTCTACCGCTTTTAATCAAATCGTGTCGTCCGTTTTGGTTTTAGGCTCCGCAATCCAAGCGTTGGACAACCTCGCTAGATCCTTGGGCAAACGTGCTACGTGTCTCGAAACGTGTTGATTGAGGACCGTATCACATATCATCTAGTCTAGGAATGGGATGACGATATTTAACAGTAATAGCATTAACGGCTCTACAGTCAGTGCACATGCGCCAAGTACCATCCTTTTTGGGGACAAGTATCACAGGCACGGCGCAAGGACTGAGACTGTCCTTTACCCAACCCTTACCTAGGAGTCCATCAACTTGTCTTTGCAACTCCTTTGTCTCTTCCGGACCCATGCGGTAAGCGGGTTTGTTGGGTAGTGGTGCTCCAGGAATCAAGTCTATTTGGTGCTCGATCCCTCGAATGGGTGGTAACCTATCAGGGACCTCGTCAGGGAATACATCCTCGAATTCCTGCAAGAGAGCAAAAACACTCGAAGACAATGCCTTATCAAGCTCATCAACATTTAGTAGCACATGTTTACAAATCATGAGTAATACAGGCTGGTCAGCATTTACAAGTTTTCGCACATCCTTAGCCTTAATTATCATGTTTTGCTTCCTAGTGTTGGGTTTTGTTAATACATGATCATGTGTGACACTAGGTGTGCTCACTTGACCCTTGGTCGAATGCTTACTTGTAGGAGTGGAGCATTTGCCAGGGTCGGCCGCCTTTTGTTTCCTCTTTTGGCGATCCAACTCACACTCTCTTTGCAATTTAAGTTGGTCCTCATACACTTGTGCAGGTGTGAGTGGTGTGAGAACCATGCGTTTACCATTGTGCAAAAGAGTGTATTTATTTGCCCTTCCATCAAATGTGACATGTTTGTCAAATTGCCAAGGTTTCCCTAAAATGACATGTGTAGCATGCATGGAAACTACATCACACACGACTTCATCAATGTAGGTGCCAATGGAAAAAGGAGCACATACCTGTTTGTAGACATGTACCTCTCCTTCTTCACTCAGCCATTGGAGGCGGTATGGGTGTGGATGTCTAGTTGTAGGAAGTCCTAAACTCTCCACCATAAGTAAGCTTGCCACATTGGTGCAACTCCCACCATCGATGATGAGGCTACACACCTTATCACTTACTTTACAACGAGTGTAAAATAAGTTTTCCCTTTGCAATTGCTCGTCCTCCTTGACTCGGGCGGTTAGCACTCGTCGTGCCACCAAACAGCCGATTTCCTCTTGAGTAGGAGAACATTCTTCCTCAGCCGAGTCATCCTCCAAGCAATCGCCCTTGATCAACCCAGGCATGTCCTCACAATCGTCGTCATCTGATACGATCTCTCCATTGTGAGTGACTAACATGATCCTTTGGTTTGGACATTGGGACTGGATATGTCCAAAACCTTGGCACTTGAAGCACTTTATATCCCTACTCCTAGTCTTAGGAGTCTCATTAGGTGCCTTAAAATTGGACCTGGATGCATCAACAGCTTTATTAGGGGTAAAATGGGAACTTCGGTTAGGAGCGTTACCTTGAATTCGGCTAGATGAAGTGGGTGCAGCCGAATTTCCAACTTCGTGGGCTGCCCTCCGTGGTTGGTTTCCCCTCCATGAAGTTGAATTGGAAGTCTGGAAGGTGCGGTGATGCGAACGCGAAAGCTATCTTAGGATCTTAGAGGACACGTTGCAAGACGAATGGAGTCGAACCCAAACTTGAACCACTCAAGAACGGATTCAACGGTAGAGGACGCCACAATCAAGTGTGTTGCTTGATTGATAAGTCAATAAACAACCTAGGATCAACTCTAGGATGTTCAAACTAGCTTTCACAAGCTAAAGGAATTTGCTTCAATGGAAGACGAAATTCTGGAATTTTATTAATAATATCGCAAAACTGAATGTAAACAATGACTTGGGGCTATTTATAGCCTTGTCTAACCCTAATAGAACTTGGAAAATATTAAGGAAATTCGGCCAGCCCATTGGGTCTTTCTTGGCCGAAAGCTAACCTACTAATTAATTAACTTAATGACTAACTAAAGTACTATTGGACCTAAGGCCCACATGGCCGAAGCTAAGCTCAAGAAGAGCTGCTTAATCGAGGCCCAATCCTCCCTTTGAGGCTTGATCACTTGCGTCTTCAATTGTAAGCAATATCTTGGTAGTCTTGCAAGGATCCTCCAAGTCAATTCCTTCAATGCTTGAGCTTGGTTTCTCTTGAGCTTATACGGCATGAACTAAGGCTTGAAGTGACTCTTTGAACCTCTTAACTTGTGCACGTGTGACGGGCCTATGTGAACACCACGACCAGCTTGCTCATTCGCATCATGCGGGCCCCTCGCCTCAGTTTCTTTCCTCTCTCGGCCTTGATAGCTAATTCAAGAAGGTAATGCATGTCCAAATAATGTTGGAGCTCCAAGGCTTCTTGGAGGTCAGGGTTGAGACCTCTAAGAAACCTTGCCATGGTTGCCTCACTATCCTCTTGAATATTAGCCCTCATCATGGCCATTTCAATCTCCTTGTAGTAGTCCTCCACGCTCATGTTGCCCTGAGTGAGGGTTTGAAGCTTGGAGTGGAGATCGCGGTTGTAATAGCTAGGAACGAACCTCTTGTGCATTTTAGCCTTGAGTTCTCACCAAGTCCGGACTCGTGGTTCTCCCATTCTCCTCCGATGAGTCCTTACTTGGTCCCACTAGACTAGTGCATAGTCGGTGAACTCCACAATGGCTACCTTAACCTTTTGTTCCTCGCTATAATCGTAGCAGTCGAAGACCATCTCGATACGACCTTCCCATTCCAAGTAAGCCTCAGGGTCGCTTTTGCCTTGAAATGTAGGGACTTGGATCTTAAGCCCTTTGATCTCGCTCTTTAGTGTATCCCTCCTTGGCCTCTCGGCCCTTTTCTCATCCTCACTGGCCGAGTAAGCTTCACTATGTGTTCCTTTGATGTCATCGTTACTTCGGTTGTGAGCTCTGGAATGAGAGTCCTTCGTGAGACTCTTGGATAGTGTGACAGCCCCACCTCCCCCTAGGGCGTACCCTAAGGGTTAGCGAACTGCCTGCCCAGCTCTCGCCAGGACTGCTAACGGTCAAATACACGCAAATATAAACATTTCGAGAGGTATACCAACAAGGAAGTTTGACAACAAGCGCGCAAAACGAAAACGAAAAAAAAACGGAACGAACGCGTCCCAAACACGGCTAAACTTTAATTAAGCATAGACAAGTACATTTCCAAGAAAGTACATCATATATACATGAGAAAATATATACACATAACCCGCTCTAGGGTTTTCCAATTCAAAATGAAATGTTCAAGTCCCACATTAGGGTTCCTAAAAGTCGAGGAGCTATACAAGATGCAAAAGAATGCCTAATAAGCTCTACTCGTTTCACCAAAACTCATGGTTCCCAATAACATGCCCTGTAAGGAAAACAAAAGTACGAGTGTGAGCTTTCGCCCAATGAGGTACTAAAATTCATGCATTCAAAGCGCACAAATAGCCATGCTCGATCATACTCAAATAACACACATAGGAAGAATACCAAACTAGTTTCACAAGTGAAAGGATACGGGTGGCTCTCGGGAGCCAATTTCCTTTTGCGACACTTGATCACTTCCCGTTGACACTCCGTCAACGTCCAACGGACACGTACGACCGTAGATCACCACTTTACTCCCAATACCTTCCACCATACATTCCCCTACCGGGCCCGAACACCTCACAGTAATCAGGGGTAATACTCGAGTATACCACAAGTCGAGGAGCAAACGCTCCACTCGACACACAGTGACCTCACGGCACGTTACCTAATCGACCGGCCCTTACCGGCTCGACTCGATAAACGGCCATTAAGGCTTGAGCTCAGTTATCACAGTAAAGTCGTAGGGCTCATACCCAAAACGACATGAAGCCAGACATGAATCCAATTCACAAGTATTCAGTTCAATTCACACATATCCAGTAATCAATTATACACATAAGAGAACGAGAGCGATAAAGTACACTCTCGCCTCAAGCACATAATCACAGTTATCCAATTCAAGGATCCAAGTACACAACCAAGTAAACACAAGCCATGCATAGTACACTCACCACTTAAGCAAGCAAATCAAAATTTCTCGCCCGACGGTTGTCCGGGATCACCAACCCGACCTACAAGAAGCAAGAAACTACCATTGATACTCGGATACGAGTCAAACGTCTCTTTCATGATTCACGCAAGTAAAGTTCAATTATAGCTTTAAAATGGAAAATACTTCGATCTTAAGGCTAAAGGTGTAACAAACTCTCAAACCTAAGAGGTAAAAGGAAAGTAAGAATAATTCTAGGAAAACAGGATTTTCCAGTTTTGCGCACCCTCATTGGAAAAATCATATCTCACAAATCTTAAGTCCAAAATTGATAAAATTTATACCGTCGGAAAATACACTCAAAGGGGTACAATTACTTAGAAGACATGTTTACAAGATTCGAATCACAAGTTAGTGAAATTCTAGCCTCAAGTCGCAGCATCGTCCAGTCAAAGACAGAACAGGTATGTAATTTCAGTCAACTTTGGAAAATCACCATAAATCACACAGACAGAACTAGGGTCTGAAATTTTCACGGTTTGTAGCCCTAGGAGTCTAGTTTAAAACGCAACAAATGGAACTTAATTCCGATATTCCTACATCGAGTTATAACAGATTTCCCGAGACTGCTCAGGAATTCCTGCGGAAATTTTGACAGCACTTCCTTTAAATTCCAGCTTTTCCATCCTACAAACAAACATCAAATCCCATCCAATTCAACCACAATTACTACAATTCACTCATAGGCTACTCAATAACCTTCATTCCAAGCCAATTGCCATTCCAATCATCAATTATAGAAAAGCCCCAAATTCAAAACCCTAAAACTGAAATTTTCATTCAAAACTGAAATTTTCCACAATTAATCACAATTCACATACAAGAGCTCCAATTGGCTCAATACTAAACCTTCAATCCAAGGCTAACTAACATTTATTATATAAAACAGAAAAATTCCCAATAAATCAGAAATTTACTCAACTTTCAATTAAACCATAATTCATCCATAAATCTAACTACTAATCCACCATAGGCCACTAATTTGACATTAAGAGTAGTAAAAGTCAAGTTTCCAAGCAAGGTACCTCAAATCCTCAACAAAGGTGGTAGCTTAAGGCCTTAGTCCCCAAAACAACTCCACCAAGAGCTTCAATCCTTCTATGCAAGTAGTTTTTATGGAGTACTTTGAGATTCAAGTGGTTAATTTGTAAGATTAAGCAAGAAATGGAAGATCAAAAGTTGAAGGCTCTTTCTTCTTTTCTCTCTATGAAGTTCGGCCAAGAGGGGGTGAAAATGGGAAAGAATTGGGTCAAAATTAGCTTTTGGTAAAGGTGATAAAAGTTAGGCAAGTCTTGACCAATCCCGCCGCGACACGTGGCACCTTTTTAACTTCATTCCTATCATCTTGTCTCACCATGGTTAATTCATCTAGGTAACCTCTAATCACCTACTAACACCTAGTAATTTAATCCCTGTACGCAAAACTTGACCTAATCGGTCGAATTTCTCTCACTTAACGCACTAGCGGGTCCCACGTCCACTATTCACTCCAAAAATCTCGTAAATTGACCTATACTAGAAAATATTTTTAAAACCCTATTTACTTATAAAAATGTCCAGAAAATTTATAAAATAAAGAAAATGTGGAAAACGGGTGCAAATAAATAATTTAAAGCCTAGAAATAAAGAAAATTTACGGGTTCTCACAGATAGCTCATCAAAGCGAGTGTGCAATTCCTCCATTTGTTGCTCGCTAATTCACCTGAGCTCGTTCTTCATTGCCGTGAACATCAATGAGTAGTCATTGGTGGGTTGAGCTTGCTCCATGTCTCTCTCTTAGACCTGCAAAAGGTTAGTGAACAAGAAGAGAATACAAATATCACCTCACGTCACTCCCTTAATGTTTCACTCACTCTCGTATTGGTCACTTCAAACACTCTAATGATCTCACAAATACCTTTACCTGTAGGATTAGGTAGTTGAGAAATGCCGCACAAGTCCAATAAAAGTCACCAACTTTTTCCACAAGAGTATCCAAGAATCAAGTCACAAATGGAATGCAACAAATAGAAACAAGGATGGACGCTTTGGCGAGTGACTAGTGGCGGACAGAATGGGGAAATGCGCTAGTGTGAACAAGGCTCAAGTGAAACCCTAGTTCCTAGAATGTAGGAGTGTGTCCAAGTGGAAGTAAAAGAGTTATCCAAATTATCTACTTAGTTTCCTAATAGATTTTGGAAAACAAGTTGAGTTTTGGAAACTTTTAGAAAACCTTTTCTTGAACACTTGAAGAAACTTCCAAAATGCTTACCAAGAGTGAAAATCAGATTTGGTTCTTGTGACGACCCCACCTCCCCCTAGGGCTCACCCTAGGGTTTGGCGAGTCGCCTGCCCAGCTCTCGCCAGGACTCACTCACTAAGGCTCGAGAAAGAAAACGTACATCCATTTCAAATAAATACCGCAACAAGTTCAAACTTAATATATACACATCGATGTTCAAATCCAGATACAAGACTCTACACACCTAATACTTTACCGTGGTTACAATTCGGATACAACAACTCTAGCCAGGTGCTAGCGCGAGTACAACTTCAAAATTTAAAACAACTAGACTACGCTAGTCTTTCTAACTCTCGCGCCACGCTCGTACCCCCTATAAGGAAAACAAAACTAACGGAGTGAGCTAAAGCTCAGTGAGGTTCCAAATATCAAATTGTTCATCAAATAACGTAGAAATAGCACAATAGCGAAATAGTGTTCAAAACAGGTCAAGAAGTGAGTAATCATACTCCATATAGCCAAATAATAACTATTCACATTTCACAATAAGGATACAGTTGCTCGTGTATCGGCTCCACCATAGCTGGATCGATTGGTAGATGACACTCCGTCAACTTTCAAATGAGGAAACTAGTCCAGTAGAACACCACTTAACTCCAACCTCCGTCCACCGACCAACCCCCTTACCGGGCCCGAACTCCACAGTAAACACTGGTGGTAATACTCGAGTAAACCGATTAGTCGAGGAGGTAGCACTCCACTCGACGGCACTAACTACCCAGGGTTCGTTATCTAATCGACCAAGCCCTTGCCGGCTCGACTCGATTAACTAGCCGCAGGGTTTCTGGAATTCCAGATAATCACAATTCATATGCACGTATATCATTTAAATGGAACTCAAAGATCGAGAACAAGTCATATTAGGGCAAGTGCGATAAAGTACACGCTTGCCCTCTCAATCTATTCATATAACATGTAAGCATTTCATTCAAGTATTAAATACAAGTATCAAGTGCAATTAGGTATTTGAAAGCACTCACCAAAAGATGTAGTGCTTTTAGTGATCACGTCCAGGTAGTACTCCTGGCTTGGAGTCCAAATCTGCGATAAAATATCGTTTAAGAGTTTTGAAAATCGATTAAGGTTCGAAACTAAAACGTTTCGTTTAACGAGAATAAAAAAACTGAAATTCATTTGGGGCATATACGTAAAACTCTTGCTCGCTATACACACTATGAAATTTGGTAGCAATTCTACGTTAAAATACCATTTAACTTGAAGGAACGAGGAAAAAAAAATATTTCTATGAGTTATAAATTTCATTTTCCCCAAGGGTACACGTTTCGGCCGAAATCCAACTTATATACCTCCATAAAAGGGAATTTGAATAACCTAGGCAATTAGGGTTAGATTCATCCTCAATTCCTTACTCAAGTCACGAGTATCGCTACCTAGTCCTTAAGCGAAAACTTGGGCAGCACGCCCTTTGTGTTTACCAATTTTTCCAGCCATTTATGGCTTCTTTCTTTCCTTAATTCAGCCCCACAATAATACAGAAGCAATGATACTAACATAGCCCTTCCAATAAGCTCCAAAATCACCCAAATACAATACAAGTGCAATAGTACAAGCAAATATCAATTTGAAGACACAAACTGAACGGCAGATTTGATATCCCGTAGCATTTTAGTCATAACTGGAGCTACGTTTATCGAATCAGGGTAAATCTTATACCGTTTCGAAGCTAAGACAGAGGGGTACAAATTTTATGAAGGCATCTTAACCTAATTCATATGTTATCTAGGTCGAATTGCAATTCCCAGATCCAAAAGTTCGTAATCAGTCTAGTTGTCAGCACTGACTTTAACCAGTGATAACTCAGGCTACACAACTCCGTTTGGGGTGTTTTCAGAGGCGTTGGAAAGATAAAACATAGGGCTACAAGTTTTGTGTTTTGGTCAAAAGCTAATTGGATACGAATCAGGGTGAAAAACGCAGCCCAAACTGGTGAATTCACAAAACTGTGTTCGAATGGCAGCTTGGGCCAGTAAGGGTATTTCGGTCATTTAACCTCCTACCGTACTCCGATTGAGTTAAAATTTTACAGGCAGCTATAAAACATCATTTCCTACAACTTTCATGTTTTGAGTTAAGCCTAATTCAGCCTCCAGCATGACCGAATAAAACTGGGCAGAACAGGGCATCATGGAAGTTCTAATCTGGAATTTGATGAGTTTATGGTGTAAACTTCACTTTTCTAGCTTGAATCACTACTTCACCCTCCTATACAAGATTATAAACACTATATGCCATCTAACAACAAGATTTATGATTGGAAAATCCCAACCCTAACTCAAACAAATCACCATAATTATCAAAACTACTAGAATAGCTATCATTAACCAAGAATCTAAGTTGCTACACAACTTAAGCAAGATTAAGGGAAAAGAAATAGGATGAGCAGCCATACCACCTTACTAAGATGCTTGCAAGAGTTATCCTTCACCTTTCCTTTCAAAAATTTGCCACACAAAGCCTTAATCTTCCCTAAAGAGCAACTTATATGGTGTAGTTTGCAAAATTTCTGGTTGGAGTTCAAGATTGAAGCAAGAAAGGATGGTGCAAGATGAAGTCTTTCCTCTCTTTTCTCTCCCTCAAGAATCGGCCAAGCAAGGAGGAAAATGCAGAAAATTGGGTCAATTTTTTGTTTTAGGAAAGTTAAAACAAGTTGGTCAAAGTCCAACTTCCAAAGGGGTTATGACACTTGTTTTTCTAGACTTTCTCTCATTTCTTTTGGTCAAATATTATGGCTGAGTTGAGAGATATTTTTAGGGTTAATTATCTGAAATAAAGTGAGAAGATTAAGGTAATAAAGTAGTGTTCAAGTGGTGTACTCACTCGGTAACAAACGGTGCCCGTCGGTTCAAGCCGATTTTCCTTAACTCGCGCGTACTAGGGTTTTAACTTCCAATTCACTAACTTATTATTATCACTTCTAATCACACATTTAATATCATCTAGAATGTACTCTTAATCACTAAATCTAGTATACGCTTCGTACCGATTACTCGCACCACGAAAAAACGTAAAAACCCTAGTTTGTCGTAACGGTGAAAGTAAAACGGAAACCCTTGGTTCTATGATTATTTGTGGCTATTTGGGAAGTGAGTGTGTAGTAAAGCTATTGTCGAATAATAATTTCCAAATTAAAGGAAATTTTAAGAAAATTATAAGGGGTTTTACACGTCCTCACAGTTCTCCTTCCCAAGCTCCTCCCTCACCAAGTCGGTTGGGGACTTTATAAATACCCTAGCACAATCCGACACTCTCCCACACAAAAATCAGATTCGGCCTTGGCTTTCTTTGACCAAACTCAAGATAATTCGGTCCCTCCCTCTCAACAATGGAGAATCAACAAGGTGATGCACACAACCCTAATCAAGTTCCCAAGAAACTCACACCAAAACCAAGGAAGCCCTTCACCACCGAAGGGAGTACAAAAAGATGTTTACACGCAAGGTAAAACAAGCCCCCAAGGAACAAGAAGTTCAAGAACTCCAAGAAGTGGTGGATCAAAACTTTTGAGTGCTTTCTTTGTGTAATTTTCTGTTTTGGGATTGGAAACAAGATGTATTGAGACTGATTTGTGCAATAAAGAATCGAAGTTTCCCTTTTCTTGTTTGTCTCTCTTGCCTCTACCCGATTCCTCTTTCTTTTCTTTTTCGTTTCTGTTTTTTTTTTTAAAACTCAAACAACAAGAACTCTTGGCCGAATGGAATAAAATTTCCACATTTGGTCAGCCACCAATTCGCACCAATTCACCACCACAATCCTTCAAGAACTTAGCAAGATGCTTTCAAGAACTTCAAGATAGTCATCAAGAACTTCAAGAAACCCTAAAATCTTGTAGGTTCTCTCTCTTCAAGATTCACAAATACCAACAAAGTTAACCAAAGATCAAATTTGAAAATCAAGTAAACAACTTGGAAGACTCAAGAGAAAGCTTGGACAGATTTGGCAAACAAAAGAAAAGTCTTGCGGCGGAGTGCTAACACACGGACACCAAGTTCGGTCGAGCAATTGACTAGTGACTGAATTCATTGCCAAGTAAGCACTCAAGGCACGGTCAGATTGCACGACTCAAACACTGGACACAACGGACAGCAATGGTTTGGACAGATTTGCGGCAAGAGATACAACGAAAAGGAAAAACCCTAGCGACGAGGGAAACCCTAGCCACCAACTCGCTGCCTTCCTTTGTTTTCTTGCCGGACACGACACAACCAATTTGGTCAGCGACTTCAGCTAGCAAACACAACACCAAAGCCAGAATGTATGACAATGAAAAAGCAAACTCCACAGACAGATTTGACTCTACCCAAGAGAACAAGGCCGCGCACAGATTTGTTGACAACAAGACGCAGCAACGACGGACAGAAACTTCCCAACATGCAACACAAACACAGACAGATTTAGACACACAATGAAACGCCAATGGACAGAAAATTGACGCAACAAAAGGAACAACAAAGACCGGACAGAATTTTTTTTTGTTTTTTTGGAATAATTGCAGCAGAAATTTTGCAAACCCTAACGACACAACTACGAAAAACAAGGATATAACGAAAGATACCTCCACCTAAGCTCTGAAGCCAACTGATACGGTCCTCGATCAACGCGTTTCGAGACACGTAGCACGTTTGCCCAAGGATCTAGCGAGGTTATCCAATGCTTAGATTGCGGAACCTAGAACCAAAACGAACGACACGAATTGATTAAAGGTAGTAGAACGATGACTCCAATCGAGGTGATTACTCAAGTGGATAGGTCGGTAGAACAATCAAGGTCAAGCACAAGATTGCTCGAGAACCCTTGCCAAAAGCAAGTAAAAGAACGAATGCTCTCTACAATTGAAGAGAAACAAACTAGAACTTTATTATCAAAATTACGTAACCCTTTAATCATACAAAGTGAGCCTTTATATAGGCTAAGGGACTAATGGAACCCTAAGAAAACTAAGCAAGGAGGTTCGGCCACTCCTTGGACAAGGTAGGCCGGCCCATGACTCAATTCAACAATCTAATCCAACTCTAAACCAAATGAAAACCTAGTACCAAGGCCTAGGGCCTAGTCGGCCAACCCACTTGGAGGTCCACTTGATTCTTCTTGGGCTTGGATCATCGTGTAGATGACTTGATTATCCCCTTCCAAGCCTTCAATGTCCCTATGGACTCCTTGTTGGTCTTGGACGTTTCGCACAAGGGCTTGGAGTGACTCCTTGAAGCGCTTGGCCCGTGCACGTGTGACTGGGCCCAATGGAACTCGAACGGGTCATTACTTGGGTTAAGGTCCATGTACACATCAAATGAACTAAGCGATACCAACTCCAAGAGGGACTTTAGGGATGATGAACCTGAACCAAGGGAAGAGACGCATCACAAATATGGTGAAGAGCAACTCAAAGGAATAAAGCTTAAAATTCCCACATTCCAAGGTAAATCGGACCCCGAGGCATTCTTGGATTGGGAGAGGAAGATCGAGTTGATCTTTGACTGTAACTATTATACGGAGTCTCAAAAGGTTAAGTTGGCCGCCATAGAATTCACCGACTACGCAGCCGTTTGGTGGGATCAACTACGCACCAAACAAAGGAGAAACGAGGAGCCAACCATTCGAACTTGGGGTGAGTTAAAAAGGATCATGAGGAAGCAGTTTGTACCCGGATACTACCATCGGGATTTGCACAATAAATTGCAAACCCTCACTCAAGGTAGTATGTCCGGTGAAGACTACTTCAAGGAAATGGAGATGGCCATGATGCGAGCTGACGTCCGTGAAGATGAGGAGGCAACTATGGCTCAATTCATTAGGGGGTTAAGGACCGAAATTGCCGATGTTGTAAAGCTCCAACATTACCTGGACATGGGAGAGCTAATGAGACGAACGGCACCAACCTTGTGATGCCACCTGTACAGAAAGGCTAGGATCTAGAAGGCGATACTCACGTTGATGACACAATGAATGCATTGGATCACCTAAACCCGTTGATCACGTGGTCAACGAACCTCGGTATTGGTAGAAGACGCCACAATCTAGCGCGGTCCTAGATTGATAAGTCGATTTGAATGCCAAAGAAATGATTCTAAGATATTCAAGGATGCTTCAATGAAGATTTTGAGAGAACTCTCAAAGTAATTTTATTAATCATCCAAAAAAATTTAAGTAATACAACCGAATTTCCCTTCTTAAATACTAAAACCAGTAATTATGACTAATGGGCCAAGCTACTCACTAATGTGGCCCACATGGCCGAACCAACTGACCCGATAACTAGATGTTGACTAAGGTCCGTACCACAAGCCAATTGGACCTTTTTATTACACGCTGCTAACTAGTACTGGACCATGGACCCTTAGCCGAACCCTGATGGGTTAGTCCTCACACAGGGCCGCAATTAAGACAACATGTCTAGCCTCGTCGAGGCCCTCGATGGCCTTTGTGATGTGAGCGCGGAAGCTATCTTAGGATCTTAGAGGACACGTTGGGTAATGGATGGAATTGAACCCAAACTTGGACCACTCAAGACGGATTCAACGGCAGAGGACGCCACAATCAAGGGTGAGTGCTTGATTGATAAGTCGATAAACAACCTAGGAACCACGCTAGGATGTTCAACTTAGCTTTCACAAGCTAAAGGAATTTGCCTTAATGGAAGACGAAATTCTGGAATTTTATTAATAATATCGCAAAAAACTGAATGTAAACAATGACTTGGGGCTATTTATAGCCTTGACTAATCCTAATAGAACTTGGAAAATATTAAGGAAATTCGGTCAGCCCATTGGCTCTCTCTTGGGCGAAAGCTAACCTACTAATTAATTAACTTAATGACTAACTAAAGTACTATTGGATCTAAACCCCACATGGCCGAAGCTAAGCTCAAGAAGAGCTACTTAATCGAGGCCCAATCCTCCCTTTGAGGCTTGATCACTTGCGCCTTCAATTGTAAGCAATATCTTGGTAGTCTTGCAAGAATCCTCCAAGTCAATTCCTTCAATTCTTGAGCTTGGTTTCTCTTGAGCTTATACGGCATGAACTAAGGCTTGAAGTGACTCTTTGAATCTCTTAACTTGTGCACATGTAACGGGCTTATGTGAAACACCACGCCCAGCTTGCTCATTCGCATCATTCCCCTCCTCTTGAAAAGGATTTGTCCTCAAATCTTGGGGAAAAGTGGTACTCATGTTGGTGCGCTTATAGGATAGCAATGTGGGAGCTAGATGAATGAGCACCAGCCACGTCACATGTCGCTTAGACAACCTCATGATGCTCTTGAACAAGGACATTCTCCAAGACAAGGAACACCTTGTATAAAGCTTGTGAAAATTCCATTTAGCACTCCAAAACTCTCTCATCAACCCTTGGTCGTTGCATGTCAAGTTCAAACCTACAAAACAAATCACACAATTAGTATATGTAGGGTTAATACTACTTGACAACTTACATTTCACATGCACTAGATAGGGATCTTCATGATGACTCTCATTCAGCTTAGAAAATTTCGAATCTGATTGTGCAAGGTAGTATAATTCGACCCTAGTTGTTGCTGATTTGGCACTACTTACCCATCTGGAGATAGAACAATGAGCCAATCGTGTTGCACTTCCGTGGAAGCATGAACCAGTGACGTAAGAACAACATTCAGGTCTTGATTGACACATTTGTGTGCATCACCCAACATAAGTGGCAGCAATGAAGTGAAGGTCACTCCATACGAGTCACATGAATTTGCGCCAGTTGGAGTTGATAAAATGAACTCATGGTGACCAGCTTTTGGATGTATGAATATGCATGGAAGATCACAACAAGCAGTTGGCACAAGCATGAAATCAGGTTGCAACTCTTTAATCAAAGCTGGAAAAATTTCGAACAGCCTTACAACCTACAAAGACAAAATAAGTCTCAGCTTGTTTTGAACCAGAAATTGGATATATAAGCAATGGAACATCATTAATTAAGTGGTGAGAAGGTGTAGAATAAAAGTTAAATGCAAAAACTCCCTCTGACACATGACTCCTTCCATCAATCGATTCAACTTGAGACTGCATTGATGGCTCTTTACATTTTCCTTCAAAATCTGCATAGGAAATACAAGTGTGAGGATGGAAATGATGCTCAAAGAAGGTAAAGATGATGAATGAATCATAGGCAACAAACAAGAATAGAAATATGGAATTCTCCTTTCATGATGAGTTCGAATTAATTCTCCATTGGTGCGGCCAGATTTGGGTTGACGTTGTTCCATGAAGTGATACCAAATAGATTTATCTCCTAGCAGACAAACTCCATGGAAGCTAGTGAATTGTACAAGTGACTTTGGAATGGAACATTGCATGACTAACTTCACTTGACTTCGCTTAATCTGTACAAAAGTAGAAACACTAAACAAGGCAAAGTTAAGTTTGTTAGGAAAGCTATAAACACTCGCCTTCCCATGCACAATCAGCTCACTTGATGCTTCACTCATCTCCTCAGATTTTTTTACCTCTTTTTCTAACTCACATTCCTCAACTTTTACCTCAAGTGCACTCTCACCACCACACTCAACTCGCTCTTTTTCAAGTTTTTGTTGGAGGAGTTGTTGATATGTCTCCCACACTCTACTAACTCCTTCATCTACGGATAATGTATTTGCATGCTTTGTTGTCAAATGAACCTCCTCACTTCTCCTTGAATATACTGACTTTGAAGAGGTAGGTTGGACGTTGGGCTGGAATTGTGTAGAACCCCTCCTCTTGACATCCTTATTCACCATTCGGTCAAGGCGTCGATGAAGAGGCTCGAAAGCTTCATCCAAACTCTGCTTGAATTCTTCCATCATGGCCTCCATGTGTAGTTTTTAAGTCCATGGTTTGTTCTCCAACTCCACTTGACATGCTTAGGTAAACCTGCAAATAAACAACTACCTCTCTTTCTGTTGTTTTTGTTGTTTTTTTTTGTACAATGTATAGGTCACTCACGCTCGTGTTTCACTCAAGTGTATCACTCTCTAATAGTCTCACCAAACAATTCCTTGACTTGCTAGTTGCTCGGGTTGAACAAGTTAGGCATCACCGTAAGGTTCGTTCTTGACTAGTCAATAAGTGACACAAGATAGTAGCAATGGATGGAGGTGAATGAAGACCTAGACGTGACCTAAAACTCAGATTAGGACTAACAATAACTAACGACTCAAAAAGAAAGCAAGACAAGTGACTTCAAGGCTGAAATTTTGAAAATCCTAGAAAACTCTACCCGAAGGGCAAAGTTTCTGGAATTTGTCGAGCTGCTGATCCTCGGTCTTTTGGTCAGGTTTTTGGGGTATTTTGGGTGCTGTTTGGTGTATAGGTCAGCCCTTAAATTGCAGTCCAATTGGATCACAAAGTGATGCTCAACCGATTCAAAATTGCGGGCTGGTTTGGCGTGGCAAGGTGTAGCGGTTGGCTTTGGATTTTGGAAACGGAATTGGGTGTAAGGTGGGCTGTTTTAGGTCGGTTGGAGGGGAACTTGGGCCTTTTGGCCGATGGGTTCTTGGCTGCTATTAATCCCAACAGAATTAGGATTAGTTGGAGTCAAGGTGGGACTTGGTGCACAATTAGGAAACTAGAGCCAATATCTTTCTTCCCTTTTTTTCTTTCCTTTTTTCGTTTCTTTTCTTTCTTTCTTTTGTTTCTTTTGTGGCTCAACAGATTATTTTAAGCACGTAATTCCAGTCCCAAAAATTTCCTTGAATTCAGTTCTAGGCTTCAAGATTCGCCAAGACAAGATTGAAGATTGTTTCAAGTATAAAGAACCCCACAATTTGGTTTCAAGAATCTCCCCAAATCAGCCTTTGGTGGTTCAAGAACTTCAAGAAATTCGTTCAAGAAGCTCAAGAACTTCCCCAAATATGTTTTGGTATTCAAGTTTTGCAAGAAACAACACAAAAGTTCAAGAAATAAGGGCAAAACAGGTTCGGCAGCCTCCCAAGGAAAAATTTCCAGCAACGACTCAAGAACAATGAGGTATGTGAAACTTCTTTTTTTTGTGACTTTTTGCTAGGTTGTTTTCACGCCCCAAGCAACACAATAACCAACCAGAATTAGACCACAATCTAGACAAACTAACAGTAAATATTGGATGAAAACAATCTGGGCAGATTACAACACAAGGAACAAACCTACTTGATATGCGGCAATAAGAGCAAAAACCCTAGCCGTGGCAAATTTTTTTTTTTCTTTAAACCAACACAAGACTTCAAGAACAATATAACAAGACACCAAAATAAGAAAGAAACACAAGTTATGCAACGCAAAAAAAAAAAATTTCGGATGAACAGTGTCGCTACAGTACTTCGGATGAACAGTACCGCGGTGAATAGTGTCGCTACAGTGGGATGAACAGTACGATGCTACAGTCTTTTTTTTTTTGTGACTCTCAATGATGTCAAGACTCGAAAACAAGAAAAAAGGGATATACGTGATACCTCAACCTAGCTCTGATTACCAGATGATGTGAGCGCGGAATCTATCTTAGGATCTTAGAGGACACGTTGGGGTAATGGATGGAATTGAACCCAAACTTGGACCACTCAAGACGGATTCAACGGCAGAGGACGCCACAATCAAGGGTGAGTGCTTGATTGATAAAGTCGATAAACAACCTAGGAACCACGCTAGGATGTTCAACTTAGCTTTCACAAGCTAAAGGAATTTGCCTTAATGGAAGACGAAATTCTGGAATTTTATTAATAATATCGCAAAACTGAATATAAACAATGACTTGGGGCTATTTATAGCCCTTGTCTAACCCTAATAGAACTTGAAAAAATATTAAGGAAATTCGGCCAGCCCATTGGGTCTCTCTTGGGCGAAAGCTAACCTACTAATTAATTAACTTAATGACTAACTAAAGTACTATTGGACCTAAACCCCACATGGCCGAAGCTAAGCTCAAGAAGAGCTACTTAATCGAGGCCCAATCCTCCCTTTGAGGCTTGATCACTTGCGCCTTCAATTGTAAGCAATATCTTGGTAGTCTTGCAAGGATCCTCCAAGTCAATTCCTTCAATGCTTGAGCTTGGTTTCTCTTGAGCTTATACGGCATGAACTAAGGCTTGAAGTGACTCTTTGAACCTCTTAACTTGTGCACGTGTAACGGGCCTATGTGAACACCACGGCCAGCTTGCTCATTCGCATTACCTTTCAAGAGGGAGGGATCTCACTAGTTCGGGATTTTCAAATTTCCTCATTGGGGGTAAATGCCTCAAAGGTGTCCTTGTGTTCGGGAAAGGGATTCGTACTTATACTCGATCCTTGTTTCTCCCCTTTTCTTAGCACTATATTTCCTGTTTCGATCATATCCTGAATTTTATGTTTCAATGCCCAGCAGTTATTGGTGGAATGCCCAGGAACTCCAGAATGATAAGCGCAGACGGCTTGAGGATCATAACCATGGGGAAACCCTTTAGGATAGACTTTAGGAGGTATTGTACCAATTTTTTCTGCGGCTTTGAGTTGTTCGTACAATTGATCGATGGGTCGGCTCAGCTTGGTGAATGTTCGATATAGGGTTGGGTTTCGAATTTTTCTGTTTAAAGGATAAGTTTGGTTGTTTGGTTGAACAGGTCTTAGATTATAAGGAGGGCGATGTCGAGTTTGAAGATTGGGTTGAAAAATTGGGACGGGTAGTGTAGGTGGGTTTGCATAATTTGGCCGAGGTAGAGGGTGATTGATAGTAATATGGTAAACAGGGCGTGGGTTTGGGTAGTATGGGTAGGGTGATGAATATGTGGATTGACTAGCAGGTAAGGGATCATGCTGAACACCGCTGCTTGCTACTAGCAACCAACTGATCAATCACGCGCCGTTGTGCGATCACCTCCATGCTTAACTCATTGAATTTGTTTAACACTTCGCTCAGTTGAGCTTCTAGATTTGCAAGGTCAGCTGTCGGCGTCGTTGCAGACCTATCGGATGATTCATGATGTGTACTCATGTTTACACTATTTCTCAAAACTCGGCTATGTGATCTTGTAATGATGGGGTTTCTTCATGTAGCTAGGTTTACAATTACCCGAAAATTTAGGAAAATTCCTATTTAGATTCCCTGTTGATTAACTACTGACAAAAAGAAAGAAAAAGAAAAAGAAGGGAGTTAGTAAAAAATTAAAGTAATTCGGATGCATGTCCTATTGGGGAAACCCTTTTGTGCCAAGGGTAGGCCTAGAATGAGAATGCAATCCTCTAGGGTAGGGCACTATACAATACCTGATGAATCCGATCAATTTATTGATATTTGAGTGAAAAGCATTTTGAAAAATTTTGGCCACTTCTCTTAACAAAATGAGGGCAAAGTCCGAATAAATTGATTGCTTCGATTAACACATAAAGTGATTTGTGAAAGAGCCTACTCTTGAAAGGATTGCAATGTCTCGACTAGTTTATTTAGGGAACCTTAGATCAAAGCCCTAAAAGAGAATAAACGGGTCAAATGAATCAGATGAAATTGATGAACTTTGCTGGATCGCCCTAAAAAATGGATAAACTAGTCAAATGAATTGAATGAAATTGATGATTAATTCAAATTGACTGGATCATCCTAAAATGGGTGAACTGTCAAATGAATTGAATGAAATTGATGATTAATTCAAAATTGACTGGATCATCCTAAAATGGGTGAACTGGTCAAATGAATTGAATGAAATTGATGATTTATTCAAAATTGACTGGATCACCCTAAAAAGGAATAAACTGATAAAATGGATTGGATGAAATTGATAATTTATTTCAAAATTGACCAGATTGTCCCAAAATAAAGGAGTCGAGTGTACCTCTCTTGAATTGGTGACCTAATGAAATGAATTTTCTCTTATTTACCCTCCAAAACAAAGAAAAATGTCAAGACATCACTTTAATTAACAGATAATCACAAGAAATGGAAATAAACACGAAATTGAATCAATCAAAGCATTCAAATGAAAGTAAACAACCCCTATTCAACAAATTAAAACAAACAAGAACCCAATTGAAAGAATTAAAGAAGTTTGAGGGGTCAAATCATTATTATTACAAATATTAAGAGTCTCAATTAAAATAAAATAAAATTAATGACTTAAGATGAAGCCTACCAAAAATCAAATACTAAAACTCACAATAATAAATCAAAACCCTCTCACCAAACCCCAAACAAAAAGTATTACCCAAATCTAAACCATTTTTACAAAAATCCAAATAAAAATTATAAATATGTCAAAAATTGTTGAACTTCAAAATTCATCCTAAAATTCACCAATAATCTATCCAAAATCACATAAAAACATGCCAAAGAAAAGTTAACATTTAAAAGGGCAGAAATGATTAAATTTCCAATTTTATGGGCCATAGTAGAATGAGGGGAAACTTATGGGGTTGAAATGCAATTTTTGAAAATTTTTGCATGCATCTTCGAAGAAGGTTTCTGCAACTGAAGCTTTCCGCTACTCCTGATGCTTTGGAACTTCAGCAACCTTATGCGGCAAGACAAATTTTAACAACAACAAGGATTGGCCTCCAGGTTCTCATTACGTTTCATAGACTCATCGTCAAGGTACCATGTTATGTACACAAAAGAAAAGAAAATCTGGAATGTGGAAAAAAGCTTGCATAATCCTAAATACTAAACCCAGCAAACGTATGAACAGATAACAAAGATTTGGACAGGATTCCTCAACCCAAACATCAAACGTCAAATTTTGCTTCCCAAATACAACATCAGGTAACGAATCATGCGCAAAACCCAACCAGTGGGCTGTTCTAGGAAGAAAAAACAACAAAGTAGGATAATGAACAAAGTGCAGCAAGATCCTTGGCCTATTTAGGGAAGATCTGGGCTTGTGTGAGAAGTGGAAGGCAAAAGGGATTACCTTTGGCTTCTTGTGGAGTCTACTGAACAAGGAGTGGTTGAAAAGATTGCGTCCGGATGCAGAATTCGAAGCCTCAAATTTCTGATGAAGAACGTTTAAGGGTTGACAACGAGCAAAATTGAAGCCAAAATTTGAGGGTGTTGGAGACGTTTCGAGTTGTGTTCTGAACAAAATTTGTAGCTTTACCAACGTATAAAACATAGAAACAAAAATAAATCTTGAAGGAGCAAGAACAAGATCAGAATTTGGCCAAGAAGAAGGCCTCTTTGCCAACCCTGGCCCAGTTTCTGGAAATTTTTTCTGCAATTTTCTCTTCTCCTTTTTCTCCCGTTTCCTCCCCCTTTTTCTTTGCTATTTTTCTTCCTTTGATCTTTGCTCTCACCAGAATCTCTTCCCCTCTCCCTTTCTTTCTTGTTTTCCTTCCTTTTCTCCTTCCCCAGCTCTCTCTTCTTAGCCGCAAAAACCCTCCTTTCTTTCCTCCCTTTTCTTCTTTTTTCTGGTTCTCTCTCACCTTCCTTACTGTTTTTCCTTTGCTTGCTGCCCCTTTCTCTCTTTCTCTTCCTCTCGATTCCTCTTTTTTGTGCTCCAAAAACCTCCGCAACCCCTCATTCTCCTTCCTCAGCTCTAAAACCCTCTTTTCCTCCTCCCCGCAACTCGCTCCTCTCCCTTTGCTTTGGTTTCCTTTCCTTTTCCTTTTCCAGTTTTTCCTCTTTCTTTTGCTTCCTTTTTTCTCCCACGAAACCCTCTTTCTTTTCCACCCTCAGTTTCTTCTTGTTTTTTCCTCTAATCTTTCCCAGACCTTCCCCCTCTTTCTTTTCTATCTTCCTTTTGTTTTCCTTTTCCCCGCAGCCCCGTACCTTTTCTTGTTTTTTTCCTTTGCTTCCCAGTTTTTTCTTCCCCAGCCCGTAGCCCCCTTTTTTCTTGCTCCGTTTTTTTTTCCGTTTCTTTTCTTGCTTGTTTCCTTTCTTTTTTTACCGCCAGCCCCTTCTTTTTCCATTTTCTTTTTGTTTGTTTTTTTTCCAAATTTTCCTAGGCTCAACACTTGTCTTGCCACATACCTCCCCTCCCTTTACATGTGTTGTGTTAAAACCCAAAACACTTGTCTAATGATCCCCTTAACACACTTGCCTAATGCTCCCCTAACACACTTGTCTAACATGCATACCCTCTACTTATCTTCTTATTTTTATTGATTTATTATATTTTTGTGTTTTTTTTTCAAAAATCAATTTAGGTAAACAAAAATTTTAATTCCTAATTGCAAAATTTTCATTTATTTTAAAGAAATTAAACCTAAAAACAAATTTTTTGAATTTTTGTGAGAATTTTTCCTTTTCAGAAATTTAATGTAAAAACATCTTAAAAATAAAAATGATGAACCTAATTTATAAAAATAATCAAAAAATAAATACTAGCTATCATTTTGTAAAGTTAATCAACTAAAATAAAATAAGATAAAATAAGAACCAGAATAAATAATAAAAAGTAAAATTTTTGGTGTCTACATGAGCCAAACCCCGAATTTTATACCATTGAAGCTCTATGAGTTTAGTTTCAAACGCAACAAATGGAACTCAATTCTGACTTGCTATACGAAGTTATAGCCAATTTCCCAAAACTGCGCAGGGATTCCTGCGAAAATTTTCCAGCAAGTAATTAGTTTGGAAAACTAGGTTTTTCCCTTCTTAAACCTTTTGTTTTGGCTCAAAACTAACACACATGCAAAGAAACAGATTGTAACAAGTGTTTTGAGTAAAATCATATGCAAGAGGTGTGACAGCCCCACCTCCCCCTAGGGCGTGCCCAAGGGTTTGGTGGACCGCCTACCCATCTCTCGCCAGGACTCACTCACAAATCTCAGAAAATAATAACAATTCCTAAACTCCAATAGTATTCACCTCAATGAAAGCATCAAAACTTTTTGGTTAAACATTACAGACCATCCAATATTCCCAATTTTCCCTACTTATATACATACAATTAATCGAATAAACTCTAAGTTGTTTAATCGAATCATCAAGTACAACTAGGATGGCAAGTAAACTTAGCAGGCATGACACAATTTTAAAGATGTCAAGAAGCAAGTCATATTCAGATAGATCATGCAACCATGTACAGTAAAGAACATATTTATAGCAAAGGATATAGGCTGCTCTCAGGAGTAGGTTCCACGGCAGCTTGTCCAGGGTCCGTTGACTCTCCGTCAACCAAGGAATTATAACATCCGTAGATCACCACTAAACGTCAATCTCCGTCCACCGATCATTCCCCTACAGGGCCCGAACGTCAAAGAAGCACCCAAGGTTCGTCAATCTCCTCAACCAAGCTCTTGCCTGCTCGATTCGACCAACTAGCCCTGAGTTGGGCTTATAGCCCCAGATATTCAGATATTCAAGATATGGCTTAGAGCCCAAAGTATTCAAGTATTCAAGTATTCAAGAGTGGAGTCGTTGGCTGTCATCCAACGCTCACGCAGGTAATGATTGGAGACGTTAGTTGTCACTTAACGCTCCGTATTCATAAATGTCAACAAGTTCAAGTCGGGAATAAACAGGTTAGGAACTTCATCCTTTACCCAAGGTTGCCCACTTACCCGACTGCTCTGAGGCTGGTCTAGAGCAAGAGGTTCAACGAGGGTTCAGTTCAGCCGTTATCAACCTACATTCATGCATATGCATGAGTAACCCAAGTTTCCACTTACCTGACGTCTCGGATAAGGTTCCAAGGACCTAGTTCAACCGCTACAAGAGGAATGTAGCCTGTGAGAACCCGAAAATTTTCACATTTTCAAGTATTATTTTATTTCTGTGCTTATATTTTATACTGTCCTTTGAAAATATTAAATGTTTTGTACATTTTACAAGTAAGTACAATTTTTAAATCATTTTGCTAGTACAAGTTAGTGTACATGACTTGAAGTGCATTTGTTCGATGTGGGGCCCGCTAGTGCGATATAATTTTGCCGATTAGGTGATGAAATACTAAGTGATATTAATCTACATGGTGTTAGAAGATAATTGGAGGTTAGTTAGCTACTTGAATCATTGGAAGGAAGGAGATAAGCTTAGAAACTTCAAGAGGCCACATGTCATGATTTGATTGGAAGTTGGACTTTGACCAAGAAGATTAACTTTCTTCAAACCAAAATTTGACCAATTTTCCTTCCATTTTTTCTTGTCTTGGCCGAACCATTGGAGGAGAAAACAAGAGAGAGAGCTCTTCAATTCCTAGCTTCAATCCTTGCCCAAATCTTGTGATTTAACCAACCAAATTGAAAACTACACCACACAAGTGCTAGCTAAGGGAAATTGAAGGCCTTGGTGGAGTTGTTTTGGGAGGAGAAAGACTAAGCCACCACCTTTCTTTGAGGTTTCAAGGTAAGATTGCTAAGAACACCCTTCTTTGGTTCCAATAGATGATAATTAGTGGCCTATGGTGGCTTGCTAACATGATTAATGGATGATTTTGTGGATTAATGGAGAGTTGGTTAAATTTCTGATTTATTGGGAATTTTCTGCCCTAATCTGACCAGTGTTGTTCGGCCATGATGGAGGCCGAATTGGACTTAGCTCAAAACATGAAAGTTGTAGAGAATTGCGTGTAGGTTATGCCTGTAAAATTTCAGCTCAATCGGAGCACTGTACCCTGTGAAATGACTATTTTACCCCTGCTGCCCTGTTTCTGTCCGGAAATGATAATCAGCCCCTGTATTTGGATCTTTTGGCTGGGAAGATTACTGAATTAGCTTTTATGCCTTCTTAAGAGTTGTAGCCTTGTATCTTAGCTTTCATATGGCTTTGGAATCAACTGAATCGGAGTTTTTTGTGCTGAGTTATGTTGGAATATTTGGGCCTGGTTTTGGATGGCTGTAAAGCTTCAATTGGTTGCATTTTAAGGGTGTTTGATAGCTTATGGTTGGTATTTGCAATTATGATTGAATGGTATGATTTGTGGTAGGTTGTAGGATGGAAAAGTAAGGAAAAACAAGGGGAAATGCTGTCCGTTTATTTTCTTGAACTTGAGTGAATGGAAATGAGATTGGAATGTAGTTTTGTGATGCATTAGACTTACTTGGCTTACTTGGCTTAGAGTAACTTAGTTCACTTGAGTAGTGTTATGTGAGCCATTTTACTTGCAATTGTACATTTCCATTTGTACCATAATGTTTGGTTCCAATTGTCGAGTTTTGAACTTCAAATACGTGTTCATTTTCGTTCCGAAACAAAAGGAGTGGCCTAGGGTTTCTCGGCCACAAAACCTAATTTTAACGCGCAAGGTTTTAAAGTGTGAATTCAAGGTATTTAATTACCTTTCTCATATGATTTTTAACCAAGATACTTGTTATACATTAATTCTTTGTAAATGTGTTAGTTTTGAGCCAAAAACACGTTTTACGAAAAATGAGGAAAAACTACTGTTCACTATCCGGCCGTGTATCCGACCAAGTTCTGGCCATATTCTGAAGTGGCAACTGTTTCCAAATTTTTTCCGATTTTAATTTTCTAAACCTTTTGAGCTTAGTTTTCATGTTTGGTTTGGAAAACCTTTAGTTACTCATTTCCTTTGATCAAAATGTACTTTTTCCACTTCTAAAATCATACTTTTACTTTGTATTAGTTTTATTCGGATTTCTTTGACTCACCCACATATTTTGATGATAGAACCATAATGTATTCTCTTGATTACTCTTAGGGTTTCTTGGAGACTAGGGTTGAGATCCGGAGGGATACTTTGGACGTAATTTTGCTTAATTAGGTGAGTGTTCTATATACGATTTGTTTTTAATGACTATGTGAATTGTTGTGACTATTTGGATTGTTGCCTTGTTATGTGATTGAGGTACGCTATATTTCCATTGACTACGTGGCTTGTTATAGTTATTTGAACTCTTAAATGTTTCAATGAATACTCAAAACGACTTTTCTAGGCGAGTGTGTACTTTATCGCACTCGACCTAAATGAACGTGAAATTTTCAATGATTGAATGATTGAATGTTACTTGTGCATGAATGTAAGCCTTCGGGCTGAACTGGGCCCTTGCCCTTGGTTATTGGTCGACTCGAGCCAGAAGCGGACTCGGTCGGGCGATTAGTGACCCTGGGTGAATGAATGTTTGGTATACTCGAGTATTACCACGTGGTTTGGGAAGGACTGACCAGTGCGCTGGCCAGAAGGGGAAGAACGAAATGAACGAATGAATGGCAAGAATGACGGAGGGATTTTCAATGACAAATGAATTTTTCTAAATGATTGAAGGAATGGATGGTCGATGAACGAACGAATGAACGAATGACTCCGTATCCTTTTAATGAATGTGTTACTCTCGCTTTATATTATAAATGTTATCTGGATTACTTGTTGTTACGTGCTTATGTCCTTGTTTAATTGCTTAGTTGAGTATATAGAAACCTCGCTGGGCTTTTAGCTCATTCCACGTCTTTTGTTTTCCTTAACAGGGGTTGCGAACAAGGGCGAGAGACCTGTATAGTATAGTTTAGCCTTTTGTATTGTTTTGGCTTTTGATCTCGTTCTAGTGCTTGATTAGGGTTGGAATGTACTAAGAATTTAAAGCTTGTGTATATATTTGGGACTATGTAATTGGTTGAGTTTGGGATAAATGTAAGTATATGTTTCAAGTCTGGGTTTCGTTTCCGCTTATTCTCGAGGCTTTATTTTACTTTCTTTGATGTGAGTGAACGAGTCCTGGCGAGAGCTGGGCAGGCGGTCCGCCGAACCCTTTGGTTCGCCTTAGGGGAAGGTGGGGCTGTCACAGGTGGTATCAGAGCAGCTTCGCGTGGTCTCTGCGCGGAGTGAGCTTGGGCCAAGTGGTGTATGGTCCTGATTCTGTGAATAAGTGTGAAGGACTAAGTGCTCTTCTGAGCGTAAGTTATGAATCGTGCATGTTATAAGTGGTACATCCTTTTTAGGGTACTTGAGGACAATAGAAATGTACGTCCGGTAGGAATCTCGATTGTAGATAATTTACACTTGGACTGGCCAGCTCGAGTGGCGAATTATCTCGGATTCTTGTACCTGAGTACGCGGGTAGTACTAAGGATTTGCGATCTTTCGTGGGAAACAGGATTGGGCTAATGTTTAGTGAAAGTAAGTGTAAAGTGTTAACGGATGTATAGTTCGGATAGTAAGGGAAGTGAGAGATCGGACGGGGAATCTTTTAGCCGAGTGTGGTATGGCACGTCGTGATTTTCCTTTGTTTTGGCCCTGTACTGCTACTGTATATATATTTGGTTACTACTGTGTGTATTTAACTTGTGACTTTTTAACTTGGCTTAATTTGTCTAACTTGATATGTTTCCTTGCATATTTGGTGTGTTATATCTTGCCATTTTAGTCAATTACTTGTTTGCATACTAAAACGCCTTTTGGAAAAAAAAAAAAAAAAAAAAGAGAGAGAGAGAGAAAAGGGAATGGACGGGAGACGTAGTCGTGGACGCGGACGTGGAGCTGGTCGTGGCCGTGGGGCTAGGCAAGCTCGAGAAACCCAGTAAAGAAAGAGCAACAGTGACTGAGCAAGAGCGTGGGCCGAGGGTTGAGGCCGGAGATCAAGTGGCGACGGCGATACAACAAATGACTAGTATTCTCGCGCGATTGGTAGATCAACAAGGTCAATTGCCAGTAAATCAACCCCAGAACCCTGAGATAAGAGAAATAGGAGAGGATAAGGCTTTGGAAAGGTTTCAAAAAATTTAATCCTCCCAAATTCCTTGGAGGACCTGATCCCAGATGTGGCTGAACAGTGGTTAGAGGTAATGATTAACATTTTTGCAGCTCTAAACTACACGGAGCAAAGACAAGTGAACTTTGCTGTGGTTTCAATTTGAGGGACCGGCCCGAGCATGGTGGAATGTTATTAGGGCCAAATGGGAGAGAGAACAAACTGCGTGGACATGGGTGAAACTTCACACGGGAATTTTACGAGAAATACCTCCCACCTCTGGTCCAAGAAAGGAGGGAGGACGAATTTATTAGATTGCGTCAGGGAACCCTGAGTGTGGCCGAATATGAGACGAAATTCACTAAATTATCCAAGTTCGCCTCTGAATTAGTGGTTACTGAGCAAAGAAGGATAAGGCGGTTCATCCAAGGTTTGAATTTGGAAATTCAAGAAGCTTTAGCGGCGGTTCAAGTTAACACCTTTACGGAAGCTCTTGAGAAAGCACAAAGAATTGAGGATGCAAAAAGCACAAGTAAAAGCTTTTCAAGTGCGGAAAAGGGGCGCACCTAGTAGCATACCGGAAGAATCTGGGGAAAAGACAACGCCCTCCAAAGTGTCAAAAGTGAACCATTTCCCTCATCCACCCTGGACATTTGGAGCACTATATGAGGGATCTACCAAAGGAAGTTAGATCGTACCTGCGAAGACTTCTCGCGAAAGCTAAACCGTAATTCCTCGCTTGGCTTGTGGCTATTGTGAAAGGCAAACCACACTGAGAATGACTGTTGGAGAAAAGGGCGAAAGTGTTTGATCTGTGGGAGTGGTGAGCATCAACTGAATAATTGTCCAAGGAAGCAGCCACGAGAGGCTGGTACTCAACAAGTAAGTGGAGCCAAACCGAAACCGACTAACGAATGAGGGAACCGAACAACTACACCAGCTCAGATATATGCCATAGAACCGCAACAAGCTCCGGGATCACATGAAGAAACGGAAGGTAAAATTTCGAGGACGAAATTTCTTAAGGGGGAGAGAGTGTGAGAACCCGAAAATTTTCACATTTTCAAGTATTATTTTATTTCTGTGCTTATATTTTATACTGTCCTTTGAAAATATTAAATGTTTTGTACATTTTACAAGTAAGTACAATTTTTAAATCATTTTGCTAGTACAAGTTAGTGTACATGACTTGAAGTGCATTTGTTCGATGTGGGGCCCGCTAGTGCGATATAATTTTGCCGATTAGGTGATGAAATACTAAGTGATATTAATCTACATGGTGTTAGAAGATAATTGGAGGTTAGTTAGCTACTTGAATCATTGGAAGGAAGGAGATAAGCTTAGAAACTTCAAGAGGCCACATGTCATGATTTGATTGGAAGTTGGACTTTGACCAAGAAGATTAACTTTCTTCAAACCAAAATTTGACCAATTTTCCTTCCATTTTTTCTTGTCTTGGCCGAACCATTGGAGGAGAAAACAAGAGAGAGAGCTCTTCAATTCCTAGCTTCAATCCTTGCCCAAATCTTGTGATTTAACCAACCAAATTGAAAACTACACCACACAAGTGCTAGCTAAGGGAAATTGAAGGCCTTGGTGGAGTTGTTTTGGGAGGAGAAAGACTAAGCCACCCCTTTCTTTGAGGTTTCAAGGTAAGATTGCTAAGAACACCCTTCTTTGGTTCCAATAGATGATAATTAGTGGCCTATGGTGGCTTGCTAACATGATTAATGGATGATTTTGTGGATTAATGGAGAGTTGGTTAAATTTCTGATTTATTGGGAATTTTCTGCCCTAATCTGACCAGTGTTGTTCGGCCATGATGGAGGCCGAATTGGACTTAGCTCAAAACATGAAAGTTGTAGAGAATTGCGTGTAGGTTATGCCTGTAAAATTTCAGCTCAATCGGAGCACTGTACCCTGTGAAATGACTATTTTACCCCTGCTGCCCTGTTTCTGTCCGGAAATGATAATCAGCCCCTGTATTTGGATCTTTTGGCTGGGAAGATTACTGAATTAGCTTTTTATGCCTTCTTAAGAGTTGTAGCCTTGTATCTTAGCTTTCATATGGCTTTGGAATCAACTGAATCGGAGTTTTTTGTGCTGAGTTATGTTGGAATATTTGGGCCTGGTTTTGGATGGCTGTAAAGCTTCAATTGGTTGCATTTTAAGGGTGTTTGATAGCTTATGGTTGGTATTTGCAATTATGATTGAATGGTATGATTTGTGGTAGGGTTGTAGGATGGAAAAGTAAGGAAAAACAAGGGGAAATGCTGTCCGTTTATTTTCTTGAACTTGAGTGAATGGAAATGAGATTGGAATGTAGTTTTGTGATGCATTAGACTTACTTGGCTTACTTGGCTTAGAGTAACTTAGTTTCACTTGAGTAGTGTTATGTGAGCCATTTTACTTGCAATTGTACATTTCCATTTGTACCATAATGTTTGGTTCCAATTGTCGAGTTTTGAACTTCAAATACGTGTTCATTTTCGTTCCGAAACAAAAGGAGTGGCCTAGGGTTTCTCGGCCACAAAACCTAATTTTAACGCGCAAGGTTTTAAAGTGTGAATTCAAGGTATTTAATTACCTTTCTCATATGATTTTTAACCAAGATACTTGTTATACATTAATTCTTTGTAAATGTGTTAGTTTTGAGCCAAAAACACGTTTTACGAAAAATGAGGAAAAACTACTGTTCACTATCCGGCCGTGTATCCGACCAAGTTCTGGCCATATTCTGAAGTGGCAACTGTTTCCAAATTTTTCCGATTTAATTTTCTAAAACCTTTTGAGCTTAGTTTTCATGTTTGGTTTGGAAAACCTTTAGTTACTCATTTCCTTTGATCAAAATGTACTTTTTCCACTTCTAAAATCATACTTTTACTTTGTATTAGTTTTATTCGGATTTCTTTGACTCACCCACATATTTTGATGATAGAACCATAATGTATTCTCTTGATTACTCTTAGGGTTTCTTGGAGACTAGGGTTGAGATCCGGAGGGATACTTTGGACGTAATTTTGCTTAATTAGGTGAGTGTTCTATATACGATTTGTTTTTAATGACTATGTGAATTGTTGTGACTATTTGGATTGTTGCCTTGTTATGTGATTGAGGTACGCTATATTTCCATTGACTACGTGGCTTGTTATAGTTATTTGAACTCTTAAATGTTTCAATGAATACTCAAAACGACTTTTCTAGGCGAGTGTGTACTTTATCGCACTCGACCTAAATGAACGTGAAATTTTCAATGATTGAATGATTGAATGTTACTTGTGCATGAATGTAAGCCTTCGGGCTGAACTGGGCCCTTGCCCTTGGTTATTGGTCGACTCGAGCCAGAAGCGGACTCGGTCGGGCGATTAGTGACCCTGGGTGAATGAATGTTTGGTATACTCGAGTATTACCACGTGGTTTGGGAAGGACTGACCAGTGCGCTGGCCAGAAGGGGAAGAACGAAATGAACGAATGAATGGCAAGAATGACGGAGGGATTTTCAATGACAAATGAAATTTTTCTAAATGATTGAAGGAATGGATGGTCGATGAACGAACGAATGAACGAATGACTCCGTATCCTTTTAATGAATGTGTTACTCTCGCTTTATATTATAAATGTTATCTGGATTACTTGTTGTTACGTGCTTATGTCCTTGTTTAATTGCTTAGTTGAGTATATAGAACCTCGCTGGGCTTTTAGCTCATTCCACGTCTTTTGTTTTCCTTAACAGGGGTTGCGAACAAGGGCGAGAGACCTGTATAGTATAGTTTAGCCTTTTGTATTGTTTTGGCTTTTGATCTCGTTCTAGTGCTTGATTAGGGTTGGAATGTACTAAGAATTTAAAGCTTGTGTATATATTTGGGACTATGTAATTGGTTGAGTTTGGGATAAATGTAAGTATATGTTTCAAGTCTGGGTTTCGTTTCCGCTTATTCTCGAGGCTTTATTTTACTTTCTTTGATGTGAGTGAACGAGTCCTGGCGAGAGCTGGGCAGGCGGTCCGCCGAACCCTTTGGTTCGCCTTAGGGGAAGGTGGGGCTGTCACATAGCCGATCTACAGTCATGCACATATACATGCAAGTTCGCATACAGTATCAATTATTTCAAGTTCATGGAGGTCGAGTGCGAATAAGGACACACTCGCCTAACCATGACCAAGTCACAAGTAATACCCAGCATGTCACATTTTCAAAACATTTCAAGTCAAGATATAGGTCATATGCAAATCAAGTTACTTGTACATGCATAAGTGAGATATCAAGAGTTTAGTCAAGTTTTGTCAAGTGCGATAAAGTACACACTCGCCTATTAAATGACAAATCACGTGGCTAGCCATTTCTAGCGACAATGAGCATGGAACACTCACCAATTCAAATAAAGTAACGTCAAAAGTTCGCCCTCGGGTTATGCAGTTGATCACCAACAAACCCTAAGAACAATCAAGATAAAAGTATTATGGTTCAACCATCCAAAGATTAGGTAAACCAAGGAAAATCCAAGTGACTACTAGGGCAAGGATTCAAATATAGTTTTGGAGCGAAAAGAGAGCATTTAGAATCAAGGGACATGAGTAACCAAGTAGTTCCTCAGTCCAATTCATGGCTGGAAATTTCCAGCAGCAAAATAGCGAAGAAAACCACCAACCTCGAGCTCAAAGTGGAACAAATGCAACTAGGAGGCATACTAGAAGAAACCATTACTTTTCCTATTATTTTACACATGGTTTTATCAAAATTTCAGCTTATATACCACCACCAAAGTGTAATCAAGCAATCACATGTAACCTAAGTCCAAACAAACCCAAAATCACCCTTCTAACATCACTTGTTTCACTAGAAAGGAAGTAATAAAAATTTCAGCAGCGCTTCCCCTTATTTTCCTAACTTTTCTATCCAAACTCAACATTTATTTTTATATCAATCCAACCTCTATCACACCCACAAGTGATAGGCAATAAAGTACACTTGATTAAGGCCACAAAACCATCCAAAATATCAAATTTTCCATCTCAAAATCTGTGACGCCCCCACCTCTCCCTTGGGCGAACCCTACGGTATCAGCGGAACGCCTGCCCAACTCTCGTCAGGACTCACGCACTCATTCAAACTTAATAAAGAACCACAAGTCAACCATCGACTTAAATAAGAAGTACTTCGAATATACAAGCCACAACTTCTAAGGCTAGCAATTACCATTGCAATCCACCATACCCAAAATAACAAAATTTATACTTTAAGAATCTCCAATAACATACAAAAGGTATACTAACTTCCACGAAAAGTCGCTAGTCTAGAACTTCCAATTTCCACCTCCAAAGCCTATTAAGGAAAACAAACTTAAAAGGATGAACTAACGCTCAGTGAGGCCAAGAAAATTTAAACAAACAAGCAAATAGCACCAATCAATCAAATAACATACTTCAAAGCAACTTTAAACATGAACTTTCATTTAAGTGCACCAGTAGCAATAAACACACATGGAAGGATACAGGAGCTCTCAGGAGCTATTTCCACGTCTCGACCGATTCAAACCATTTGGGGTTGACTCTCCGTCAACTCAAGTAGTAATATGACCGTAGTGCTCCACTTACTTCCTCCATCCAACATAACACCCTCTCGGATCCGGAACCAAACACGCATACTAATCGAGTATGCCAAGCAAGATCCCAAAAGATCAAACTATAAAATTTCCCATGGTTCACGAAGCTTCTCGACCAAGCCCTTGCCGGCTCGAGTTACGAGGTTAGTCAATGGATTGGGGTGTCCCCACAAGTATAAGTGGTTGATGAGACAACGCTCCAATCGACTTATAATTGTTCATGGCTCTGAGTCGGTATGAGGGGCACCTCCCACCCGAATAGGGTGTGGTACATGCTGCCGCTCAGAGAATCGATCATAAAACTGAGTCGGTATGAGAGGCACCTCCCATCCGAATAGAGTGTGGTACATGCTGCCGCTCAGTACTCATGAGTTAAAACATGATTGTTTATAGCACTGAGTTGGTATGAGAGGCACCTCACACCCGAATAGGGTGTGGTACATGGTGCCGCTCAGTGCTCACGAGTTAAAACATGTTCGAGTACAAGTGCAAGTCATATACATTTATTTAACAAGTATCATTCAATCAAGAGAGAGAGAGAGGACGAGGACGGAAAGTACACCCTCGTCTCGGCAAGTTCACGTATCATATAGCACTTGTACAAATATCATTTCTATCATATTACCATTGAACATGCACTTGACACTCACCGAAAGTCAAGGCAAAACAAGAGCAAAGTGAGAAGTCAGACGAGCTCTTCGGCGTCCTCGTGACCACCTGAGACATGCACAATCATGATTACCTAGGTACTCGACCAAGGTAAAGAAGAAAAATATTTTCTCGCTACCCACTCTCAAGGTTACAAGTTCAAGTCAAGTTAAAGGAGCTTTTTTCGGTAAATCATTGAAATAATGTTCAAAGAGAACTTAAAAGTTATTTTTGATTCATGTCATGGTAAGTAAATCTCAATTCCAAAAGAAAGTACCATATTTACTTTCGGCACGAAAATCGGGAAAAGGTAGATGGTTTTCATCGCCCAAAACTTTTAATCTCATGTCCAAACTTTAGAATATAAAGAACGTTCACATTTTTCAAACTAATGGAGTCAAAACTCATCCAAAATTTCACTCATTTTCGTAGTAAATGTCAAAGCTAAGGTTCCAAGTTTCGAGTATAAAACTAGTGAAATTCTCCAAGAATTACTCAAGTCAAAACGCTCCCTTTTTAGAGTTCAAACTCATAGGAATCGAGGGCATACGACTAGGGTTTGAAACCTATTTCTCAATTATGAAAAGAGGTGCCATTAACCAAGGAAGATAGGCAACCAAGAAGACGCATCAAGAGAGATTTAATCCTTTGGAAACCAAGATTCAAAATGCAGGTTTAAAGTTCGAAGGGACCTTGTGTCCAATCATGAAATTAAACTTAAAACGGACTAACAATCTCAAAAGAAGGTTGAAAGTGCTTAAAATAATCCTTTGTTTGAAAACCAGAAAATTTTCAGCTTGGTGCGACACTATTTGGAAAAATCATATCTCGAGTTCCATAAGTCCAAAAATTGGAAACTTTATACCGTTGGAAACTAGACTCAATGTACTAAATCTCTTTAGAAGAAACATTTCTCAGACTCCAATTTGAAATCATTCAAATTTTAGCTCAAAGTCACTGTTCCAGACAGGACAGAGCAAAACAGGCTTGCAATTTTAGCAAAGTTTGGAAATTCGGAAAAATTCGTAGAAATGGAATCAGCCCTTGAAATTTATACCACTAATAGAAATCCAAATCTAATTTCAAATTCAACAAACAGAACTCAATTTGGACCTTTCTACACCAAGATACAACAGTTTTAAGAAAACTGATTTTTGGAACCTGTTTCACGGAATTTCCAGTTTGAAGTACTTGATAGAGTTTCAAAATCTGATCATAACTGAAGCTACAGAACTAAAATTTAGCATGGTTTACGCCGTTGAAAACGAGGTTCAAAATTCTAAAAATCACTAGAAGGAACTGTCTTAAAATTCGTTTTGAAAGATAGGTGAAATTGAGCTACAAACTGCAGCTATGATTGTTTCTCGGATGAAAACAGTGAGGAAATTCAGTTATTTTCTGCGGATTACTACGGCTCATAGGAAACGAATCAGGAGGTGAATTTTATACCGTTGGAAAGCCCTCGGAATCTAGTTTCAGATACCACAAACGGCACTTGATTTCAACTCCCAGAAAAAAAGTTATGGGCCAAAACGTGAATACTGGTCAGTCTCCTGATCAGAAAATTTTTCAGATTTGCAACCTCACTTTCCCCTACTTTAACTCAACCAATTGAAAAGCTTTTTGGGAGATATTTGACACACATAAACACCATCATATAACAAACATTATAGCACCAAAATAACATCAAAATTCGAATTAACATGAGAGATTCATCCAGCCAAAATTCGGACAGCAAGCATCCTCCATTCTTCAAGTTTTCTTTTCAACTTCCCAACCAAAACTAAACCATAACTCCTCAAAACAAGCATCAAACAAGCAAGTAAACACACAAAATCCTCAAGGCCTCTACCTATAAAGCCACCTCAAGTCTTCTACCTAGTGTCAAGGTTCTTGTGAACCCATCAACAACCCAAAAACTAACTAGATAGAACTAACTAACTACTATGATTTGAGAGGAAAAAATGAGGGCTTTGGATGATTACTGATGAGGATTTGAGGGCTATTCATTTAGTTGGAGCTTGGTGTGGTTCAAAATACAAGTTGCACGATCTGCGTCATAGCTGTCCAAGCAAGTGGTTCAAGTTCAAGATTATTTTGTTAGCATCCTCCATTCACTTAGCGAAGCTGACCATGGGTTCAAGCTCCAATGGACCAAGATCATTAGTAGTTGATTGTTTTATTTTGTTAAGTGCGAATTATTTGTTTGTTTAAGCTTGTTATGAGCCGTTAGGAAACTAGCTTAAGAAGAATTGGTTTAGTTATTTTCTAGTTTTAGTAGGACTTGTAGAAGGCTATTTATAGCCTCAAAAATGATGTTGTTGGGGTTTTTTTTTTGAAGAATTGAGAAAATTTCCAGATTTTGTTTCCTTGTGTGAAACGTTCTCTAGGGCTTGTGAAAGCCATTATTGAGCATCGTAGAGTTGACGCTAGGTGATCACCGACTTATCAATCAAGCAACATACTTGATTGTGGCGTCGTTCTACTTTTCAAACCGTTCTTGAGTCGTCCAAGTTCGAAGTCGAAGCCACAAAATCCAAACTTGATACCTTTTCGAGAGTCGTGGGCTTGTGGGCAATTCTAGTCTCGTTGAGGGTCTAGGGATCGTATCAGCTGGTAATCAGAACATAGGTTCAAGGTATCAAGTTATATCCCCTTTGTTTCGTGTTTTGTTTCGTTTCTTGTTTGTGTCAATTTTTCTATTGTTTCATCGTGATTTGTGTCCAGTTTTGGTGTCAATTGGTGTTGGTTGTTCATATTTTTGTCCAGAAAAAAAAGAGGAAGAACATTCTGTCGTTAGCCTTTAGGGAACCGGAAGTAGTCTTCTAAGGTTCGTACTGGTTATTGTGTTCAATTTGGGAAATAAAGGTGGACTGACCATGTGTGATTCTTGGACTTTGTGATTCGGCAATACATAATCCTTGAAGTTCTAAACCTTGTTTTGTCGATTTCTTGAAGTCTTGTTAAACTCTAAAATTTGTCTTGCTTAAACCAAGAATCCGTGGGTTGTTTTGGGTGTTTAATCTTCGAGCCTTCTTCGTTTCTTGACCGTTGGAACATCGTCATATAATCTTTTGCAAAATTCCAGAAATTTTCTTGGCTTTTGGGGGGCCGAAACCTGTTCATACTAAACCTGCACAAAAATCCAGCAGCTAAGCCTTTTGTTTGATGAGTTTTTGGCTGTTTGATATTGATCAACAAATTCGCTGTACCGCCACGAAATTCAGCCTATAAAGCACCAGAAATCACACCTCAATTGTGTTATGGGTAGCTATTAAGTCAGCTGCACAGAAATTAAAAAAAAAAGGTAAACAGCCACAACCTCAAATCCTCGGAATTCACCAAGAGATAGCCGACAGATATTAATTCAAGTTCCTTTGGGAAACTTGTGAAACCAGTCTTGAAATCCGTGTTTCATGGGGAAAAGAGAGTAATCTCAGATTTGGTCCAAGCTATACAGTCCAAATAAATTTCCAGTTCGCACCAGTGACGAAAAAAATCAAGAAACTACATTCGAGTCACTTTGTTCCAGTTGTCTTGCATCGAGTCCTTAGTCTTTCTTTGTGTCATTAATTAGCTGTCTTTTCCAGTAGTTTTAGCCATAAAATTTGTCCTTAGAAATCCAGAAATCACGTCCAAATTTCCAGTGGTTTAGCTCCTAAAGTTCGACCAAAATTTCCAGATTTTCGGTTAATGTTGAGTCGCAACTTTGCTAGTTGCTTGAGCTATTAATTACCAGTTTAATTCTAGTAATTTCAGTCTCAAATACCTCTTCAAAGTTCCAATTTGTTTCGTATCTTCCATAGTACATTTAGGTCTGATCTTTTGTCCATCTTGTTCCTTAAATTCAGCATTGATTTTGTGACAGCCCCACCTTCCCCTAAGGCGAACCAAAGGGTTCGGCGGACCGCCTGCCCAACTCTCGCCAGGACTCGATCACTCTCTCCGAACAAAATAAGATATAACCTCGAGAAAAATGAAAACAATTCCCAAACTGGAAACATATATTTACATTCATTCCAATCTCAACCAAATGTACAGTCCCAAAAGAGACAAAAGTTCCTAGTTCCCAATACATTCAACCCTATCCAAACACTAGAGCGAGTACAAAACCAAAACTATACAAAAAGGATTGAACTATGCTATTCTATACAGGTCTCTCGCCCTTGCTTGCAACCCCTGTAAGGAAAACAAACGGCGTGGAATGAGCTAAAAGCCCAGCGAGGTTCAATACACATAACCAAGCAGTTAAACCAGGGCATTAATCACGTAATAACATGTAATCCAGAAATCATTTACAGTATAAAGCAATAGTAACACATTCATTAAAAGGATACATGCTCACGAGGAGCCATTCGTTCATTTATTCGCCTATCATTTCCCTTATTCCTCCAATCATTAAAACATGTTTGTAAGTGAAAACCCCTTCATTTTCTTGTCATTCGTTCATTCATTTCATTTCCCCTTTCTGGCCAATTCATTGGCCAGTCTCCAACAGACTACGTGGTCATACTCGAGTATACCAAACATTCACCCAGGGTCACTAGTCGCCCGACCGAGTCCACTTCTGGCTCGAGTCGACCAGTAATGAAGGGCAAGGGCCCAGTTCAGCCAGAAGGCTTACATTCATGCACAAGTAGCATTTAATCATTCAATCGTTGAAAATTTCACGTTCATTTAGGTTGAGTGCGATAAAGTACACACTCACCTAGCAAAAATCATTTTTAGCAATCATTGAACACATTTAACATCTAATCACACAATCACAACTAGCCACGCAGTCAATGGAAACATAACGTACATCAATTACTTATTAAAGCAACAATTCAAATAGGCACAATAATTCACATAGTCATTAGAAACAAATCGTATATAGAACACTCACCTATATAAGCAAAATAACGTCCAAAGTTCCTTCCGGACAACACCCTTAATCACCAAGAAACCCTAAGAATAACCATAAGAAAATATTACGGTTCAACTAACCCAAGATTAAGTGAATCAAAGAAAATCTGAATAACTAATAGTACAATGTAGAAGTATGATTTTGGAAGTGAAAAGAGTACATTTAGTCCAAAAGACATGAGTAAAATAGTCGTAAAACTTATGCTCGCTCTTAAAACTTTGAAATCACCATATGAGTCGAAGTGACAAAGAAAACATATTTCTATTAGTCGTTACTTTCATTTCCAAGGGTACAAATTTCGGCCGAATTCCAACTTATAAGCCTCTATTAAAGAAGACTCGAATACCTTAGATGATTCAAGTTAGTTTCATCCTCAAACTCTTACTCGTGCCACGAGTACATCTACCTAGCCCTCGAGTGCAAATTTGGGCAGCACGCCCTTTGTATTTACCTATTTTCCAGCCATTTATGGCTTCATTATTTTCCTCAAGCAGCCCCAAAACACATACACTTAATCTCATCACAATAGCCATTCAATAGGCTCAAAATCATCCACGTACAACACAAGTATAATAATCCAATCGGAAGTCCAGTTTTGAAGGCAAAAGTCTAAACGGCAGATTCGACATCTTATAACATTTTGGTCACAACTAGAGTTATGTTTATCGGTTTGGGGTAGACTTTATACCATTTCGAAGCTAAGACATAGCTCTACAATTCTCATGAAGACAACTCAACCCATTTCTCACCCTAACTAGGTCACATTTACCAAAACAACCCCCAGATTTTCCAGTTCGAAGCTCACTGTGAAATTCAACCAGCAGTCCTGATTCATTCAATCATATCTCAGCACACACAACTCCGATTCAGGTGATTCCAAATCCTTTTGAAAGCTAAGATACAAGGCTACAATTCTTAAGAAGACATCAAAAGCTAATTCATTCATCTTCCCAGCCCAACGAGACAATTACAGATGCTGATTTCCAGTTTTGGCAGAAACAGGGCAGCAGGGGTAAAATAGTCATTTCACTGGCTACAGTGCTAAGATTGAGCTGAAATTTTACAGGAATAATCTACACTCAATTCTATACAACTTTTATGTTTTGAAATAAGCCCAATTCAGCCTCCATCATGGCCGAATGACACTGGTCATAACAAGGCAGAAAATTCTCTAAGAAACTGAAATCTACACATCATCACTTCTAACCAAGAAATATTGCACAAAACTACTAAAATGACAACCACAAGCCACTAAATTACAACTATTGGAAGCAAAGAGAGATGTTCTTAGCAATTTACCTTAAAACCTCAAAGAAAATGGTAGCTTAGTCTTTCCTCCACCAAAACAACTCCACCAAAGCCTTTAATCTTCCTTAGTGATTACTTGTATGGTGTAGTTTCAAATTTGGTTGGTTAAAACTCAAGATTTGAGCAAGGTTGGAAGCTAGAATTTGAAGAAGTTTCTCTTGTTTCTTTCCTCAAGAGGTTCAGCCAAGGAGGTGCAAAAATGAGAGAAAATTGGTCAAAAATTGGTTTTAGTAAAGGTGAGGAAGACTTGGTCAAGTCCAACATCCAACCGGTTTGCGACACTTGGCCCTTTGAATGTTTTAAGCTTATCTTCTCTTCCCCAATGATTCATCTATCTAGTTAACCTCTAATCATTTCCTAACATCATGGAAAATAAAATCACTTAATATTTCATCACCTAATCGGCAAAATTTTATCACACTAGCGGGTCCCACGTCTAATACTGTACTCCAAACAATTGTACACTAACTTATACCAGAAAATGATTTAAAAAATTGCACTCACTTGTAAAATGTATAGAAAATTTAATATTTTCAAGGACAGTATAAAAATGTAGGCAAGGAAATAAAATAATACTTGGAAAATGTGAAAATTTTCGGGTTCTCACAGATTTCATTGGCTCTTTGGTTCTTTCATCGCTGCAATCTTATTGTTGTTTGAATAAGTTGATTGATAACTGGTGAGAAAGCTCTAAGTTATTCAATAAGGGCAATTAGCAGCCTTGAGAATTTATTTTTGTGAGCTTATTATAGGGAATAAACACTTGAGTGAAACACGAGGGTGAGTGAAACACGTGAGGAATTGCTGTGAGGAACTATTTTTGTGTTTCACTAACCTTTTTTGCAGGTCACTAATAAAATGTCTAACGGAGAAGGAAGTTCACATTTGACCATAACCGCTTCATGGAGGCTATGACCTCTCAAATGCGAAGGTTGATGAGGGAGGAGTTGGAACCTATTCAAGAACGGATGGACCGAATAGAAAAATCTCATACTCCAACAAAATCTAGCCATCGTAGACTTACTCTCTCGAAGTCGAGTGATTCTAATGAGGAAGAAAAGGAGTTTGAGAGGCGTTATAAAGCTGACCGGCGTACCCCTAAGCTTGGAGATGACGTCATTAAGGGTGTGAAACTCAAGATTCCTACATTCCAAGGGAAATCTGATCCCGAAGCTTATTTGGAGTGGGAGAGGAAGATTGAGATGGTTTTTGAATGTAATAGCTACATGGATGAGCAAAAAATGAAACTTACAGCCGTGGAGTTCACTAACTATGCGTCGGTATGGTGGGATCAACTACGCCTTAGTCGTAAAAGGAATCGTGAGAGGGCTGTAGACACTTGGGATGAGTTGCGAGGATTGATGAGAAAGAGATTTGTGCCGAACTATTATCACCGAGACTTGCACAATCGATTACAAACTCTTACTCAAGGCAATATGTCCGTGGAGCATTATTTCAAGGAGATGGAGATGGCCATGACGAGAGCTGATGTGCAAGAGGATTTAGAGGCAACCATGGCGAGGTTTTTGCGTGGATTAAAACCAGAAATAGCTGAGGTAGTTGAACTCCAACACTACCTAGACATTAGTGAGTTGCTAGATAAGGCTGTCAAGGTGGAATGGCGTCTCAAGAGGAGGGGTAGTGCACGCCAAAATACCAACTACCAAGCTGGAAATTGGAGGAATTCTCACCCTAGAAGAGAGGAAGAAGCCACGGCCTTAACCTCACAACCAAGGCCGAGAAGTACCACTCCAAAACTGGTTCCAAGGGTAGACACTAAATCTGACGACCCCACCTCCCCCTAGGGCGTACCCTAGGGTTTAGCGAGCCGCCTGCCTAGCTCTCGCCAGGACTCACTCACTAGCTCGAGAAAATAACATACATCCATAGGAATAAATACCAAAACGAGTTCAAACTTAACGTATACATTAATGCTCAAACCCAGATACAAGGCCTCTACATACCATAATACTTTAAAGTGCTACAAGTCAAGTACAAACAACCCTAATCGGGTGTTAACGCGAGTACAACTTCAAAACTCAAAACTACTAGACTACACTAGTGGTTGCAACTCTCGCCTCACTCGTACCCCCTATAAGGAAAACAAATGGCGTGGAATGAGCTAAAAGCCCAATGAGGTTCCAAATATCAAATTAATCATTAAATAATGCATAAGCAGCGCAATAGTGAAATAGTGTTCAAGACAAGTCAAGAAGTGAGTAACCATACTTCATATAGCCAAACAATAAATTTTCACATTCACAATAAGGATACAGTTGCTCATATATCGGCTCCACCATAGCTTGATCGATTGGTAGTTGACACTCCGTCAACTTTCAAAGAGGAAACTAGTCCAGTAGAACACCACTTAACTCCAACCTCCGTCCACCAGCCAACCCCCTTACCGGGCCCGAACTCCACAATAAACACTGGTGGTAATACTCGAGTATACCGATTAGTCGAGGAGGTAACACTCCACTCGACATCACTAACTACCCAGGGTTTGTTTTCTAATCGACCAAACCCTTGCCGGCTCGACTCAATTAACTAGCCACCGGGTTTCTGGAATTCCAAATAAATCACAATTCATACGCACGTATATCATTCAAATTGAAATCGGATCAAGAACAAGTCATATTAGGGCAAGTGCGATAAAGTACACGCTTGCCCGATCAATCCACTCGTATAACATGGAAGCATCTCATTCAAGTATCAAATACATGTGTCAAGTGCAATTAAATATTTGGAAGCACTCACCAACAGATGCAGTGCCTTTACAGGTTGGTTTTGGGTATTACTCCGCTCTTGGAGTTCAAATCTGCGAGAAAATCTTGTTTAAGAGCATTGAAAAGTAACTAAGGCTCGAAACTTAAACATTTCGTTTAACGAGAATCAAGTAATTGAAACTTATTTAGGGACTATTCGTAAAACCCTTGCTCACTTTTCAAACGGTGAAATTTTGAAGCCATTATATGTGAAAAATGCCGTTTGGGTCGAAGAAATGAAAGAAACGTATTTCTATCAGTTGTAAATTCCAAGGATACAAGTTTCGGCCGAAATTCAACTTATATATCTCCACAAAAGGAAACTCGAATAACCTAGACAAATCGAGTTAGATTCGTCCTCAAAGTCTTACTCAAGATAAGCGTAAGTCTACTTAAATCTCGCGTATAAATTTGGGCAGCACGCCCTTTGTGTTTACCAAATTTCCAGCCATTTATGGCTTCCTTCTTTTCCTTAATTCAGCCCCACAGTACACACAAGTAAAGTTACCACAATAGCCCTTCCATTAGGCTCCAAAATCATCCAAATACAACACAAGTGCAATAGTACAAGCAAATATCAATTTTGAAGACAAAAGCTAAATGGCAGATTTGGCATGTCGTAGTATTTTAGTCATAACCGGAGCTATGATTATTGAATTGGGGTGAACCTTATGTCATTTCGAAGCTAAGACAGAGGGAAACAACTTTCATGAAGGCCACTTAACCTAATTTATAGTTTATCTAAGTCGAATTTGCCAATCACAGATCCAAAAGTTCATGATCAGTCTGGTTGTCAGCACTGATTTAACCGGAAATAACTCAGGTTACACAACTCCGTTTGGAGTGTTTTCAGAGGCGTTGGAAAGATAAAACATAGTGCTACAAGTTTTTTGTTTTGGACAAAAGCTAATTGGATACGAATCAGGGTGAAAAACGCAGCCCAAACTGGTGAATTCACAAAACTGTTTACGAATTGCAGCTTGTGGCAGTAAGGGTATTTCGGTCATTTCACATTCTACCATGATCCGATTGAGTTGAAATTTACAGGAAGCTTAATAACATCATTTCCTACAACTTTCATGTTTTGATCTAAGTCCAATTCGGCCTCCATCATGGCCGAATAGAACTGGGCAGAACAGGGCATCATGGAAGTTCAAATCTGGAATTTTATGAATTCATAGTGCAAACTTCACTTTTCTAACTTGAATCATTACTTCAACCTCCAAAACAAGATTATAAACACCATATACCATCTAAATAACAGGATTTATGATTGAAAAACTCCAAAACCCTAACTCAAACAAAAACCACCATAAGCCTCAAAACCATGGAAATAACTATCATTAGCCACAAATATAGGTTGTTCTACAAAATTAGGCAAGGGTAGAGAAGCAATAAAAGAAGAGAGCTTTAATACCTCTTTAAGATGCTTACAAGTGCAAATCCTTCACCTTTCCTTTCAAAACTTTGGCACACCAAGCTTTCTAAGCTCTCAACTAGAAGATTAATCGGTTTGAAATCTTGTTTTTCACTCAATTTAGCTAGAAATCACGGTGGTATGAAGTAGTGGTTTCTCCCCTTTTTTTTTTCTTCTTGATTTCGGCCACAATGAGAAAAAATGAAAGAAAATGGAGTCCTAGAAGATTTAAGAAGGTTAGACTTAGTTTGGGTCAAAGTTAGGTGGATGCCATCCACTTGGCACCTTAAGATTTCATCTAATTTTTTTTTGTCTTTTCCTTTCTTTTCCTAGTCAAATATTTCGGCCAATAAGAGCTATTTAAGGGCTGATATTTTGCACTAATATCATGAATATGTTCTAGTAAGAAAGTGGTAGTCAAAGTGTGCTCAATCAGTAGTGAACGGTATCCGTCGGCTCAAGCCGATTTTCTCTAAAATGCCTATATTAGGGTTTTAACCCCTAATTCACCAACTTATTATTATCACTTCTAATCACACATATAATATCATCTAAAATATACTCTTAATCACTAAATTTAGTACACGCTTCGTACCGATTATTTATACTACGAAAAGACGTAAAAACCCTAGTTTGTCGTAGCGATGAAAGTAAAACGGAAACCCTTGATTCTATAATTATTTGTAGCTATTTAGGAGGTGAATGTGTAGTAAAGCTATTGTAAAGTAATAATTTTCAAATTAAAAGAAATTTTAAGAAAAATATAAGGGATTTTGCAACTCCATAGATTAAAGTTAGGGTTTTAAGTAAAATATGAGGGATATAAGGAAAACTTGTTAGTCACAAGCAAAACTAGGGTTTTGCGTACAAGTAGGGTTTCTAGTCTTTAAAACAAAACAATGTCTTAAAACGAAAATAAAATAAAGACACCATAATATTCTCGTTGAGACTAAAAAAACAAATTATCCTAAAAGTCGGGGTATCACACTAAAGCTGTCCAAGAAATTTCTAAGTCACATAATCGGGATAAGAAGTGCTTTAAGTGCCAAGGATTTGGGCATATAGCTTCTCAATGTCCTAACCAATGTGCCATGATTGTTTTGCCAAGTGGAGAGGTTATGACTGATGACGAGGATGAATATAAGGAAATGCCACCGTTAGTTGAAGAAGATGGAGAATTGGATGAGGAACAACCCGTCGATGGACCAATAGGTTGTTTGGTTATGCAAAAGAAGTTTGCTGCCCGAGTTAAATATGACGATATCTGTGTGCAAAGAGAGAATATCTTCTACACTCGTTGTTTAATCATGGACAAAGTATGTAGTTTGATAATTGATAGTGGGAGTTGTACCAACGTAGCGAGTTTGCTTATGGTTGAGAAGTTAGGTCTTCCTACTAACAAACACCCTAAGCCATATTGCTTACAATGGTTTAACGAAGGTGATGATGTGCGTGTGTTCAGACAAGTTCGAGTGCCATTTCGCATTGGTCGGTATGAAGACGAGGTGATTTGTGACGTGGTGCCAATGTAAGCAAGCCATGTGATACTTGGGCGTCCTTGGCAATTTGACAAGGACGTAGATTTCAAGGGAAAATCCAATAGATACATTTTTACTCATTGTAACAAAAAGATCACACTTGTACCCCTAACCCCTAAAAAGGTTTATGAGGATCAAGTGAGCCTACAAAAAGAGTATAAGTTGGAACTTGAGTGGAAGAACAAATAGAGGGAAAAGAAAGAGAGGAGAGCAGAATCATGTGAGGAGAAAAAGGCTAGTTTCGGTTCAGACAAGGAGGGAAAACAAGAGTGGAAACGCAATTGTTTTTGCAAGAGCCATACCTGAGAGCGAGTTTGTGTTTTCTACTAACCAACTATATGTCACTTTGCCTAGTGTGTTCCTTGTTTGTTCACAGGTTCAGAATAGTGTTAGCATACAAGAATCCAGCCTTCTTTTGAAGTGTTTGGTGCTGGTCATGGGTTGTTTGGAGCTATGGACGGGCAACTCAGCTCATGGAGTGGCAGTCTAGTTCCTGGTCTTGTCCCTCTAAGCCGTGTTGGTGAAATATCCCTCAAGCTATGGGACATTACTAAGGGAAGTTTCATACTAGATTTCCATTACTTTTGTGATGAGGTGGCAGTGTTTGCATCCTTTTTCCATCTCTTACGTGTTCATGGTTATTTCTCAGTTGCTACTTTAATTGACCATTCTTTCATGATCCGTTCAAGAGCTTACTTTAGTTACTTTAGGACTAATTTCCAGGATGTTTATTTGGATTTCATTGCCATTTTTAATGGGTCTATATTGAATAATTCTGTGCTTCAAGTCACTTGTGTGTTTACCAATGGTAATTTGCATTCAAGTGTTAGTTGTTTCGTGAGTTTTGATAGCTGTGCGTGTTTAGGAAATTGTGTCTTGAGTTCTGCTATGCTTTCAAATATCCATGTGCGTTTTAATTTTTTTGATGTGGGCTGTCTAACATTTGGAACCATTGAGTTCATTTGTATTTTCCCTTATGGAGTGGTTCATGCTTTCGAGTTAATTGGTGTTGTGTTTCAGGTTGTCTAAATTCCATTGTTTTGCGAGTCTCTTGACTTTATGCTTGTCTCCTTTAATGATTGTGCTGTTTGTGTGCAACATGCAGGTTATTCTATATGTCTCATAGAACCGCTTACAAGTATGATCGCGCATGAGATGTTTCAATCTTCTTCTTTTGTTTTTGACCCAGGCATTGATTTAGGGGCAAATCATTGTCAAGAGGAGTGGAATGATGAGGATTTGAGGGCTATTCATTTAGTTGGAGCTTGGTGTGGTTCAAAATACAAGTTGCACGATCCGCGTCATAGCTGTCCAAGCAAGTGGTTCAAGTTCAAGATTATTTTGTTAGCATCCTCCATTCACTTAGCCAAGCTGACCGTGGGTTCAAGCTCCAATGGACCAAGATCATTAGTAGTTGATTGTTTTATTTTGTTAAGTGCGAATCAAGCCTTTTGGGCCTTGTTTAGTTAGCTAATGCATTCGGACAGCTTAGGAGAGTGATTTGTGGTCTGAATTATTTGTTTGTTTAAGCTTGTTATGAGTCATTAGGAAACTAGCTTAAGAAGAATTGGTTTAGTTATTTTCTAGTTTTAGTAGGACTTGTAGAAGGCTATTTATAGCCTCAAAAATGATGTTGTTGGGGTTTTTTTTTTTGAAGAATTGAGAAAATTTCCATATTTCGTTTCCTTGTGTGAAACGTTCTCTAGGGCTTGTGAAAGCCATTAGTGAGCATCGTAGAGTTGACTCTAGGTGATCACCGACTTATCAATCAAGCAACATACTTGATTGTGGCGTCATTCTACTTTTCGAACCGTTCTTGTGTCGTCCAAGTTCGGAGTCGAAGCCACCAAATCCAAACTTGATACCTTTCCGAGAGTCGTGGGCTTGTGGGTGATTCTAGTCTCGTTGAGGGTCTAGGGATCGTATCAATTACCTTGCTTCCAAGAGATATAGACCAACCACTAGTGTATGGCTCTTAAACCACCAAAGTTCCTTCCTCCTTCAAGTCACCCTTCAAGCTTGTGCAATGAACCAAGAAAAGAAGCAAGTTTGGAGTGTTTTCTTGGAGCAAAATAGAAGAAAACTAGCTGAAATTTTTGTTGAGAAATGGTGGAGGGGGAGTCAGCCAAGAGGAGAAGGAGAAGAAAGGGTTTTGTGTGGTAGTTGGTGATTTGATGCAGTGAAAGGAAGAATGACATAAAGGTGCTTTGGTACCCAAAAGTCAACAATTGAATAGTGAACAATTAGTGCTCCTAATTGAGCTTAATTTAACTCACTCAACTCTAATCCCTTAATTAACTTTTCTTAGTCTACTAGTGATCATCCTTAATTCTCCAAGATTAATGCACTCTCGGACCGAACTTTGCCTCGAAAAATGTGTATTCGCTATTTCTCACTAAAGGAATCGTAGAAAAATTAAATTTACTAGCAAAACGTTTTAAAATATAAAATGAGACATTGCTCCAAGCAAATGAAATTAAAATGGATGAAATAAATTAATTGGAGTAAACGAATAAATAAATAATTAAATAAATCAATAAAATAAAATAAAAATAAGTAAAATAAAAATTCGGGTCATCACATCCTTCCCCCCTTAAAAGAATTTCGTTCTCGAAATTCATATCTCGATCTACGAATAACTCTGGCTGGATACTTCTTTCGGATCTCCTCTTCTACTTCCCAAGTCGCTTTCTAAATTCCATGATTTCTCCATAAAATCTTCACTAGAGGGATTTGCTTGCATCTTAACTCCTTCATTTTTCGATCTAAGTGCTTTACTGGCCTTTTCTCATATGACAAATTCTCATCAATCTCTACTTCTTTCAGTCAAAACTCACATTTATTGAACTTAGCAAAAGGTTGGTGCTCTTTCCGAATTTTCAAAACTATCCTTAGGTGCCGTTCATGATCTTATTACATGTATGAAGGTGCAGAACAATAAATTAAATATACATATAAGCCATAAAATCAATTAAAAGCAAAGTAAATTTTTATATGTAATAAAAGATCATAATAGTTACATCAAGTTAGGATAGGTTTATCAAATCATTTCAAAAGAAAAGGGGAACAACAAGATCATAGCAAAACGTGCCAAGTGGCAAATATACTAAACAACAAAAGGATTTCATCCCCTACACAAAAGATTACAACCTCTAAAAGTGTCAGTCTAGACTAGGGTATAACCATAACCCCTATCTCCCGAGTGGAGTCAGATCCATCCCCTCTTGTAGAACTCCCACTACGTGGATCCCTCTAACAGCCATTAGCATTAATCACTCCCTCTGGCACTCGACTGCTTTGCAGCGGATCTAGCAGGCTGTTGAGAATTTTCTCCTTCCTTAGAAGCACTAGGGCAATTCGAAATCTGATGCTCGGCATTACCGCAAATCAGACATTTTCCTTGTTTTCTCCGGCACTCAGCCTCAGTATGGTTAAACTTGCCACAGTATCCACAAGTTACATGAGAAGTCACGACCTGACCAGTTTGAGAATTTCTTTTTTGCTGATCTCGCCCACTCTAATTTCCTTTTGGCGGGGCTCCCCTTGATGGAGTTCCTCCAGATTTTTCGGGCATTCTCACTCCTCCAGACCCTCTTCCCATTTTAAGGGGTTGGGTAGACTTCTCGGACTATCCAAGGGTATCGCTTGGGTTACCCCTCTTTCTAGCATGAAAAACTTTAGATTAAAACTTAGCATTTTCTACCCTCTGTGCCTTATCCAAGCCATTCGTAAAAGTGGTGATCTGGACGGCTGTTAAAGATTCTTGAATTTCTACATTTAACCCTTGAATAAACCTCCTTATCCTTTTGCGCTCCGTGATCACTAGCTCAGTGGCAATTTTGGAAAGTTTGGTGAACCATTCCTCATACTCGGCCACACTTAGTAACCCTTGTTTCAACTTAATAAAATCGTCCTCCCTCTTTTCTTGTATCATTGGCGGGAGGAACTTGACATTAAACTCCCTCTCAAAGTTGGCCCAAGTCTAGGGGGTTTGTTCTCTTTCCTACTTCGCCCTCACAACATTCCACCACGAGCGTGCCGCTCCTTCAAACTGGAAAACGGCAAAATTCACTTGCCTTTTCTCGGCATAATCTAAAGCAGCAAAAATCTCTACCATCCTTTCAAGCCAATTTTTTGCTACCTCGGGATCAGATCCTCCATGAAATTTAGGTGGGGCGAATTTCAAGAATCGCTCTAAAGCTCTATCCTCACACCTCTCTAGGTTCTTAGGTTGGTTGATTGGCTCAGAACCTTGGCGCTCAGCTAAACACTCCAAGACATCCGTTATGCGGTTAAGGGCCGTAGCCACTTGGTCATTCCCTTCATTTCTAGGGTTTCGATTCGGGCCAGTCGCAGATCCCTCACCTCTCTCAGGAGTGCAGGGTTGCCGAAACCCACGCCCACGCCCCGTCCACGTCCTCGCCGATTAATATAGCAAGGTTTTAAACGCATAATTAAAAGAGAAAAAAATAAGTGTAGAAATTTAAAAACATTTACAAGTTGCAAGAATACTTTAAAATCAAAGCATAGATCTTTTCATAACTAAAAGTCATGTCTCATGTCACATGTCAAGAGTGCATACAACGAGTCAATAATATCAAATACAGGACATATGCATCCAAGTGCCTCAAAATACAGGGGTACATGCAACAAAATACAAAAGGCCTCAAAGCGAAAATCACCCCTACTAAGTCCTTAGCAAAAGTCAAAAGGTCGGGAGATCACTAATATCAGTGAACCGAACTAGTCGATCCTACAACCTCAGAAGGGTCCTCCTCGGATTCCTCCTCTATAGGCTCCATCTCCACCTCCTCATTAGAGACAACATCCCCAGGTCCACCTTCCCCCATGACCTCCTCTATGTGTTCGATCATGGTCACACATTCAGCCATAATGCCATTGATACGCTCCTTGGTCAACACATTCCGAGACACGTACCACGTTTGCCCAAGGATCTAGATGGTTGTTCAATTCGCTTGATTTGCGAAACCAAGAATCAAGAGAAACATCACGACTTGATTCAAGGCGGTAGAACGACGACTCCAATTGAGGTGGTTACTCAAGTAGATAGACTGGCGGAACAATCAAGGACGTACGCGAGATTGCTCAAGAACCCTTGCCTTAGCAAGTAGGAATTGTATCTCTCGAAATTGAAGAGCACACAAAACTAAAATTTTATTATCAAAAAGGTCTAATCCTTCAACCGTACAAAGTGAGCCTTTTTATAGGCTAATGACCCTAAGGTAAATCCGATTGGACTAAGGGCTTGAAGGGCCGCTAACTTTTCCTAATCTAAGACAAGTATTCGGCCATACTTTATGTAAGATGGGCCGAACTTATTTAGCAACCGAAATCAATAAATGAAAACTAATAAACTAAGTAACTCCGGATCAACCTAGTCCAACTACCAAATTCACATGAGAGTCCTACGAGCTTGCAGATCCATCACTTGGTTCTTCATGGGCTCGGATCATCGTGTACATGTAGGTCACTTGGTTAGCAACTTCCAAGCCTTCAATGTTCCTATGGACCCCTTGTTGGTCCTGCACATTTCGAACAAGGGTTTGAAGAGACTCTTTGAAGTGCTTGGCCCGTGCACGTGTAACTGGGCCCAATGGTACTCGCACTTGTTCATCACCATCTCCATTCGTGCACACATCAGTCCCCTTCACTTGAGAAGGATTTGTCCTCAAATCTGGATCATCGTCCTCAAGGAACGGGCTCAAGTCCGCGACATTAAAGGTCGCACTAACATTGTACTCCCCAGGTAGCTCCAATTTGTAGGCGTTGTCATTGATTCGTTGGAGCACTCGGAAAGGTACATCACCAGGTTCAAAAGTCAAAATCGTTGCTTGGGGACAACTTGCTTTGGCGTTGCTTAGGAAATCGTTCCTTTCTCAAGTGTAGCCAAATCCAATCTCCAGGTTCAAAAGTCATCTTGCGACGATGCTTGTTAGATTGTTGGATGTATTGCTGAGTACGTTTCTCAATGTTGGCTCGAACAGCTTCATGTAACCTGCGCACAAATTCAGCTTTCTTTTTTCCATCTAAACTTGTGTGCTTAGAGGAAGGTAAGGGGACCAAATCAAGTGGGGTCAGTGGATTAAAGCCATAAACAACCTCAAATGGTGAGTAGTGTGTTGCACTATGAATAGTTCTATTATAAGCAAATTCAACATGTGGCAAACACTCTTCCCAAGATTTAAGATTATTCTTAATCAAAGCCCTGAGTAAAGTACCAAGTGTGCGATTGACAACCTCAGTTTGTCCATCGCTTTGGAGATGACTTGTGGTCGAAAAGAGTAGTTTAGTGCCAAGTTTTGACCACAAGGTCTTCCAAAAGTAGTTCAAAAACTTCACATCTCTATCACTAATGATGGTTTGAGGCATACCATGTAAACGCACAATTTCTTTGAAGAACAAGTTAGCAATATGAGATGTATCATCAGTTTTATGACAAGGGATAAAATGAGCCATCTTCGAAAATCTATCAACTACCATATAGATGGAGTCATTACCCCCTTTGTGATCTAGGCAATCCCAAGACAAAGTCCATAGACAAGTCTACCCAAGGATATTGTGGAATTGGCAATGGGGTATACAAGCCATATGGATTTGTTTTAGATTTGGCTTTGTGACAAGTGGCACATCTACCAACCATGCGTTCAACATCCCTACGCATATAAGACCAGTAAAAGTGTTCTTGCAACATTGGTAAAGTCTTAACAATGCCAAAATGCCCTATGAGTCCACCACTATGTGCCTCTCTAACCAATAGATCACGAACTGAGGAATTAGGCACACACAACTTGTCCACATAGAACAAAAATCCATCATGCAAGAAGTATTTTCCATGCGGACTCTTAGTACAGGATGCATATATTTCACCAAACTCAAGATCATGTGCATAAAGTTCTTTGATCATTTCAAAACCCAGCAACTTAGCATTAAGGAAAACAAGTAAGGAATGTCTACGAGATAATGCATCAACTACCACATTCGTCTTGCCAGTTTTGTACTTAATGACATAAGAGAAAGTGTTAATGAAACTCACCCACTTGGCGTGCCGTTTACTCAACTTCGGCTGGCCCTTGAGGAATTTCAAGTGTGAGGACCCGTAAAATTTTCCTATTTCATATCGTTTAATTCTATTTCTTTACATGCATTTTCTTTATTTTATTCTACTACCTTAATTTTCTGGACATTTTATAAGTGAATATGGTTTTCTAAAACATTTTTCTAGTATAAGTGAGTTCACGAGAGATTTGGAGCGAATAGCGGATGTGGGACCCGCTAGTGCGTTAAGTGAGAGAAATTCGGCCAATTAGGTTAAGTTGTGCAGTAAGGCATTAAATTACTAGGTGCTAAGTGATAATTAGAGGTTGGTTAGATATTTGGTCATTAGTAAGCTAAAGGATAAGAAAGAAATCCAAAAAGTGCCACGTGTTGCAACCCTATTGGACCAAGCTTGCCTAACTTTCTTTAACTTTACCAAAAGCTAATTTTGACCAAAATCATCTTCATTTTAGCATCCTCTTGGCTGAAAATTGAAGGGAAATAAAAGAGAGAGAGTTTCAACCATTGGCTTCAATTTCTTGTCCAAATCTTGAAAACCAACCGATAAAAATCCGAATTCCTCCGTAGAAATCGCTTATTAAGTGAGATTGAAGGTGCTTGTGGAGTGATTTTGCAAAGGAAAGCTCTAAGTTGCTATCTTTCTTGAGGTTAAGGTATTTTTGCTTGGAACTTAACTTTTTTTCATAATAAATGGTGAATTAGTGGCTTGTAGTAGTTAAATAGCTTGTTTTGTAGATGATTTCATGGATTGAAGTGAACTTAGGTGAATTTCTTATTTTCTTGGGAATTTTTCTGTTTTCATATGATGATCATAGTTGGCTTGAATTGATGGCTTAATATGGTATAGAATTGGAGCTAGTGTGTGTTAATTGTGGTTACTTGCGGAAAATTTCAGCTTTGTACACAAGATTCCAGCTTAGGGTTACATGTGGTAGTAATGTGCCCTGTTTTTACACTGTATGTTCGTCCTTTAGGCAGACCGAATCAGCCCTTACTCAAAACATGAAAGTTGTAGGTATTTGAGTTAGCTAGCTACTGGTAAAATTTCAGCTCAATCGGAGCATGGTAGGATGTGAAATGACCGAAATACCCTGACTGCCACAAGCTGCAATTCGTAAACAGTTTTGTGAATTCACCAGTTTGGGCTGCATTTTTCACCCTGGTTCGTATCCAATTAGCTTTTGGCCAAAACACAAAACTTGTAGCCCTATATTTTAGCTTTCCAAAGCCTCTGAAAACACTCCAAACGGAGTTGTGTGGCCTGAGTTATTGCCGGTTAAAGTCAGTGCTGACAACCAGACTGATCATAAACTTTTGGATCTGTGATTGGCAAATTCGACTTAGATAAACTATAAATTAGGTTAGGTGGCCTTCATGAAAGTTGTTCCCCCCTGTCTTAGCTTCGAAATGGTATAAGGGTCACCCCGATTCGATAACCATAGCTCCGATTATGACTACAATACTACGAGATACCAAATCTGCCATTTAGCTTTTGTCTTCAAAATTGATATTTGCTTGTACTATTGCACTTGTGTTGTACTTGGATGATTTTGGAGCCTAATGGAAGGGCTATTGTGGTCACCTTACTTGTGTGTATTGTGGGGCTGAATTAAGGAAAAGAATGAAGCCATAAATGGCTGGAAATTTGGTAAACACAAAGGGCGTGCTGCCCAAATTTGCACTCAAGGGTTAAGTAGAATTACACTTGTCTTGAGTACGGTTTTGAGGACGAGTCTAACTCGATTTGTCTAGGTTATTCGAGTTTCCTTTTGTGGAGATATATAAGTTGAATTTCGGTCGAAACTTGTACCCTTGGAATTTACAACTGATAGAAATACGTTTCTTTCATTTCTTCGACCCAAACGGCATTTTTCACATATAATGGTTTCAAAATTTCACCATTTGAAAAGTGATCAAGGCTTTTACGAATAGTCTCTAAATAAGTCTCAATTACTTGATTCTCGTTAAACGAAATGTTTAAGTTTCGAGCCTTAGTTACTTTTCAATGCTCTTAAACAATATTTCCTCGCAGATTTGAACTCCAAGAGCGGAGTAATACCCAAAACCAACGTGTAAAGGCACTGCATCTGTTGTGAGTGTACCATCCCCTTAAATTGGTGCTTATCTGATTCATCTGTACTTGCAACTTGCAACTTGATTATCTGTGACTTTTGTATGCTTCGGATGAAACGAGGGTGTACTTTATCACACTCGTTTCTCTCACCTGGTTATTCTGGTTCCTGTATACTGTATAAATCTGTATTTGTTCTCTGTATCTGTTATCTGTACCTGTTTTCTGTATTTGTTGATGTCGTTTGGAAAATTAAATCCAACGACCTTTCTGTTATCTCTGAGCTCAAATCCTGTGGCTAGTTATTCGAGTCGAGCCGGTACAGGCCTGGTCGATTAGATAACGAACCACAGTAGTCTGTTTCTGAGAAATCTTTGGGTATTGAGACTCTGGATTTTCGGTATACTCGAGTATTACCACCCTCTGTTCGGTTGAGGTGTTCGGGCCCGGTAAGGGGTATGTTTGGTGGACGGAATTCGGTGTAAAGTGGGGTCTACGGACATGTTGGTTCTATCTATGTTAACGGAGAGTCAACGGGTTTGGATCAAGTATCGCAATTGGGCATTTTGGCTCCTGAGAGCCACCTGTATCCTTTCTCTTTGAAACGTTTATTTATTTTCCTATCTGGTGTGCATAACTGCATGATTGATACGTGAAATGCCATGATTCATGACTACTTGTACTTCTGGTACCTCATTGAGCGTAAGCTCACCCCTTCCCATTATCTTTGTTTTCCTTACAGGGAACAACACTTTTGAACCATGATTTTGAAGAAAGTGTCAAGCTATGTAAATGTTATTTTGTTACGCTCTTTTGTAATAAAAACCCTAGTTACTTTTATCAAGTATCACGTTTTGACTTGTACAACTTTCTATGTATGTACTTAAGTGTTTAAGCATGTATATTAGGTGTATTCGTTTGAGATACTACTTGTAATCATTCGGAACATTTTAGTTGTGTGTAATCGGCGTAGTAGTCTCCGAGTGTTTGTTTTCTTTGGTTTCGATCGCGCGTAATCTAGGGTTTGTGTGATTCGATTTCGTAGTCCTGGCGAGAGTTGGGCAGGCGGTCCACCAACCCCTTTGGTTCGCCTTAGGGGAAGGTGGGGCTGTCACATCAAGGATTCGTGGTCAGTGTGTATCACGAATTCCCTTGGGCGGAGGTAATGTTGCCATGTTTCCAAGGCTCTCACAAGTGCGTACAACTCCTTGTCATATGTGAGGTAGTTCAATGCAGCACCTCCCAGTTTCTTACTAAAATATGCACCTCAAAAGTGTTGTTAAAGTTAGATAATGCTAAAACAGGTGCATGTGTGAGTTTGTCTTTAAGTGTAAGGAATGCTTGTTCTTGGGCTTCTCCCTAATGGAATTTGTCATTCTTCTTGGTCATCGCGGTCAATGGAGCAGCAATAGTGTTGAAATCTTTGACAAAACGCCGGTAGAAGCCAGCCAGTCCATGGAAACTTCGCACCTCAGCCACGGATTTTGGGGTTAGCCATTGCTTAATGGCCTCAATCTTGGATATTTTCCACTTTGATGTCCTGTGAACTCCCAACATAGCCTAGAAACACAAGTTCATTAGTACAAAAAGTGCACTTCTTAAGGTTAGCACAGAGGCGCGCCTTTCGAAGTATATCAAGTACCAATCTCAGATGCTCCATGTGTTCATGCATGTTGCAACTATAGATTAAAATATCATCAAAGTAAACAATGACAAACTTCCCAATGAATTGTCTTAAAACATGGTTCATCAATCTCATGAAAGTGCTAGGGGCATTAGTCAACCCAAAGGGCATGACTAACCACTCATAAAGTCCATGTTTTGTTTTAAAAAGCTGTTTTCCACTCATCCTCCCTCCTTCATCCTAACTTGATGATAGCCACTCCTCAAATCAATTTTAGTGAAAATCACAACACCATCAAGTTCATCAAGCATATCATTTAATCTAGGAATGGGGTGACGGTATTTAACAGTTATGGCATTAACAGCTCTATAGTCAGTGCACATACGCTAAGTACCATCCTTTTTGGGGACAAGTATAACAGGCAAAGCACAAGGACTCAAACTTTATTTGACCCAACCCTTACCTAGTAGGTCATCAACTTGTCTTTGGAGCTCCTTAGTTTCCTCGGAACCCATGCGGTAGGCGGGTTTGTTGGGTAATGGTGCTCCAGGAATTAAATATATTTGGTGCTCGATCCCTTGAATGGGTGGCAATCCATCAGGGAGCTCATCAGGGAACACGTCCTCGAATTCCTGCAACAAGGCAACTACACTCGAAGGCAAAGCCTTATCGAGCTCATCAATAGTCAAGAGCACATGTGATGCGAACGCGGAAGCTATCTTAGGATCTTAGAGGACACGTTGGCAATGGATGGAATTGAACCCAAACTTGGACCACTCAAGAGCGGATTCAACGGTAGAGGACGCCACAATCAAGTGTGTTTGCTTGATTGATAAGTCGAGAAACAACCTAGGAATCACGCTAGGGTGTTCAAACTAGCTTTCACAAGCTAAAGGAATTTGCCTTAATGGAAGACGAAATTCTGGAATTTTATTAAAAATATCGCCAAACTGAATGTAAAACATCACTTGAGGCTATTTATAGCCTTGACTAAACCCTAATAAAGCTTTCGAAAATAGCAAGGAAAATTCGGCCAGCCCATTTCTTTTACTTGGACGAACAAAGCCCAGCGATACCCCCGTACAGCTCAGCGGCCCACATTGCCGTTTGGACCTTGAACACTTGCATCTTCAATTGTAAGCAACACTTTAGTAGTTTTGCAAGGATCTTCCAACTCAATTCCTTCAATTGGCGGTTTCTCTTGGGCTTGGACGGCATGAACCAAGGCTTGAAGTGATTCCTTGAATCTTTTAGCTCGAGCTCGTGTCACTGGGCCTTGGGGCACCTTCACAGGGTCTACCTGAGCTCCATGGGCCTCGTGCTCAACCGCATCAACATGTTTGCAAATCATGAGTAATACAGGCTGATCAGAGTTCACACATTTTCTAACTTGCTTAGCCTTGATTATCATGTTTTGCTTCCTAGTGTTTGATTTAATCAATACATGCTCATGCGTTACACTAGGCGTGCCGATTTGACTCTTGGTCGATTGCTCACTCGTGGAAGTGGAGCAATTTCCAGAGTCGACCGCCTTTTGTTTCCTCTTTTGGCGGTCTAAGTCACACTCCCTTTGCAATTTAAGTTGGTCCTCATATACTTGTGCAGGGGTGAGAGGTGTTAGGACCATGCGTTTACCATTGTGCAACTGAGTGTACTTATTAGATCTACCATCAAATGTGACATGCATATCAAATTGTCAAGATCTTCCTAAAATCACGTGAGTAGCATGCATAGGGACAACATCACACACAACTTTATCAATATAATTGCCAATTGAAAAAGAGAGGCATACCTGCTTGTAGACGCGCACTTCACCTTCTTCACTTAGCCATTGTAGCCTATACGGGTGCGGATGTCTAGTAGTAGGAAGCCCCATGATGAGAACATGAAGATTTGGATTCCCTTCAAGTTCAAGGAAATTCGTTTGATGGTTGATGGTGCAATCGGGCTCGAGAATCATTGAAAATCCAACCCCGTGTCATGCTTATTTCTTGTTATCATTTATTTAATGAGTTTTCAGCAATGTTAGTTGTTAATTAGAGTTAATTTACGAGTTAGGTAAGTTGTTTGAATTAGGGAATAAAGGCTAAGGTCATGTTCACCATAGTTAAGCCAATTTGAGTTAGTTAGTTTCCTATTCTAGTTGAATTAGAGTTTTAGGAAAGTAGTTAATTGCTTCCAAATTTGTTTAGGAAGTTGTGTCAAGTTTAGAAATCAAGTCAAACAAGGAAACTTGTATTGTTTCCAATTTAGATTAGGGTTTTGAGTCTTGTAAGGCTATAAATAGCCAACTTTATTTAACTATTCAGAGAGATGATAAAAGATGAATTAATAAAAAGAGAGTTGCCTCCTTTTATGGAGTTCCTTGATGGAACTTGAGTTTTCTTCTTGAACTGTATCAAGTATTTAGCTTGGATACTTGTGGTGTTCAAGGCAAGATGATCACATCATCTTGTTCTTTCAAGCCAATAACCAATTCAATAGGTTTCTAGAGACGGGTTTCTCTATAGGTCTAGCAAGGTATTTGTCGTTCCAATAACCAATCCACTAGGTTTCTAGAGACGGGTTATCTTTAGGTCTAGCAAGGTAGTTATTGTTCCATAACCTAATCAAGATAGATCCTTTCACTGCCTGATCGATTCGGTTCTTCAAGACAGGTTCTTGCTGGGTCGAGTTCGTATCATCTGGTATCAGAGCTTCGGCTCTTGATTCATGTTAATATCCTTTCTTTTTTTCTTTTTTTCTATTTATATTTCTACCAAAAACCCTAGCCGCCTTTTGATTTAAAAAGAAAAAAATTTGATTCTTGTTTTTTTTTATTTTATCACTTGAGTCTAACCTACCCCCTTGATTGATCGAGGGTTGGAATTTCTTGGTGTGATTACGTTCTTGAAAACAGGTTTTCAAGGGTTTAACTCCCATTAAATTTCTTCCAAGTCAAGTCGTAACCTTGTGTCGAGTCGTCAAAAGCAATAAAAAAAAATCGATACTGTTCACGAGACTGTCATGCGGCACTGTTCACGCTGTAGTAGTACTGTTCATCATCAGCTACTGTAGCGTGCTGTTCATCCGCCCAGCTACTGTTCATCTGTACTGTCTCATCTCGAATTTTTTTTTTTTTACCTTGTGTTTGTTTTTTGTTGTTCTTGCTTCTTGTAGTTGGCTTGGTAATTCTTGAAATTCTTGGATTGCATAGTGGATTCTTGAAAAAATCTTGATACTTTGAAAACCCTAAAAGTCATCCTCTTGAATCTTGAAGTGTGGCCTACCTGTTTGGTTTCCAAATCTTGATTGGTTCCCAAATCTTGATTGATTTCCAATCAAAGACCCATTCCTACATTTTAGCCACCACCTCTCATACTTTTTAGGACTTTTCTTAGCCCATTCATCTTATCCTCACTTTCGGCCATCTCTTCCTATATTTTAGGGAGTTAGCCGCCACTTGTCATCCTTTTAAGAGAAAAATTCGGACACACAGAGACAAGAAAAGGCAGCTTGCGATAAAAAAAAGATATTCTTTGACAAATGGAGCATGTGCAATGGTTCATAATCAAGTTGAGTTGGCGACATGTTTCTTGGATTGCATATATCAAGGCATTCTCCGAGTTACCCCTTTGTAAGCAATCACTTGATTTGAGGACAAATCGCCTTTCAAGAGGAGGGGAATGATAAGAACATGAAGATTTGGATTCCCTTCAAGTTCAAGGAAATTCGTTTGATGGTTGATGGTGCAATCGGGCTCGAGAATCATTGAAAATCCAACCCCGTGTCATGCTTATTTCTTGTTATCATTTATTTTATTGAGTTTCAGCAATGTTAGTTGTTAATTAGAGTTAATTTACGAGTCAGGTAAGTTGTTTGAATTAGGGAATAAAGGCTAAGGTCATGTTCACCATAGTTAAGCCAATTTGAGTTAGTTAGTTTCCTATTCTAGTTGAATTAGAGTTTTAGGAAAGTAGTTAATTGCTTCCAAATTTGTTTAGGAAGTTGTGTCAAGTTTAGAAGTCATGTCAAACAAGGAAACTTGTATTGTTTCCAATTTAGATTAGGGTTTCGAGTCTTGTAAGGCTATAAATAGCCAAACTTTATTTAACTATTCAGAGAGATGATAAAAAGATGAATTAATAAAAAGAGAGTTGCCTCCTTTTATGGAGTTCCTTGATGGAACTTGAGTTTTTCTTGAACTGTATCAAGTATTTAGCTTGGATACCTTGTGGTGTTCAAGGCAAGATGATCACATCATCTTGTTCTTTCAAAGCCAATAACCAATCCACTAGGTTTCTAGAGACGGGTTCTCTTTAGGTCTAGCAAGGTAGTTATTGTTCCATAACCTAATCAGATAGATCCTTTCACTGCCTGATCGATTCGGGTTCTTCAAGACAGGTTCTTGCTGGGTCGAGTTCGCATCATCTGGTATCAGAGCTTCGGCTCTTGATTCAGGTTAATATCCTTTTCTTTTTTTCTTTTTTTCTATTTATATTTCTACCAAAACCCTAGCCGCCTTTTGATTTAAAAAGAAAAAAAATTTGATTCTTGTTTTTTTTTTATTTTATCACTTGAGTCTAACCTACCCCCTTGATTGATCGAGGTTGGAATTTCTTGGTGTGATTACGTTCTTGAAAACAGGTTTTTCAAGGGTTTAACTCCCATTAAATTCTTCCAAGTCAAGTCGTAACCTTGTGTCGAGTCGTCAAAAGCAATAAAAAAAAAATCGATACTGTTCACGAGACTGTCATCGCACTGTTCACGCTGTAGTAGTACTGTCATCATCAGCTCTGTAGCGTGCTGTTCATTCCGCCGCTACTGGTAGCGTACTGTTCATCCGAATTTTTTTTTTTTTACCTTGTGTTTGTTTTTTGTTGTTCTTGCTTCTTGTAGTTGGCTTGGTAATTCTTGAAATTCTTTGGATTGCATAGTGGATTCTTGAAAAAATCTTGATAACTTTGAAAACCCTAAAAGTCATCCTCTTGAATCTTGAAGTGTGGCTACCTTGTTTGGTTTCCAAATCTTGATTGGTTCCCAAATCTTTGATTGATTTCCAATCAAAGACCCATTCCTGCATTTTAGCCACCACCTCTCCTACTTTTTAGGACTTTTCTTAGCCCATTCATCTTATCCTCACTTTCGCCCATCTCTTCCTATATTTTAGGGAGTTAGCCGCCACTTGTCATCCCTTTTAGGAGAAAAAATTCGGACACACAAAGACAAGAAAAGGCAGCTTGCGATAAAAAAAGATATTCTTTGACAAATGGAGCATGTGTAATGGTTCATAATCAAGTTGAGTTGGCGACATGTTTCTTGGATTGCATATATCAAGACATTCTCCGAGTTACCCCTTTGTAAGAATCACTCGATTTGAGGACAAATCGCCTTTCAAGAGGAGGGAATGATGAGAACATGAAAATTTGGATTCCCTTTCAAGTTCAAGGAAATTCGTTTGATGGTTGATGGTGCAATCGGGCTCGAGAATCATTGAAAATCCAACCCCGTGTCATTGCTTATTCTTGTTATCATTTATTTAATTGAGTTTTCAGCAATGTTAGTTGTTAATTAGAGTTAATTTACGAGTCAGGTAAGTTGTTTGAATTAGGGAATAAAGGCTAAGGTCCATGTTCACCATAGTTAAGCCAATTTTGAGTTAGTAGTTCCTATTCTAGTTTGAATTAGAGTTTTTAGGAAAGTAGTTAATTGCTTCCAAATTTGTTTTAGGAAGTTGTGTCAAGTTTAGAAGTCATGTCAAACAAGGAAACTTGTATTGTTTCCAATTTAGATTAGGGTTTCGAGTCTTGTAAGGCTATAAATAGCCAACTTTATTTAACTATTCAGAGAGATGATAAAAGATGAATTAATAAAAAGAGAGTTGCCTCCTTTTATGGAGTTACTTGATGGAACTTGAGTTTTTTCTTGAACTGTATCAAGTATTTAGCTTGGATACTTGTGGTGTTCAAGGCAAGATGATCACATCATCTTGTTCTTTCAAGCCAATAACAATCCACTAGGTTTCTAGAGACGGGTTCTCTTTAGGTCTAGCAAGGGTAGTTATTGTTCCATAACCTAATCAAGATAGATCCTTTCACTGCCTGATCGATTCGGTTCTTCAAGACAGGTTCTTGCTGGGTCGAGTTCGCATCATCTGGTATCAGAGTTCGGCTCTTGATTCAGGTTAATATCCTTTTCTTTTTTTCTTTTTTTCTATTTATATTTCTACCAAAACCCTAGCCGCCCTTTTGATTTAAAAAGAAAAAAAATTTTGATTCTTGTTTTTTTTTATTTTATCACTTGAATCTAACCTACCCCCTTGATTGATCGAGGTTGGAATTTCTTGGTGTGATTACGTTCTTGAAAACAGGTTTTTCAAGGGTTTAACTCCCATTAAATTTCTTCCAAGTCAAGTCGTAACCTTGTGTCGAGTCGTCAAAAGCAATAAAAAAAAATCGATACTGTTCACGAGACTGTTCATCGGCACTGTTCACGCTGTAGTAGTACTGTTCATCATCAGCTACTGTAGCGTGCTGTTCATCCGCCGCTACTGTAGCGTACTGTTCATCCGATTTTTTTTTTTTTACCTTGTGTTTGTTTTTTGTTGTTCTTGCTTCTTGTAGTTGGCTTGGTAATTCTTGAAATTCTTGGATTGCATAGTGGATTCTTGAAAAAATCTTGATACTTTGAAAACCCTAAAAGTCATCCTCTTGAATCTTGAAGTGTGGCTACCTTGTTTGGTTTCCAAATCTTGATTGGTTCCCAAATCTTGATTGATTTCCAATCAAAGACCCATTCCTGCATTTTAGCCACCACCTCTCCTACTTTTTAGGACTTTTCTTAGCCCATTCATCTTATCCTCACTTTCGGCCCATCTCTTCCTATATTTTAGGGAGTTAGCCGCCACTTGTCATCCCTTTTAGGAGAAAAATTCGGACACACAGAGACAAGAAAAGGCAGCTTGCGATAAAAAAAGATATTCTTTGACAAATGGAGCATGTGTAATGGTTCATAATCAAGTTGAGTTGGCGACATGTTTCTTGGATTGCATATATCAAGACATTCTCCGAGTTACCCCTTTGTAAGAAATCACTCGATTTGAGGACAAATCGCCTTTCAAGAGGAGGGGGAATGATGAGAACATGAAAGATTTGGATTCCCTTCAAGTTCAAGGAAATTCGTTTGATGGTTGATGGTGCAATCGGGCTCGAGAATCATTGAAAATCCAACCCGTGTCATGCTTATTTCTTGTTATCATTTATTTAATTGAGTTTTCAGCAATGTTAGTTGTTAATTAGAGTTTAATTTACGAGTCAGGTAAGTTGTTTGAATTAGGGAATAAAGGCTAAGGTCATGTTCACCATAGTTAAGCCAATTTGAGTTAGTTAGTTTCCTATTCTAGTTGAATTAGAGTTTTAGGAAAGTAGTTAATTGCTTCCAAATTTGTTTAGGAAGTTGTGTCAAGTTTAGAAGTCAAGTCAAACAAGGAAACTTGTATTGTTTCCAATTTAGATTAGGGTTTCGAGTCTTGTAAGGCTATAAATAGCCAACTTTATTTAACTATTCGAGAGATGATAGAAAAGATGAATTAATAAAAAGAGAGTTGCCTCCTTTTATGGAGTTACTTGATGGAACTTGAGTTTTTTCTTGAACTGTATCAAGTATTTAGCTTGGATACTTGTGGTGTTCAAGGCAAGATGATCACATCATCTTGTTCTTTCAAACCAATAACCAATCCACTAGGTTTCTAGAGACGGGTTCTCTTTAGGTCTAGCAAGGTAGTTATTGTTCCATAACCTAATCAAGATAGATCCTTTCACTGCCTGATCGATTCGGGTTCTTCAAGACAGGTTCTTGCTGGGTCGAGTTCGCATCATCTGGTATCAGAGCTTCGGCTCTTGATTCAGGTTAATATCCTTTTCTTTTTTTCTTTTTTTCTATTTATATTTCTACCAAAACCCTAGCCGCCTTTTGATTTAAAAAGAAAAAAAATTTTGATTCTTGTTTTTTTTTATTTTATCACTTGAATCTAACCTACCCCCTTGATTGATCGAGGTTGGAATTTTTTGGTGTGATTACGTTCTTGAAAACAGGTTTTTCAAGGGTTTAACTCCCATTAAATTTCTTCCAAGTCAAGTCGTAACCTTGTGTCGAGTCGTCAAAAGCAATCAAAAAAAAAATCGATACTGTTCACGAGACTGTTCATCGGCACTGTTCACGCTGTAGCAGTAATGTTCATCCCGCACTGTAGCGGCTGTTCATCCCCCTACTGTAGCGTACTGTTCATCGATTTTTTTTTTTTTACCTTGCGTTTGTTTTTTGTTGTTCTTGCTTCTTGTAGTTGGCTTGGTAATTCTTGAAATTCTTGGATTGCATAGTGGATTCTTGAAAAAATCTTGATACTTTGAAAACCCTAAAAGTCATCCTCTTGAATCTTGAAGTGTGGCTACCTTGTTTGGTTTCCAAATCTTGATTGGTTCCCAAATCTTGATTGATTTCCAATCAAAGACCCATTCCTACATTTTAGCCACCACCTCTCATACTTTTTAGGACTTTTCTTAGCCCATTCATCTTATCCTCACTTTCGGCCATCTCTTCCTATATTTTAGGGAGTTAGCCGCCACTTGTCATCCCTTTTAAGAGAAAAATTCGGACACACAGAGACAAGAAAAGGCAGCTTGCGATAAAAAAAAGATATTCTTTGACAAATGGAGCATGTGCAATGGTTCATAATCAAGTTGAGTTGGCGACATGTTTCTTGGATTGCATATATCAAGGCATTCTCCGAGTTACCCCTTTGTAAGCAATCACTTGATTTGAGGACAAATCGCCTTTCAAGAGGAGGGGAATGATAAGAACATGAAGATTTGGATTCCCTTCAAGTTCAAGGAAATTCGTTTGATGGTTGATGGTGCAATCGGGCTCGAGAATCATTGAAAATCCAACCCCGTGTCATGCTTATTTCTTGTTATCATTTATTTAATTGAGTTTTCAGCAATGTTAGTTGTTAATTAGAGTTAATTTACGAGTTAGGTAAGTTGTTTGAATTAGGGAATAAAGGCTAAGGTCATGTTGACCATAGTTAAGCCAATTTGAGTTAGTTAGTTTCCTATTCTAGTTGAATTAGAGTTTTAGGAAAGTAGTTAATTGCTTCCAAATTTGTTTAGGAAGTTGTGTCAAGTTTAGAAGTCAAGTCAAACAAGGAAACTTGTATTGTTTCCAATTTAGATTAGGGTTTTGAGTCTTGTAAGGCTATAAATAGCCAACTTTATTTAACTATTCGCAGAGATGATAGAAAAGATGAATTAATAAAAAGAGAGTTGCCTCCTTTTATGGAGTTCCTTGATGGAACTTGAGTTTCTTTCTTGAACTGTATCAAGTATTTAGCTTGGATACTTGTGGTGTTCAACGCAAGATGATCACATCATCTTGTTCTTTCAAAGCCAATAACCAATCCACTAGGTTTCTAGAGACGGGTTCTCTTTAGGTCTAGCAAGGTAGTTATTGTTCCATAACCTAATCAAGATAGATCCTTTCACTGCCTGATCGATTCGGTTCTTCAAGACAGGTTCTTGCTGGGTCGAGTTCGCATCATCTGGTATCAGAGCTTCGGCTCTTGATTCAGGTTAATATCCTTTTCTTTTTTTCTTTTTTTCTATTTATATTTCTACCAAAACCCTAGCCCCCTTTTGATTTAAAAAGAAAAAAATTTTGATTCTTGTTTTTTTTTATTTTATCACTTGAGTCTAACCTACCCCCTTGATTGATCGAGGTTGGAATTTTTGGTGTGATTACGTTCTTGAAAACAGGTTTTTCAAGGGTTTAACTCCCATTAAATTTCTTCCAAGTCAAGTCGTAACCTTGTGTCGAGTCGTCAAAAGTAATAAAAAAAAATCGATACTGTTCACGAGACTGTTCATCGGCACTGTTCACGCTGTAGTAGTACTGTTCATCCCGCACTGTAGCGTGCTGTTCATCCCCCTACTGTAGCAGTACTGTTCATCGATTTTTTTTTTTTTACCTTGCGTTTGTTTTTTGTTGTTCTTGCTTCTTGTAGTTGGCTTGGTAATTCTTGAAATTCTTGGATTGCATAGTGGATTCTTGAAAAAATCTTGATACTTTGAAAACCCTAAAAGTCATCCTCTTGAATCTTGAAGTGTGGCTACCTTGTTTGGTTTCCAAATCTTGATTGGTTCCCAAATCTTGATTGATTTCCAATCAAAGACCCATTCCTACATTTTAGCCACCACCTCTCATACTTTTTAGGACTTTTCTTAGCCCATTCATCTTATCCTCACTTTCGGCCATCTCTTCCTATATTTTAGGGAGTTAGCCGCCACTTGTCATCCCTTTTAAGAGAAAAATTCGGACACACAGAGACAAGAAAAGGCAGCTTGCGATAAAAAAAGATATTCTTTGACAAATGGAGCATGTGCAATGGTTCATAATCAAGTTGAGTTGGCGACATGTTTCTTGGATTGCATATATCAAGGCATTCTCCGAGTTACCCCTTTGTAAGCAATCACTTGATTTGAGGACAAATCGCCTTTCAAGAGGAGGGGAATGATAAGAACATGAAGATTTGGATTCCCTTCAAGTTCAAGGAAATTCGTTTGATGGTTGATGGTGCAATCGGGCTCGAGAATCATTGAAAATCCAACCCCGTGTCATGCTTATTTCTTGTTATCATTTATTTAATTGAGTTTTCAGCAATGTTAGTTGTTAATTAGAGTTAATTTACGAGTTAGGTAAGTTGTTTGAATTAGGGAATAAAGGCTAAGGTCATGTTGACCATAGTTAAGCCAATTTGAGTTAGTTAGTTTCCTATTCTAGTTGAATTAGAGTTTTAGGAAAGTAGTTAATTGCTTCCAAATTTGTTTAGGAAGTTGTGTCAAGTTTAGAAGTCAAGTCAAACAAGGAAACTTGTATTGTTTCCAATTTAGATTAGGGTTTTGAGTCTTGTAAGGCTATAAATAGCCAACTTTATTTAACTATTCGCAGAGATGATAGAAAAGATGAATTAATAAAAAGAGAGTTGCCTCCTTTTATGGAGTTCCTTGATGGAACTTGAGTTTCTTTCTTGAACTGTATCAAGTATTTAGCTTGGATACTTGTGGTGTTCAACGCAAGATGATCACATCATCTTGTTCTTTCAAACCAATAACCAATCCACTAGGTTTCTAGAGACGGGTTCTCTTTAGGTCTAGCAAGGTAGTTATTGTTCCATAACCTAATCAAGATAGATCCTTTCACTGCCTGATCGATTCGGTTCTTCAAGACAGGTTCTTGCTGGGTCGAGTTCGCATCATCTGGTATCAGAGCTTCGGCTCTTGATTCAGGTTAATATCCTTTTCTTTTTTTCTTTTTTTCTATTTATATTTCTACCAAAACCCTAGCCCCCTTTTGATTTAAAAAGAAAAAAAATTTGATTCTTGTTTTTTTTTATTTTATCACTTGAGTCTAACCTACCCCCTTGATTGATCGAGGTTGGAATTTTTTGGTGTGATTACGTTCTTGAAAACAGGTTTTTCAAGGGTTTAACTCCCATTAAATTTCTTCCAAGTCAAGTCGTAACCTTGTGTCGAGTCGTCAAAAGTAATCAAAAAAAAAATCGATACTGTTCACGAGACTGTTCATCGGCACTGTTCACGCTGTAGCAGTACTGTTCATCCCGCACTGTAGCAGACTGTTCATCCCCCTACTGTAGCGTACTGTTCATCGATTTTTTTTTTTTTACCTTGCGTTTGTTTTTTGTTGTTCTTGCTTCTTGTAGTTGGCTTGGTAATTCTTGAAATTCTTGGATTGCATAGTGGATTCTTGAAAAAATCTTGATACTTTGAAAACCCTAAAAGTCATCCTCTTGAATCTTGAAGTGTGGCTACCTTGTTTGGTTTCCAAATCTTGATTGGTTCCCAAATCTTGATTGATTTCCAATCAAAGACCCATTCCTACATTTTAGCCACCACCTCTCATACTTTTTAGGACTTTTCTTAGCCCATTCATCTTATCCTCACTTTCGGCCATCTCTTCCTATATTTTAGGGAGTTAGCCGCCACTTGTCATCCCTTTTAAGAGAAAAATTCGGACACACAAAGACAAGAAAAGGCAGCTTGCGATAAAAAAAAGATATTCTTTGACAAATGGAGCATGTGCAATGGTTCATAATCAAGTTGAGTTGGCGACATGTTTCTTGGATTGCATATATCAAGGCATTCTCCGAGTTACCCCTTTGTAAGCAATCACTTGATTTGAGGACAAATCGCCTTTCAAGAGGAGGGGAATGATAAGAACATGAAGATTTGGATTCCCTTCAAGTTCAAGGAAATTCGTTTGATGGTTGATGGTGCAATCGGGCTCGAGAATCATTGAAAATCCAACCCCGTGTCATGCTTATTTCTTGTTATCATTTATTTAATTGAGTTTTCAGCAATGTTAGTTGTTAATTAGAGTTAATTTACGAGTTAGGTAAGTTGTTTGAATTAGGGAATAAAGGCTAAGGTCATGTTGACCATAGTTAAGCCAATTTGAGTTAGTTAGTTTCCTATTCTAGTTGAATTAGAGTTTTAGGAAAGTAGTTAATTGCTTCCAAATTTGTTTAGGAAGTTGTGTCAAGTTTAGAAGTCAAGTCAAACAAGGAAACTTGTATTGTTTCCAATTTAGATTAGGGTTTTGAGTCTTGTAAGGCTATAAATAGCCAACTTTATTTAACTATTCGCAGAGATGATAAAAAGATGAATTAATAAAAAGAGAGTTGCCTCCTTTTATGGAGTTCCTTGATGGAACTTGAGTTTCTTCTTGAACTGTATCAAGTATTTAGCTTGGATACTTGTGGTGTTCAACGCAAGATGATCACATCATCTTGTTCTTTCAAACCAATAACCAATCCACTAGGTTTCTAGAGACGGGTTCTCTTTAGGTCTAGCAAGGTAGTTATTGTTCCATAACCTAATCAAGATAGATCCTTTCACTGCCTGATCGATTCGGTTCTTCAAGACAGGTTCTTGCTGGGTCGAGTTCGCATCATCTGGTATCAGAGCTTCGGCTCTTGATTCAGGTTAATATCCTTTTCTTTTTTTTCTTTTTTTCTATTTATATTTCTACCAAAACCCTAGCCGCCTTTTGATTTAAAAAGAAAAAAAATTTGATTCTTGTTTTTTTTATTTTATCACTTGAGTCTAACCTACCCCCTTGATTGATCGAGGTTGGAATTTTTTGGTGTGATTACGTTCTTGAAAACAGGTTTTTCAAGGGTTTAACTCCCATTAAATTTCTTCCAAGTCAAGTCGTAACCTTGTGTCGAGTCGTCAAAAGTAATCAAAAAAAAAATCGATACTGTTCACGAGACTGTTCATCGGCACTGTTCACGCTGTAGCAGTAATGTTCATCCCGCACTGTAGCAGACTGTTCATCCCCCTACTGTAGCAGTACTGTTCATCGATTTTTTTTTTTTTACCTTGCGTTTGTTTTTTGTTGTTCTTGCTTCTTGTAGTTGGCTTGGTAATTCTTGAAATTCTTGGATTGCATAGTGGATTCTTGAAAAAATCTTGATACTTTGAAAACCCTAAAAGTCATCCTCTTGAATCTTGAAGTGTGGCTACCTTGTTTGGTTTCCAAATCTTGATTGGTTCCCAAATCTTGATTGATTTCCAATCAAAGACCCATTCCTACATTTTAGCCACCACCTCTCATACTTTTTAGGACTTTTCTTAGCCCATTCATCTTATCCTCACTTTCGGCCATCTCTTCCTATATTTTAGGGAGTTAGCCGCCACTTGTCATCCCTTTTAGAGAAAAATTCGGACACACAGAGACAAGAAAAGGCAGCTTGCGATAAAAAAAAGATATTCTTTGACAAATGGAGCATGTGCAATGGTTCATAATCAAGTTGAGTTGGCGACATGTTTCTTGGATTGCATATATCAAGGCATTCTCCGAGTTACCCCTTTGTAAGCAATCACTTGATTTGAGGACAAATCGCCTTTCAAGAGGAGGGGAATGATAAGAACATGAAGATTTGGATTCCCTTCAAGTTCAAGGAAATTCGTTTGATGGTTGATGGTGCAATCGGGCTCGAGAATCATTGAAAATCCAACCCCGTGTCATGCTTATTTCTTGTTATCATTTATTTAATTGAGTTTTCAGCAATGTTAGTTGTTAATTAGAGTTAATTTACGAGTTAGGTAAGTTGTTTGAATTAGGGAATAAAGGCTAAGGTCATGTTGACCATAGTTAAGCCAATTTGAGTTAGTTAGTTTCCTATTCTAGTTGAATTAGAGTTTTAGGAAAGTAGTTAATTGCTTCCAAATTTGTTTAGGAAGTTGTGTCAAGTTTAGAAGTCAAGTCAAACAAGGAAACTTGTATTGTTTCCAATTTAGATTAGGGTTTTGAGTCTTGTAAGGCTATAAATAGCCAACTTTATTTAACTATTCGCAGAGATGATAGAAAAGATGAATTAATAAAAAGAGAGTTGCCTCCTTTTATGGAGTTCCTTGATGGAACTTGAGTTTCTTCTTGAACTGTATCAAGTATTTAGCTTGGATACTTGTGGTGTTCAACGCAAGATGATCACATCATCTTGTTCTTTCAAACCAATAACCAATCCACTAGGTTTCTAGAGACGGGTTCTCTTTAGGTCTAGCAAGGTAGTTATTGTTCCATAACCTAATCAAGATAGATCCTTTCACTGCCTGATCGATTCGGTTCTTCAAGACAGGTTCTTGCTGGGTCGAGTTCGCATCATCTGGTATCAGAGCTTCGGCTCTTGATTCAGGTTAATATCCTTTTCTTTTTTTCTTTTTTTCTATTTATATTTCTACCAAAACCCTAGCCGCCTTTTGATTTAAAAAGAAAAAAAATTTGATTCTTGTTTTTTTTATTTTATCACTTGAGTCTAACCTACCCCCTTGATTGATCGAGGTTGGAATTTTTTGGTGTGATTACGTTCTTGAAAACAGGTTTTTCAAGGGTTTAACTCCCATTAAATTTCTTCCAAGTCAAGTCGTAACCTTGTGTCGAGTCGTCAAAAGTAATCAAAAAAAAAATCGATACTGTTCACGAGACTGTTCATCGGCACTGTTCACGCTGTAGCAGTAATGTTCATCCCGCACTGTAGCAGACTGTTCATCCCCCTACTGTAGCAGTACTGTTCATCGATTTTTTTTTTTTTACCTTGCGTTTGTTTTTTGTTGTTCTTGCTTCTTGTAGTTGGCTTGGTAATTCTTGAAATTCTTGGATTGCATAGTGGATTCTTGAAAAAATCTTGATACTTTGAAAACCCTAAAAGTCATCCTCTTGAATCTTGAAGTGTGGCTACCTTGTTTGGTTTCCAAATCTTGATTGGTTCCCAAATCTTGATTGATTTCCAATCAAAGACCCATTCCTACATTTTAGCCACCACCTCTCATACTTTTTAGGACTTTTCTTAGCCCATTCATCTTATCCTCACTTTCGGCCATCTCTTCCTATATTTTAGGGAGTTAGCCGCCACTTGTCATCCCTTTTAGGAGAAAAATTCGGACACACAAGACAAGAAAAGGCAGCTTGCGATAAAAAAAAGATATTCTTTGACAAATGGAGCATGTGCAATGGTTCATAATCAAGTTGAGTTGGCGACATGTTTCTTGGATTGCATATATCAAGGCATTCTCCGAGTTACCCCTTTGTAAGCAAATCACTTGATTTGAGGACAAATCGCCTTTCAAGAGGAGGGGAATGATAAGAACATGAAGATTTGGATTCCCTTCAAGTTCAAGGAAATTCGTTTGATGGTTGATGGTGCAATCGGGCTCGAGAATCATTGAAAATCCAACCCCGTGTCATGCTTATTTCTTGTTATCATTTATTTAATTGAGTTTTCAGCAATGTTAGTTGTTAATTAGAGTTAATTTACGAGTTAGGTAAGTTGTTTGAATTAGGGAATAAAGGCTAAGGTCATGTTGACCATAGTTAAGCCAATTTGAGTTAGTTAGTTTCCTATTCTAGTTGAATTAGAGTTTTAGGAAAGTAGTTAATTGCTTCCAAATTTGTTTAGGAAGTTGTGTCAAGTTTAGAAGTCAAGTCAAACAAGGAAACTTGTATTGTTTCCAATTTAGATTAGGGTTTTGAGTCTTGTAAGGCTATAAATAGCCAACTTTATTTAACTATTCGCAGAGATGATAGAAAAGATGAATTAATAAAAAGAGAGTTGCCTCCTTTTATGGAGTTCCTTGATGGAACTTGAGTTTCTTCTTGAACTGTATCAAGTATTTAGCTTGGATACTTGTGGTGTTCAACGCAAGATGATCACATCATCTTGTTCTTTCAAACCAATAACCAATCCACTAGGTTTCTAGAGACGGGTTCTCTTTAGGTCTAGCAAGGTAGTTATTGTTCCATAACCTAATCAAGATAGATCCTTTCACTGCCTGATCGATTCGGTTCTTCAAGACAGGTTCTTGCTGGGTCGAGTTCGCATCATCTGGTATCAGAGCTTCGGCTCTTGATTCAGGTTAATATCCTTTTCTTTTTTTCTTTTTTTCTATTTATATTTCTACCAAAACCCTAGCCGCCTTTTGATTTAAAAAGAAAAAAAATTTGATTCTTGTTTTTTTTTATTTTATCACTTGAGTCTAACCTACCCCCTTGATTGATCGAGGTTGGAATTTTTTGGTGTGATTACGTTCTTGAAAACAGGTTTTTCAAGGGTTTAACTCCCATTAAATTTCTTCCAAGTCAAGTCGTAACCTTGTGTCGAGTCGTCAAAAGTAATCAAAAAAAAAATCGATACTGTTCACGAGACTGTTCATCGGCACTGTTCACGCTGTAGCAGTAATGTTCATCCCGCACTGTAGCAGACTGTTCATCCCCCTACTGTAGCAGTACTGTTCATCGATTTTTTTTTTTTTACCTTGCGTTTGTTTTTTGTTGTTCTTGCTTCTTGTAGTTGGCTTGGTAATTCTTGAAATTCTTGGATTGCATAGTGGATTCTTGAAAAAATCTTGATACTTTGAAAACCCTAAAAGTCATCCTCTTGAATCTTGAAGTGTGGCTACCTTGTTTGGTTTCCAAATCTTGATTGGTTCCCAAATCTTGATTGATTTCCAATCAAAGACCCATTCCTACATTTTAGCCACCACCTCTCATACTTTTTAGGACTTTTCTTAGCCCATTCATCTTATCCTCACTTTCGGCCATCTCTTCCTATATTTTAGGGAGTTAGCCGCCACTTGTCATCCCTTTTAAGAGAAAAATTCGGACACACAGAGACAAGAAAAGGCAGCTTGCGATAAAAAAAAGATATTCTTTGACAAATGGAGCATGTGCAATGGTTCATAATCAAGTTGAGTTGGCGACATGTTTCTTGGATTGCATATATCAAGGCATTCTCCGAGTTACCCCTTTGTAAGCAATCACTTGATTTGAGGACAAATCGCCTTTCAAGAGGAGGGGAATGATAAGAACATGAAGATTTGGATTCCCTTCAAGTTCAAGGAAATTCGTTTGATGGTTGATGGTGCAATCGGGCTCGAGAATCATTGAAAATCCAACCCCGTGTCATGCTTATTTCTTGTTATCATTTATTTAATTGAGTTTTCAGCAATGTTAGTTGTTAATTAGAGTTAATTTACGAGTTAGGTAAGTTGTTTGAATTAGGGAATAAAGGCTAAGGTCATGTTGACCATAGTTAAGCCAATTTGAGTTAGTTAGTTTCCTATTCTAGTTGAATTAGAGTTTTAGGAAAGTAGTTAATTGCTTCCAAATTTGTTTAGGAAGTTGTGTCAAGTTTAGAAGTCAAGTCAAACAAGGAAACTTGTATTGTTTCCAATTTAGATTAGGGTTTTGAGTCTTGTAAGGCTATAAATAGCCAACTTTATTTAACTATTCGCAGAGATGATAGAAAAGATGAATTAATAAAAAGAGAGTTGCCTCCTTTTATGGAGTTCCTTGATGGAACTTGAGTTTCTTCTTGAACTGTATCAAGTATTTAGCTTGGATACTTGTGGTGTTCAACGCAAGATGATCACATCATCTTGTTCTTTCAAACCAATAACCAATCCACTAGGTTTCTAGAGACGGGTTCTCTTTAGGTCTAGCAAGGTAGTTATTGTTCCATAACCTAATCAAGATAGATCCTTTCACTGCCTGATCGATTCGGTTCTTCAAGACAGGTTCTTGCTGGGTCGAGTTCGCATCATCTGGTATCAGAGCTTCGGCTCTTGATTCAGGTTAATATCCTTTTCTTTTTTTCTTTTTTTCTATTTATATTTCTACCAAAACCCTAGCCGCCTTTTGATTTAAAAAGAAAAAAAATTTGATTCTTGTTTTTTTTATTTTATCACTTGAGTCTAACCTACCCCCTTGATTGATCGAGGTTGGAATTTTTTGGTGTGATTACGTTCTTGAAAACAGGTTTTTCAAGGGTTTAACTCCCATTAAATTTCTTCCAAGTCAAGTCGTAACCTTGTGTCGAGTCGTCAAAAGTAATCAAAAAAAAAATCGATACTGTTCACGAGACTGTTCATCGGCACTGTTCACGCTGTAGCAGTAATGTTCATCCCGCACTGTAGCAGACTGTTCATCCCCCTACTGTAGCAGTACTGTTCATCGATTTTTTTTTTTTACCTTGCGTTTGTTTTTTGTTGTTCTTGCTTCTTGTAGTTGGCTTGGTAATTCTTGAAATTCTTGGATTGCATAGTGGATTCTTGAAAAAATCTTGATACTTTGAAAACCCTAAAAGTCATCCTCTTGAATCTTGAAGTGTGGCTACCTTGTTTGGTTTCCAAATCTTGATTGGTTCCCAAATCTTGATTGATTTCCAATCAAAGACCCATTCCTACATTTTAGCCACCACCTCTCATACTTTTTAGGACTTTTCTTAGCCCATTCATCTTATCCTCACTTTCGGCCATCTCTTCCTATATTTTAGGGAGTTAGCCGCCACTTGTCATCCCTTTTAAGAGAAAAATTCGGACACACAGAGACAAGAAAAGGCAGCTTGCGATAAAAAAAAGATATTCTTTGACAAATGGAGCATGTGCAATGGTTCATAATCAAGTTGAGTTGGCGACATGTTTCTTGGATTGCATATATCAAGGCATTCTCCGAGTTACCCCTTTGTAAGCAATCACTTGATTTGAGGACAAATCGCCTTTCAAGAGGAGGGGAATGATAAGAACATGAAGATTTGGATTCCCTTCAAGTTCAAGGAAATTCGTTTGATGGTTGATGGTGCAATCGGGCTCGAGAATCATTGAAAATCCAACCCCGTGTCATGCTTATTTCTTGTTATCATTTATTTAATTGAGTTTTCAGCAATGTTAGTTGTTAATTAGAGTTAATTTACGAGTTAGGTAAGTTGTTTGAATTAGGGAATAAAGGCTAAGGTCATGTTGACCATAGTTAAGCCAATTTGAGTTAGTTAGTTTCCTATTCTAGTTGAATTAGAGTTTTAGGAAAGTAGTTAATTGCTTCCAAATTTGTTTAGGAAGTTGTGTCAAGTTTAGAAGTCAAGTCAAACAAGGAAACTTGTATTGTTTCCAATTTAGATTAGGGTTTTGAGTCTTGTAAGGCTATAAATAGCCAACTTTATTTAACTATTCGCAGAGATGATAGAAAAGATGAATTAATAAAAAGAGAGTTGCCTCCTTTTATGGAGTTCCTTGATGGAACTTGAGTTTCTTCTTGAACTGTATCAAGTATTTAGCTTGGATACTTGTGGTGTTCAACGCAAGATGATCACATCATCTTGTTCTTTCAAACCAATAACCAATCCACTAGGTTTCTAGAGACGGGTTCTCTTTAGGTCTAGCAAGGTAGTTATTGTTCCATAACCTAATCAAGATAGATCCTTTCACTGCCTGATCGATTCGGTTCTTCAAGACAGGTTCTTGCTGGGTCGAGTTCGCATCATCTGGTATCAGAGCTTCGGCTCTTGATTCAGGTTAATATCCTTTTCTTTTTTTCTTTTTTTCTATTTATATTTCTACCAAAACCCTAGCCGCCTTTTGATTTAAAAAGAAAAAAAATTTGATTCTTGTTTTTTTTATTTTATCACTTGAGTCTAACCTACCCCCTTGATTGATCGAGGTTGGAATTTTTTGGTGTGATTACGTTCTTGAAAACAGGTTTTTCAAGGGTTTAACTCCCATTAAATTTCTTCCAAGTCAAGTCGTAACCTTGTGTCGAGTCGTCAAAAGTAATCAAAAAAAAAATCGATACTGTTCACGAGACTGTTCATCGGCACTGTTCACGCTGTAGCAGTAATGTTCATCCCGCACTGTAGCAGACTGTTCATCCCCCTACTGTAGCAGTACTGTTCATCGATTTTTTTTTTTTTACCTTGCGTTTGTTTTTTGTTGTTCTTGCTTCTTGTAGTTGGCTTGGTAATTCTTGAAATTCTTGGATTGCATAGTGGATTCTTGAAAAAATCTTGATACTTTGAAAACCCTAAAAGTCATCCTCTTGAATCTTGAAGTGTGGCTACCTTGTTTGGTTTCCAAATCTTGATTGGTTCCCAAATCTTGATTGATTTCCAATCAAAGACCCATTCCTACATTTTAGCCACCACCTCTCATACTTTTTAGGACTTTTCTTAGCCCATTCATCTTATCCTCACTTTCGGCCATCTCTTCCTATATTTTAGGGAGTTAGCCGCCACTTGTCATCCCTTTTAAGAGAAAAATTCGGACACACAGAGACAAGAAAAGGCAGCTTGCGATAAAAAAAAGATATTCTTTGACAAATGGAGCATGTGCAATGGTTCATAATCAAGTTGAGTTGGCGACATGTTTCTTGGATTGCATATATCAAGGCATTCTCCGAGTTACCCCTTTGTAAGCAATCACTTGATTTGAGGACAAATCGCCTTTCAAGAGGAGGGGAATGATAAGAACATGAAGATTTGGATTCCCTTCAAGTTCAAGGAAATTCGTTTGATGGTTGATGGTGCAATCGGGCTCGAGAATCATTGAAAATCCAACCCCGTGTCATGCTTATTTCTTGTTATCATTTATTTAATTGAGTTTTCAGCAATGTTAGTTGTTAATTAGAGTTAATTTACGAGTTAGGTAAGTTGTTTGAATTAGGGAATAAAGGCTAAGGTCATGTTGACCATAGTTAAGCCAATTTGAGTTAGTTAGTTTCCTATTCTAGTTGAATTAGAGTTTTAGGAAAGTAGTTAATTGCTTCCAAATTTGTTTAGGAAGTTGTGTCAAGTTTAGAAGTCAAGTCAAACAAGGAAACTTGTATTGTTTCCAATTTAGATTAGGGTTTTGAGTCTTGTAAGGCTATAAATAGCCAACTTTATTTAACTATTCGCAGAGATGATAGAAAAGATGAATTAATAAAAAGAGAGTTGCCTCCTTTTATGGAGTTCCTTGATGGAACTTGAGTTTCTTCTTGAACTGTATCAAGTATTTAGCTTGGATACTTGTGGTGTTCAACGCAAGATGATCACATCATCTTGTTCTTTCAAACCAATAACCAATCCACTAGGTTTCTAGAGACGGGTTCTCTTTAGGTCTAGCAAGGTAGTTATTGTTCCATAACCTAATCAAGATAGATCCTTTCACTGCCTGATCGATTCGGTTCTTCAAGACAGGTTCTTGCTGGGTCGAGTTCGCATCATCTGGTATCAGAGCTTCGGCTCTTGATTCAGGTTAATATCCTTTTCTTTTTTTCTTTTTTTCTATTTATATTTCTACCAAAACCCTAGCCGCCTTTTGATTTAAAAAGAAAAAAAATTTGATTCTTGTTTTTTTTATTTTATCACTTGAGTCTAACCTACCCCCTTGATTGATCGAGGTTGGAATTTTTTGGTGTGATTACGTTCTTGAAAACAGGTTTTTCAAGGGTTTAACTCCCATTAAATTTCTTCCAAGTCAAGTCGTAACCTTGTGTCGAGTCGTCAAAAGTAATCAAAAAAAAAATCGATACTGTTCACGAGACTGTTCATCGGCACTGTTCACGCTGTAGCAGTAATGTTCATCCCGCACTGTAGCAGACTGTTCATCCCCCTACTGTAGCAGTACTGTTCATCGATTTTTTTTTTTTACCTTGCGTTTGTTTTTTGTTGTTCTTGCTTCTTGTAGTTGGCTTGGTAATTCTTGAAATTCTTGGATTGCATAGTGGATTCTTGAAAAAATCTTGATACTTTGAAAACCCTAAAAGTCATCCTCTTGAATCTTGAAGTGTGGCTACCTTGTTTGGTTTCCAAATCTTGATTGGTTCCCAAATCTTGATTGATTTCCAATCAAAGACCCATTCCTACATTTTAGCCACCACCTCTCATACTTTTTAGGACTTTTCTTAGCCCATTCATCTTATCCTCACTTTCGGCCATCTCTTCCTATATTTAGGGAGTTAGCCGCCACTTGTCATCCCTTTTAAGAGAAAAATTCGGACACACAGAGACAAGAAAAGGCAGCTTGCGATAAAAAAAAGATATTCTTTGACAAATGGAGCATGTGCAATGGTTCATAATCAAGTTGAGTTGGCGACATGTTTCTTGGATTGCATATATCAAGGCATTCTCCGAGTTACCCCTTTGTAAGCAATCACTTGATTTGAGGACAAATCGCCTTTCAAGAGGAGGGGAATGATAAGAACATGAAGATTTGGATTCCCTTCAAGTTCAAGGAAATTCGTTTGATGGTTGATGGTGCAATCGGGCTCGAGAATCATTGAAAATCCAACCCCGTGTCATGCTTATTTCTTGTTATCATTTATTTAATTGAGTTTTCAGCAATGTTAGTTGTTAATTAGAGTTAATTTACGAGTTAGGTAAGTTGTTTGAATTAGGGAATAAAGGCTAAGGTCATGTTGACCATAGTTAAGCCAATTTGAGTTAGTTAGTTTCCTATTCTAGTTGAATTAGAGTTTTAGGAAAGTAGTTAATTGCTTCCAAATTTGTTTAGGAAGTTGTGTCAAGTTTAGAAGTCAAGTCAAACAAGGAAACTTGTATTGTTTCCAATTTAGATTAGGGTTTTGAGTCTTGTAAGGCTATAAATAGCCAACTTTATTTAACTATTCGCAGAGATGATAGAAAAGATGAATTAATAAAAAGAGAGTTGCCTCCTTTTATGGAGTTCCTTGATGGAACTTGAGTTTCTTCTTGAACTGTATCAAGTATTTAGCTTGGATACTTGTGGTGTTCAACGCAAGATGATCACATCATCTTGTTCTTTCAAACCAATAACCAATCCACTAGGTTCTAGAGACGGGTTCTCTTTAGGTCTAGCAAGGTAGTTATTGTTCCATAACCTAATCAAGATAGATCCTTTCACTGCCTGATCGATTCGGTTCTTCAAGACAGGTTCTTGCTGGGTCGAGTTCGCATCATCTGGTATCAGAGCTTCGGCTCTTGATTCAGGTTAATATCCTTTTCTTTTTTCTTTTTTTCTATTTATATTTCTACCAAAACCCTAGCCGCCTTTTGATTTAAAAAGAAAAAAAATTTGATTCTTGTTTTTTTTATTTTATCACTTGAGTCTAACCTACCCCCTTGATTGATCGAGGTTGGAATTTTTTGGTGTGATTACGTTCTTGAAAAACAGGTTTTTCAAGGGTTTAACTCCCATTAAATTTCTTCCAAGTCAAGTCGTAACCTTGTGTCGAGTCGTCAAAAGTAATCAAAAAAAAAATCGATACTGTTCACGAGACTGTTCATCGGCACTGTTCACGCTGTAGCAGTAATGTTCATCCCGCACTGTAGCAGACTGTTCATCCCCCTACTGTAGCAGTACTGTTCATCGATTTTTTTTTTTTTACCTTGCGTTTGTTTTTTGTTGTTCTTGCTTCTTGTAGTTGGCTTGGTAATTCTTGAAATTCTTGGATTGCATAGTGGATTCTTGAAAAAATCTTGATACTTTGAAAACCCTAAAAGTCATCCTCTTGAATCTTGAAGTGTGGCTACCTTGTTTGGTTTCCAAATCTTGATTGGTTCCCAAATCTTGATTGATTTCCAATCAAAGACCCATTCCTACATTTTAGCCACCACCTCTCATACTTTTTAGGACTTTTCTTAGCCCATTCATCTTATCCTCACTTTCGGCCATCTCTTCCTATATTTTAGGGAGTTAGCCGCCACTTGTCATCCCTTTTAAGAGAAAAATTCGGACACACAGAGACAAGAAAAGGCAGCTTGCGATAAAAAAAAGATATTCTTTGACAAATGGAGCATGTGCAATGGTTCATAATCAAGTTGAGTTGGCGACATGTTTCTTGGATTGCATATATCAAGGCATTCTCCGAGTTACCCCTTTGTAAGCAATCACTTGATTTGAGGACAAATCGCCTTTCAAGAGGAGGGGAATGATAAGAACATGAAGATTTGGATTCCCTTCAAGTTCAAGGAAATTCGTTTGATGGTTGATGGTGCAATCGGGCTCGAGAATCATTGAAAATCCAACCCCGTGTCATGCTTATTTCTTGTTATCATTTATTTAATTGAGTTTTCAGCAATGTTAGTTGTTAATTAGAGTTAATTTACGAGTTAGGTAAGTTGTTTGAATTAGGGAATAAAGGCTAAGGTCATGTTGACCATAGTTAAGCCAATTTGAGTTAGTTAGTTTCCTATTCTAGTTGAATTAGAGTTTTAGGAAAGTAGTTAATTGCTTCCAAATTTGTTTAGGAAGTTGTGTCAAGTTTAGAAGTCAAGTCAAACAAGGAAACTTGTATTGTTTCCAATTTAGATTAGGGTTTTGAGTCTTGTAAGGCTATAAATAGCCAACTTTATTTAACTATTCGCAGAGATGATAGAAAAGATGAATTAATAAAAAGAGAGTTGCCTCCTTTTATGGAGTTCCTTGATGGAACTTGAGTTTCTTCTTGAACTGTATCAAGTATTTAGCTTGGATACTTGTGGTGTTCAACGCAAGATGATCACATCATCTTGTTCTTTCAAACCAATAACCAATCCACTAGGTTTCTAGAGACGGGTTCTCTTTAGGTCTAGCAAGGTAGTTATTGTTCCATAACCTAATCAAGATAGATCCTTTCACTGCCTGATCGATTCGGTTCTTCAAGACAGGTTCTTGCTGGGTCGAGTTCGCATCATCTGGTATCAGAGCTTCGGCTCTTGATTCAGGTTAATATCCTTTTCTTTTTTTCTTTTTTTCTATTTATATTTCTACCAAAACCCTAGCCGCCTTTTGATTTAAAAAGAAAAAAAATTTGATTCTTGTTTTTTTATTTTATCACTTGAGTCTAACCTACCCCCTTGATTGATCGAGGTTGGAATTTTTTGGTGTGATTACGTTCTTGAAAACAGGTTTTTCAAGGGTTTAACTCCCATTAAATTTCTTCCAAGTCAAGTCGTAACCTTGTGTCGAGTCGTCAAAAGTAATCAAAAAAAAAATCGATACTGTTCACGAGACTGTTCATCGGCACTGTTCACGCTGTAGCAGTAATGTTCATCCCGCACTGTAGCAGACTGTTCATCCCCCTACTGTAGCAGTACTGTTCATCGATTTTTTTTTTTTACCTTGCGTTTGTTTTTTGTTGTTCTTGCTTCTTGTAGTTGGCTTGGTAATTCTTGAAATTCTTGGATTGCATAGTGGATTCTTGAAAAAATCTTGATACTTTGAAAACCCTAAAAGTCATCCTCTTGAATCTTGAAGTGTGGCTACCTTGTTTGGTTTCCAAATCTTGATTGGTTCCCAAATCTTGATTGATTTCCAATCAAAGACCCATTCCTACATTTTAGCCACCACCTCTCATACTTTTTAGGACTTTTCTTAGCCCATTCATCTTATCCTCACTTTCGGCCATCTCTTCCTATATTTTAGGGAGTTAGCCGCCACTTGTCATCCCTTTTAAGAGAAAAATTCGGACACACAGAGACAAGAAAAGGCAGCTTGCGATAAAAAAAAGATATTCTTTGACAAATGGAGCATGTGCAATGGTTCATAATCAAGTTGAGTTGGCGACATGTTTCTTGGATTGCATATATCAAGGCATTCTCCGAGTTACCCCTTTGTAAGCAATCACTTGATTTGAGGACAAATCGCCTTTCAAGAGGAGGGGAATGATAAGAACATGAAGATTTGGATTCCCTTCAAGTTCAAGGAAATTCGTTTGATGGTTGATGGTGCAATCGGGCTCGAGAATCATTGAAAATCCAACCCCGTGTCATGCTTATTTCTTGTTATCATTTATTTAATTGAGTTTTCAGCAATGTTAGTTGTTAATTAGAGTTAATTTACGAGTTAGGTAAGTTGTTTGAATTAGGGAATAAAGGCTAAGGTCATGTTGACCATAGTTAAGCCAATTTGAGTTAGTTAGTTTCCTATTCTAGTTGAATTAGAGTTTTAGGAAAGTAGTTAATTGCTTCCAAATTTGTTTAGGAAGTTGTGTCAAGTTTAGAAGTCAAGTCAAACAAGGAAACTTGTATTGTTTCCAATTTAGATTAGGGTTTTGAGTCTTGTAAGGCTATAAATAGCCAACTTTATTTAACTATTCGCAGAGATGATAGAAAAGATGAATTAATAAAAAGAGAGTTGCCTCCTTTTATGGAGTTCCTTGATGGAACTTGAGTTTCTTCTTGAAACTGTATCAAGTATTTAGCTTGGATACTTGTGGTGTTCAACGCAAGATGATCACATCATCTTGTTCTTTCAAACCAATAACCAATCCACTAGGTTTCTAGAGACGGGTTCTCTTTAGGTCTAGCAAGGTAGTTATTGTTCCATAACCTAATCAAGATAGATCCTTTCACTGCCTGATCGATTCGGTTCTTCAAGACAGGTTCTTGCTGGGTCGAGTTCGCATCATCTGGTATCAGAGCTTCGGCTCTTGATTCAGGTTAATATCCTTTTCTTTTTTTCTTTTTTTCTATTTATATTTCTACCAAAACCCTAGCCGCCTTTTGATTTAAAAAGAAAAAAAATTTGATTCTTGTTTTTTTTATTTTATCACTTGAGTCTAACCTACCCCCTTGATTGATCGAGGTTGGAATTTTTTGGTGTGATTACGTTCTTGAAAACAGGTTTTTCAAGGGTTTAACTCCCATTAAATTTCTTCCAAGTCAAGTCGTAACCTTGTGTCGAGTCGTCAAAAGTAATCAAAAAAAAATCGATACTGTTCACGAGACTGTTCATCGGCACTGTTCACGCTGTAGCAGTAATGTTCATCCCGCACTGTAGCAGACTGTTCATCCCCCTACTGTAGCAGTACTGTTCATCGATTTTTTTTTTTTTACCTTGCGTTTGTTTTTTGTTGTTCTTGCTTCTTGTAGTTGGCTTGGTAATTCTTGAAATTCTTGGATTGCATAGTGGATTCTTGAAAAAATCTTGATACTTTGAAAACCCTAAAAGTCATCCTCTTGAATCTTGAAGTGTGGCTACCTTGTTTGGTTTCCAAATCTTGATTGGTTCCCAAATCTTGATTGATTTCCAATCAAAGACCCATTCCTACATTTTAGCCACCACCTCTCATACTTTTTAGGACTTTTCTTAGCCCATTCATCTTATCCTCACTTTCGGCCATCTCTTCCTATATTTTAGGGAGTTAGCCGCCACTTGTCATCCCTTTTAAGAGAAAAATTCGGACACACAGAGACAAGAAAAGGCAGCTTGCGATAAAAAAAAGATATTCTTTGACAAATGGAGCATGTGCAATGGTTCATAATCAAGTTGAGTTGGCGACATGTTTCTTGGATTGCATATATCAAGGCATTCTCCGAGTTACCCCTTTGTAAGCAATCACTTGATTTGAGGACAAATCGCCTTTCAAGAGGAGGGGAATGATAAGAACATGAAGATTTGGATTCCCTTCAAGTTCAAGGAAATTCGTTTGATGGTTGATGGTGCAATCGGGCTCGAGAATCATTGAAAATCCAACCCCGTGTCATGCTTATTTCTTGTTATCATTTATTTAATTGAGTTTTCAGCAATGTTAGTTGTTAATTAGAGTTAATTTACGAGTTAGGTAAGTTGTTTGAATTAGGGAATAAAGGCTAAGGTCATGTTGACCATAGTTAAGCCAATTTGAGTTAGTTAGTTTCCTATTCTAGTTGAATTAGAGTTTTAGGAAAGTAGTTAATTGCTTCCAAATTTGTTTAGGAAGTTGTGTCAAGTTTAGAAGTCAAGTCAAACAAGGAAACTTGTATTGTTTCCAATTTAGATTAGGGTTTTGAGTCTTGTAAGGCTATAAATAGCCAACTTTATTTAACTATTCGCAGGATGATAGAAAAGATGAATTAATAAAAAGAGAGTTGCCTCCTTTTATGGAGTTCCTTGATGGAACTTGAGTTTCTTCTTGAACTGTATCAAGTATTTAGTTTGGATACTTGTGGTGTTCAACTCAAGATGATCACATCATCTTGTTCTTTCAAACCAATAACCAATCCACTAGGTTTCTAGAGACGGGTTCTCTTTAGGTCTAGCAAGGTAGTTATTGTTCCAATAACCAATCCACTAGGTTTCTAGAGACGGGTTCTCTTTAGGTCTAGCAAGGTAGTTATTGTTCCATAACCTAATCAAGATAGATCCTTTCACTGCCTGATCGATTCGGTTCTTCAAGACAGGTTCTTGCTGGGTCGAGTTCGTATCACTTCACCAACAAGTACTCCTTCTTGCACCACAACAAGAAGATGACACTTGTTCCTCTCACACCTCAGCAGGTGCATGAAGACCAACTGAGATTGCAACAGGAGCATGAACGAGAGTTGGCTAAGAAGTCAACCGACCCTAAAGCAATCATTAAGGCACCGGCCGAGAGGACATCTACCGCTGAAACATCTGGTCGAATGGAGAAATGGCCTAGCTTGCTTGCCAAGAACAGGGAAGTTCGCAAATTACTTTTATCTAAGCAAGTTGTTTATGTCTTATATTGCAAAGAAGTGATTTTACTCTCTCAAGAAGCACTTAGTGCCTTACCTCCTAAAATCTCTTCTTTGTTGCAGGAATTTGAGGACGTTTTTCCAGATGAGATCCCAAGTGGCCTTCCACCACTCAGGGGGATCGAGCACCAGATCGACTTCGTCCCCGGAGCATCCTTGCCAAACAGACCGGCCTATAAGATGGGCCCTGAGGAGACTAAGGAGATCCAACGGCAAGTAGATGAGCTTTTGGAAAAGGGTTGGGCTCGAGAGAGCATGAGCCCATGCACAATTCCAGTCATCCTCGTCCCAAAGAAAGAGGGTACTTGGAGGATGTATGTAGACTGCCGCGCCGTCAACGCTATCACAGTTAAGTATCGTCATCCTATACCTCGTTTAGATGATATGTTTGACGAATTGTATGGTGCAGTCATTTTCACCAAGATTGATCTTAAGAGTGGCTACCATCAAATTCAAATGAAGGAAGGGGACGAGTGGAAGACGGCCTTCAAGACTAAGTATGGTCTGTATGAGTGGTTAGTTATGCCTTTTGGTTTGACTAACGCTCCTAGTACACATTTATGCGCCTTATGAATCATGTGCTTCGCCCGTTCTTAGGTAAATTTGTTGTTGTTTATTTTGATGACATTCTGATATACAGCAAGAGTCTTGAGGAACATGTAGCACATGTACGAGCTGTTCTTGATGTTTTGCGCAGGGAGAGGTTATTCGCTAACCTTAGCAAATGTACCTTCTGCACTAATGAGCTTGTTTTCCTTGGTTATAAGGTTAGTGCACAGGGCATTAGAGTGGACGAGAGCAAAGTCCAGGCCATTAATGAGTGGCCCGTGCCTAAGACCATGATGTGTGCACGGCCCTTAGCCCAAGTAATAACCCCGTCCGAGTTCCATTGGGCCCAGTCACACGTGCACGGGCCTAGTCACTCCAAGCCCTTGTGCGAAACGTCCAAGACCAACAGGGAGTCCATAGGGACATTGAAGGCTTGGAAGGAGATAATCAAGTCATCTACACGATGACCCAAGCCCATGAAGAATCAAGAGGGCCTCCAAGTAGGTTGGTCGACTAGGCCCTAGGCCTTAGTGCTAGATTTCCATTTTGTTTAGAGTTGGATTAGATTGTTAAATTAGGTCATGGGCCGGCCCATCTTGTCCAAAGAGTGGCCGCCCCCTTGCTTGCTTTATTAGGGTTTCGTTAGTCCCTTGACCTAGCCCCTTAGCCTATATAAAGGCTCACTTTGTACGGTCAAAGGGTTACGCAATTTTGATAATAAACAATTCGTTTTGTTTTCTCTTCCATTGAGAGATTCGAATCCTTTACTTGCTTTGGCAAGGGTTATTGAGCAATCTTGCGCTTGCCCATGATTGTTCTACCGACCTATCCACTTGAGTATTCACCTCAATTTGGAGTCGTCGTTCTACCGCCTTTAATCAAATCGTGTCGTCCGTTTTGGTTTTAGGCTCCGCAATCCAAGCGTTGGACAACCTCGCTAGATCCTTGGGCAAACGTGCTACGTGTCTTGAAACGTGTTGAGCGAGGACCGTATCAGACCATGAGTGAAGTTCGGAGTTTCCACGGCCTTGCGAGTTTCTATCGCCGGTTCGTGAGGGATTTCAGTACTATTGCTGCCCCTCTGACCGCCATTATCAAGAAGGATGTGAAGTTCGAGTGGGGGGAAGCTCAGGAGAAGGCGTTCCAACTCCTTAAACACAAGCTCACACACGCAACCTTATTATCCTTACCTAGTTTTGATAAAACTTTTGAGGTTGAGTGTGATGCTTCTGGTGTAGGAATTGGAGCCGTGTTGATCCAAGAGGGAAGGCCAATCGCGTACTTTAGCGAGAAATTGAATGGTGCTGCCTTGAACTACTCCACCTACGATAAGGAGCTCTATGCTTTGATTCGTGCACTGGAGACATGGCAACATTACTTGCGGCCTAAGGAATTCGTCATCCACACTGACCACGAGGCGTTAAAGCATCTCAAGTCTCAACACAAGTTGAGTAAGAGACATGTACGGTGGGTCAACTTTGTGGAGTCATTTCCCTATGTGATCAAGTACAAAGCGGGCAAGACCAATGTCGTTGCCGATGCACTATCCAGGAGGTATGCCTTGATTGCTCTACTTGATGCTAAACTCCTTGGATTTGATCTCATCAAAGAACTCTATGATACTGACTCTGATTTTTCTGCTATCTATAAGTCTTGTGCTAAGTCGGGTCAGGGTAAGTTCTTCATACATGATGGATTTCTGTATTGTAATGATAAATTGTGCATTCCGTCATGTTCTATTCGTGAGTTACTAACTCGTGAAGCTCACGGAGGTGGGTTGATGGGACACTTCGGTGTCACCAAGACTTTGAGTGCTTTACAGGAACATTTCTATTGGCCACGCATGTGGCGGGACGTGGAGCGAGTAGTGTCACGCTGCATTACCTGTCACCGTGCCAAATCCAAGCTCCAACCCTTCGTTTTGTATACACCTCTACCTATTCCTTCGGACCCTTGGGTTGACATTTCAATGGATTTCGTGCTTGGTTTGCCTAGGAGTAAAAGGGGTCATGATAGCATTTTTGTCATTGTTGATAGATTTTCTAAAATGGCTCATTTCATTCCATGTCATAAGACGGACGATGCCACTCACATAGCTGATCTTTTCTTCAGGGAAGTTGTCCGTTTGCATGGTGTGCCTAGGACTATTGTGTCTGATAGGGATGTTAAGTTTCTATCTTATTTCTGGAAAACTTTGTGGGGGAAGTTGGGGACTAAGTTGCTATTCTCTACCTCCAGTCATCCCCAGACCGATGGCCAAACTGAGGTCGTTAATTGCACATTGTCTACTTTACTCAGGGCCATCATTAAAAAGAATCTCAAAACTTGGGAGGAGTGTTTACCACATGTCGAGTTTGCTTATAACCGTACAGTTCATAGTGCTACACAATTTTCCCCTTTTGAAATTGTTTACGGTTTTAATCCTTTGACTCCCTTGGATTTGATGCCTTTGCCTTTGTCTGAGCGTACTAACCTTGATGGCAAGAAGAAAGCCGAGTTTGTCCAAACGTTGCACCAGCAGGTGAGGACCAACATTGAAGCTCGAACCCAATAGTATCTCAAGCATGCCAACAAGGGTCGGCGTCACATAGTGTTTGAACCAGGTGATTGGGTCTGGTTACACTTGCGCAAGGAGCGTTTCCCTGTCCAGCATCGCAACAAGTTGCTACCCCGTGGAGATGGACCGTTCCAAGTTGTGGCGCGCATCAATGACAACGCCTACAAGCTCGATCTTCCTGGTGAGTATAATGTCTCGGCTACTTTTAATGTTGCTGATTTGAGCCCTTACCTTGCAGATGATGAGGTCGATTTGAGGACAAATCTTTCGCAAGAGGAGGGAATGATGAGGAGGTCGAGAGAGCTATCCAAGTGGAGCAAGTAAAGGTGCCATTGGGGCCTATGACACGAGCTCGCGTGAAAAGATTGAATGAGACACTACAAACATTGGTTCGTGCGGCTCGAGAGTCAAGTGGAGAGCCAAAGGCCATCGAGGGCCTCAATGAAGCTAGGCTTGTTGTCCTCGTTTCGGCCATCACTGAAGATTAGAAGCCCATGATTCGGCTAAGGGGTCCATGGCCCATTGTTAGTTTAGTAGAGTGTAATAAAGAGGTCCAAATAGCTTGTGGTTTGGACCTTAGTCGTTGTTAGTACTTGGGTCAATATGCTAGGCCATGTGGGCCTTAGGTCCAATAGCACTTTAGTTGGGTACGGAGTTAGTCCCTTCGCTGAGATGTCGGGGTTGTTGGGCTAGCGTCGGCCCAAGTAAGTTTTATTAGGTGTTAGTCACAGCTACAAATAGCCGAAGGTGATTGTTTACATTCAGTTTTTGGTGAATTAATAAAAATACACTTGAGAGTTCTCTCAAAAGCTTCATTGAAGCACCTTGAATATCTTAGATTCATATCTTAGGTATTCAATCGACTTATCAATCTAGGACCACGCTAGATTGTGGCGTCCTCTACAAAATACCGAGGTTCGTTGACCATGTGATCAACGGGTTTAGGTGATCCGCTGCGTTCGTTTGTCATCAACGTGAGTCCTCACCTTCTAGATCCTTTCCTGTCTGTACGGGTTGCATCACAAGGTTGGTGCCATTCGTATCACCTTGAGCACCTCAAAGCTGTTTTCGACGTACTTCGAAGGGAAAGGCTATATGCCAACCTTAAGAAGTGCACATTTTGCACTGACCGTGTTGTGTTTCTAGGGTATGTTATAAGTGCGCAGGGCGTTCATGTAGATGAAGAGAAGGTCAAGGCCATCCAAGAGTGGCCAACGCCTACCTCTGTAAGTGAAGTGCGCAGCTTCCATAGCCTAGCAAGCTTCTACCGCCGCTTTGTGAAGGATTTTAGCACCATTGCTGCACCTCTCACCGCGGTCATGAAGAAGAATGAGAAGTTCTTTTGGGGGAAAGCTCAAGATAAGGCTTTCCAATTGCTCAAATGCAAACTCACACGTGCACCACTTCTTGCACTACCTAACTTTGATCTTACTTTTGAAGTGGAATGTGATGCATCATGTGTAGGAGTGGGAGCCGTACTCATGCAAGGAGGAAAACCCATCGCCTATTTCAGTGAGAAGTTGAATGGCGCGGCCCTCAACTATTCGACCTATGACAAGGAGTTGCTCGCCCTTGTACGCGCTTTGGAGACTTGGCAACACTACCTACGTGCAAGGGAATTCGTCATCCACACCGATCATTGAGTCCCTCAAGCACCTCAAGGGACAACAAAAGCTGAGCAAAAGGCATGCTCGATGGGTAGCCTTCATCGAGTCTTTTCCATACGTCATCAAGTACAAGACAGGTAAGTCTAATGTAGTGGCTGACGCTTTATCTTGTAGACATATTTTTGCTCACTACTTTAGATGCTAAACTCCTAGGCTTCGAACTCATGAAGGAGTTGTACAAGGATGATTTGGACTTTTCAAATGCTTATGCGAATTGGGGAAAATCTGACTTTGAAAAATTCTTTGTGCATGATGGGTTCTTGTTTTATCTTACCAAGTTGTGCATTCCCCGAGGGTCTATACGTGACTTACTTGTTCATGAGTCACATAGTGGTAGACTAATGGGACACTTTGGTGTCACCAAGACATTAGCTGTGTTGCAGGAACACTTCCATTGGCCTCGCATGCGTAAGGATGTGGAGATGATTGTTGAAAGATGTGGTGTGTGCCACAAAGCTAAGTCTCGGGTCAACCCAAACGGTTTGTATACTCCTTTACCCATGGACCAACCTTGGGTTGATATTTCCATGGATTTCGTGCTTGGTTTACCTCGTTCTAAGCGTGGCCATGACTCTATATTTGTTGTGGTAGATAGGTTCTCCAAAATGGCTCACTTTATTGCATGTCATAAAACGGATGATGCTTTACACATTGCTGACCTATTCTTTAAAGAGGTTGTTCGTTTGCATGGCATGCCTAGGACTATAGTGTCTGATAGAGATGTCAAGTTTTTGAGTTTATTTTTGGAAGTCCTTATGGGGTCGTTGGGAACCAAGCTATTGTTCTCTACCTCTAGTCATCCTCAAACGGATGGACAAACTGAGGTAGTCAATAGGACCTTATCCACACTCCTACGTGCAATAATAAAGAAAAATCTCAAGTCATGGGAGGAGTGTTTACCTCATGTTGAGTTCGCATACAATAGGGCTGTGCATAGTGCTACACAATTTTCACCTTTGAAGTTGTGTATGGTTTTAACCCCTTAACTCCCTTAGATTTGTTGCCATTACCTTCTTCTGAGCATGTGAACTTAGATAGCAAGGAGAAAGCTGAGTTCGTGAGATCATTGCATGGACAAGGTTCGTGCCAACATCGAGAGGAGAACGGCCCAATATGTCCAACAAGCTAACAAGCACAGGTGCAAGCTTGTCTTTGAACCTGGTGATTGGGTTTGGTTACACTTGCGCAAGGAGAGATTTTCCAAAACAACGACAAAGCAAGCTGTCACTAAGAGGAGATGGGCCTTTTCAAGTCATTGAGCGCATCAACGACAATGCATACTGCTTAGATCTGCCTGGTGAGTATAATGTTAGTGCTACATTCAATGTTGCTGATCTAAGTCCGTTTCTTGCAGGGGACGAGCACGATTTGAGGGCAAATCCTTTTTCAAGAGGAGGGGAATGATGCGGTTGAGCACGAGGCCCATGGCGCTCAAGTGGACCCTGTGAAGGTGCCCCAAGGCCCAGTGACACGAGCACGAGCTAAGAGATTCAAGGAGTCGGTTCAAGCCTTGGTTCTTGCCGTCCAAGCCCAAGAGAAACCGCCTATTGAAGGGATTGAGTTGGAAGACCCTTGCAAGACTACTAAAGTGTTGCTGACAATTGAAGATGCAAGTGTTCAAGCTCCAAACGCAGAGTGGGCCGCTGAGGTGTTCGGGGGGCCCGGGGGGCAGCGATGCCCCCGAAGCTTACGGTATATGTATTGTTGGGCTAAGTTTCGGCCAAGTAAAGGAATTGGGCTGGCCGAATTTTCTTTATATTTTCCAAGCTTTATTAGGTTTAGTCAAGTTATAAATAGCCTTAAGTGATGTTTTACATTCAGTTTTTGCGATATTATTAATAAAATTCCAGAATTTCGTCTTCCATTAAGGCAAATTCCTTTAGCTTGTGAAAGCTAAGTTGAACATCCTAGCGTGGTTCCTAGGTTGTTTATCGACTTATCAATCAAGCACTCACACTTGATTGTGGCGTCCTCTACGTTGAATCCGTTCTTGAGTGGTCCAAGTTTGGGTTCAATTCCATCCATTACTCAACGTGTCCTCTACGATCTAATCTTTGCTTCCGCATTTGTATCACTTTCTTTCTTGTTGTTCTTGCCAACCGACCACTCTCCTTTCTTTTCTTTTCGTTTCTGTTTTTTTTAAACTTAAAACAAACGACACAAACACTTGGCCGAAGGGATTAAAACCAGAATTTGGCTCGGCCAACAACTCACAAGAAACAATCAACCTTCAAGATCCTCTAAGAACTTCCAAGGTAATTACCAAGAACTTCAAGAACTTCAAGATTGTGATCAAGAAGTTCAAAATACTCAAGATTCTTGTAGGTTCTCTTCAAGATTCACAAACACCAACAAGTTTAACCACAAATCAGGCACAGACAATGATGCGGATACGGGTGCGCAACAACTTCAACCTTGGGTCAAGGATCCTTTGGTCAACATTGGTGGTCCGATGACAAGATCAAGATCCAAGAGGGTGAAGGAAGCTTTACGAGCCTTGATCATTCACCATACAAGCAAGGAGCAAGCTAAGTTTGAAGATTTGGTGGACCATGAAGTTACCTTGTTCACTTGTACGTTTGAAGTGAAAGAATGATCTCATACTTGTTAGCTTAGTTAGTAGTTGTTTTAAAGCTGCCTAGTTTAGTAGTTGTTAATCGCACAAAGGACATGTTGTCGTTGAGTTTTTATCCTTTTAGTAGTTATTAATTATTGGGCCTTATCGGGAAGCCATAAAGAGCTGGCTCTTTATGTGGGCCGAATTCCTATTCCTAGTTTAGGTAGGTGAGTTTATGTGGGCCGGATTGCCCTAGTTCCAGCCTATAAAAAGGCACCTCTTGTACGAGTAAAAGGACAGAATATTACAACCAGAAATCGTGAGGAATTTTCCTTCAAGTTCTTAATCGAACTTACTCTTGAATTCTTGAGTTCATAACTTAGGATTCAAATCAGACTTTATCGATTAGTTTGTTCCCTAATCGTGGTGTCTCTTCATCCGTCATTATTTGCTTAAGGTTGCTGATTACCTTCGTGTGTCAGAGGTCTTGAGTTCATGAGAACAATTGAGTTCAATTTCCATTGGGAGAAAAGATCCAACTTTGATATTACAAAGTTGGGAGGTTCTAGGAGGGTCTTCCCCTAGGATTGCTCATCAGTTGGCATCAGAGCATCAGGTTAATTCTCTTTCAATTGAAGTTGCTCATATCTTGTTAGTTTGTGTCTTTTGTCAAAAAAAAAAACTGTAGCGATTACTGTTCATCTGCGGTACTGTTCATCCGAACACAAAAAAATTCTGTTTGGGTGTTGTCTTTTTGTGTTTTCTGTCCAAATTTCATTCTTGAGTTTGTTATACTTGTGTTTGGGTTGTTCGGGTTTAAAAACAAAAAAAAAAAACAAAAGTCACGTACCTTATATTGTTCTATTGTCCAAGTTGCTGGAATTTTCTTTTGAGCATTGCTGAAATTCTCTTTTGCCTATTTCTTTAGTATTGGTTGTTGTTCTTGCAAACCTTGGACACCACAACATAATTTGGGGAAGTTCTTGACCTTCTTGAACAAAATTCTTGAAGTTCTTGGGACCACCAAGTCTTGTTTTGAAAGTTCTTGAACAATAAATCAAGAACTAGGGTTTTCTTGGAATTTGCATAACCTTTATCCGTTTCTTGAACTTGTTGGTGTGACCTGAATTTGTGTTCATTGAAGAGCCAAAGCAAGAAAAAAAAAAAGATACGGGAAAAAAAACAACGAAAAAAAAGAAAAGGAAGAAGAGAAGAAATCGGCTCTCACACAAAGGAAATCAGGTTTCCAAATCTTGATTGGTCTCCAAATCTTGAGTTCCCAATCTTGATTGAATTCCAACGACCCCAAACGACCTAACCAGCCCAAACACACCCAAATCAGTTTCCAAAACCAAACCTACACTACCACAAACACCTTAGCCAAGCCGCCTTTGAATTCTTGAGTTTCTACAATCGGTGGAGCTAGTTTTTGCGAACCGATTTGACTGAAAATTTGAGGAATGGTTCTTGCATTACTTGAGCACCCCAAAAGCACCACTTACCCTCCAAAATACTGACCCAAAACTCTGCAAAACAGCAGCTCCAAAAAAATTTCCAAACTTCGGGTAGAGTTTTCTAGGATTTGTAAAATTCTGCTTTGTGTCTTATTACTTGCTTATAGGGTAATTAATTCTGGAATTTTTGAGAGTTTGAGTTGTTTTAAGAACTTCGAGAAGGAAAATTGAGAGTGAGTGTATTTTCCTTGAGTGATACACGAGTGGTTTGCAAGGTAGACTAGAATACACTTGTTTTGCAGGTTTGACAATATGTCTCAAGAGGGGAACATTCCGAGCCGTCTAAGGCCGACGTGTCACTCAAACTGGTGCTTCAATCTCTTTGAAAACAAGCAGCGAGACATGAATTTGTGATGACACAATTATCCGACAGGTTGGCTGCCATTGAGATGCGAGGTACTGGAGATACACACAACAGGGATTCGAGTATTCAGAATGCTGATCATGATGCGGATGATGAGGGATATCATTCTAATACCTCATTCCGATCAAGGAAAAGCCAAAGGGGAACGAGGGAAGGTCGCGACTGACCTAGGAGAACCGATAACAATCTTGGTTCCATCAAGACTAAGATGCCTACCTTTCATGGGAAGAATGATCCTGAAGCTTACTTGATACGGACCTCGATCAACACATTTCGAGATACGTAGCACGTTTGCCCAAGGATCTAGCGAGATTGTCCAACGCTTGGATTGCGGAGCATAAAACCAAAACGGACGACACAATTTGATTAAAGGCGGTAGAACGACGACTCCAACTTGAGGTGAATACTCAAGTAGATAGGTCGGTAGAACAATCATGGGCAAGCGCAAGATTGCCCAAATCAGTTTCTAAAACCAAACCTACACTACCACAAACAGCTTAGCCAAACCGCCTTTGAATTCTTGAGTTTCTACAATCGGTGGAGCTAGTTTTTGCGAACCGATTTGACTGAAATTTGAGGACTGGTTCTTGCATTACTTGAGCACCCCAAAAGCACCACTGACCCTCCAAAATACTGACCCAAAACTCAGGCAAAACAGCAGCTCAAAAAAAAATTCCAACTTCGGGTAGAGTTTTTTCTAGGATTTGCAAAATTCTGCTTTGTGTCTTATTACTTGCTTATAGGGAAATTAATTCTGAAATTTTTGAGAGTTTGAGTTGTTTTAAGAACTTCGAGAAGGAAAATTGAGAGTGAGTGTGTTTTCCTTGAGTGATACACGAGTGGTTTGCAACGTAGACTAGGATACACTTGTTTTGCAGGTTTGACAATATGTCTCAAGAGGGGAACACATCCGAGCCGTCTGAGGCCGACGTGTCACTCAAACTGGTGCTCCAATCTCTTCGAAAACAAGCAGCGAGACATGAATTTGTGATGACACAATTATCCGACAGGTTGGCTGCCATTGAGATGCGAGGTACTGGAGATACACACAACAGGGATTCGAGTATTCAGAATGCTGATCATGATGCGGATGATGAGGGATATCATTCTAACACCTCATTCCGATCAAGGAAAAGCCAAAGGGGAACGAGGGAAGGTCGCGACCGACCTAGGAGAACCGATGACAATCTTGGTTCCATCAAGACTAAGATGCCTACCTTTCATGGGAAGAATGATCCTGAAGCTTACTTGATACGGACCTCGATCAACACGTTTCGAGATACGTAGCACATTTGCCCAAGGATCTAGCGAGGTTGTCCAACGCTTGGATTGCGGAGCCTAAAACCAAAACGGACGACACAATTTGATTAAAGGCGGTAGAACGACGACCCCAAATTGAGGTGAATACTCAAGTAGATAGGTCGGTAGAACAATCATGGGCAAGCGCAAGATTGCTCAATAACCCTTGCCAAAACAAGTAAAGGATTCGAATCTCTCATTGGAAGAGAAAATACAACTAATTCTTTATTATCAAAATTGCGTACCCCTTTGACCGTACAAAGTGAGCCTTTATATAGGTTAAGGGACTAGGTCAAGGGACTAATGAAACCCTAATAAAGCAAACAAGGGGACGACCACTCTTTGGACAAGATGGGCCGGCCCATTACCTAATTTAACAATCTAATCCAAGTCTAACAAGATGAACACCTAGTGCTAAGGCCTAGGGCCTAGTCGACCAACCCACTTGGAGGCCCACTTGATTCTTCATGGGCTTGGATCATTGTGTAGATGACTTGAGTATCCCCTTCCAAGCCTTCAATGTCTCTATGGACTCCTTGTTGGTCTTGCACATTTCGCACTAGGGTTTGGAGTGACTCCTTGAAGCGCCTGACCCGTGCATGTATGACTGGGCCCAATGGTACTCGAACTGGATCATTACTTGGGCTAAGATCCGTGCACACATCAGTCCCCTCCACTTGAGAAGGATTTGTCCTCAAATCTGGATCTTCCTCGTCAAGGAATGGACTCAAATCCGCGACATTGAAAGTCGTGCTAACATTGCACTCCCCCAGGTAACCCCAATTTGTAAGCATTATTGTTGACAGAGTGGAGCACTCGGAACGGGAAACAAATTGCAGCCACTCTTCATTTGACTCAATAGTTTGGAGGATGATCTTTATGTTTGCATCATTCCCCTCTTCTTGAAAGTGATTTGGCCACAAATCGACGGTACGCTTAGTGGACAACCACGTTGGAAAGAAATGAAGGGTCACGAGCCAAGTTAAATGTCGTTTGGCCAGCCTCAAGGGGCTCTCAAACAAGAACATTCGCCAAGGTAGGAAAGAACATGTATAAGGCTTGCGAAAATTCCAGGTTGCAACCCAAAACTCTCTAATTAGCCTTCGAGCATGGACTGTCATGATGTTACCTACACAATTAATCACATAGTGAGTAGTCATAGGTATAAAATTATGCAATAGCTTACCAGTCACGTGCACAAGATAAGGATCTTCATAATGATGCCCATTGAAGCTAGAGAAATCCTGAATCGGGTTGTACAAGGTGGTATAGTTCGGCCCTTCTTCGCAACATGCAGCTGGAACAAGCATGACATCAGGTTGCAACTCTTTAGTCATAGTTGGGAAATTTTGGACAGCTTTACAACCTACAAACACAAAATAACCTTCAACTTGAAACAATTCAGAAATAGGGTAAAGAACTAATGGGACATTATTAGTTAGATGGTAAGAAGGTGTAGAACAAGATTTAAATGAGAAAACTCCCTTTGACACTTCAATATTCCTTCCACCAATTGATTCAACTCGAGATTCCAGTGCTAGTCCTTTACACTTCTCATCAACACCTACATAAGAGCAACAAGATTTAGTGCTAGTAACATGCTCAAAATAAGGCAAAGGCGATGAATGAACCATAGGTAGAGAACAAGAAGTAGAATCTGGAATTTCCCTTTTAAGATGAACTCGAATGAGTCCTCCAATGGCGCGGACAGGTTTGAATGGACATTGTTCCATGAATTGATACCAAAGAGATTTAGTTCCTAGAAGACATACTCCATGGAAACTCACAAAGTGTCCAAGTGACTTCAGAATGGAACATGCCATGACCAGCTCTACTTGACTTTGTGTAATCTGCACAAAAGAAGAGATACTAAACAAAGCAAAGGTAAGTTCGTTAGGAAAATAATAGGCCCTCACATTCTTGCTCAAAATCAGCCCACTTTCTCTCTTCTCTTCCTTTTTACCACCCATTTCATCAGATTTTTTCATCTGTTTTTCTAGTTTCAACAGTTGATCCTTTTATCTCATTGCTTTCAACTCCCTCGAATTTTACCTCTTCAGGCACAATTCCCTCATCTAGCTTTTTCTCCATTCTATAACGCTCAAACTCACTTTTCATGTATGCTAGATCAATACAAAGCTGGTCATAAGTAAGTGATACAAGTACAAAACGACAACCATTAAATAAGAAGGAATATTTATTAGTATGTCCGTCATATTTAACTTCTCGCCTCGACATCCATGCTTTGCCCAACAACACGTGTGTCACTTGAATTGGGACTACATCACACAACAACTCGTCCACATATTTGCCGATTTGAATAGGTACAAGTGTGTGCTTAGTAACCCAAACATCACCATGAGTACTCATCAACTTGTACGGTTGAAGATGATCAATGGTTGGAAGATTTAATTTCTCAACCATGATAGCACTTGCAAGGTTGACTTCACAACTCCCATCAATGGCCAAGCTACAGATTTTATCTTTGACACCACAACGAGTATAAAACCAACCAAGCAACTGAGATTTGACGATGTCCAATTGCTCATCTACACCACGTAATGCCACTTCTTTGACTCCCTTAGGATCCGAAAGACAATGTTGTGAGTTAGCTTTTATGCGTCTTGTACTCGCCATGATGTATGAGGGAACCTGCAAAAATTAGCAACGAAAAAAGAGATTCCTCACGACACACAAGCTCACGTGTATGTGCTCATCACTCGTGTATCACTCAAAGCACCCAAATAAGCTTACCAAAATTCCTTACCTGTCGGCTTGAGTAGTTGAGAAATGCCGCACAAAATCCAAGAATTGTCACCAAACTATCCACAAAAGTAATCAAGAAGCAAGACACAATGCGGGTGCAAAAAGGAGACGAGAATGGACGGTTTAGGAATCTTTCTAGACTCGGACAGAAGTGGAAGGTGCGCTAGTGTGAAAGGAATCAACGAAAACCCTAACTCCTAAAATGTAGGAGTGTGTTCCTAAAATGTAGGAAGGTGTTCCGAAAATGTAGGAGGGTGCCCAAGTGAAGACAAAAGAGTTATCCAAGTGCGTTACTTAGTTTCCTAATTGACTTTGGAAAACAAGTTAGTTTTTGGAAACCCTTTTAGAAAAACCTTTTGTTGAAACAACTTTTAAGAAACTTCCAAATTCTATTCCAAGTAGTATGGCGCAAATCAGAATTTTTCCCCACACAATTCGGTTGCTATTTTTTCTCTTTGTTTTCTTGCCAACCGATTCTTCTTTTCCTCTCCCTTTTTTTTTCCGGATGAACAGTACTTCTACAGTACGATGAACAGTACCCCCCATTTTTTTTTTTTACTAGTAGGAGGTTGTCCAACGTTTGGATTGCGGAGCCTAAAACCAAAACGGACGACACAATTTGATTAAAGGCGGTAGAACGACGACTCCAAATTGAGGTGAATACTCAAGTAGATAGGTCGGTAGAACAATCATGGGCAAGCGCAAGATTGCTCAATAACCCTTGCCAAAACAAGTAAAGGATTCGAATCTCTCATTGGAAGAGAAAACACAACTAAATCTTTATTATCAAAATTGCGTACCCCTTTGACCGTACAAAGTGAGCCTTTATATAGGCTAAGGGACTAGGTCCAAGGGACTAATGAAACCCTAATAAAGCAAACAAGGGGACGGCCACTCTTTGGACAAGATGGGCCGGCCCATTACCTAATTTAACAATCTAATCCAAGTCTAACAAGATGAAAACCTAGTGCTAAGGCCTAGGGCCTAGTCGACCAACCCACTTGGAGGCCCACTTGATTCTTCATGGGCTTGGATCATTGTGTAGATGACTTGAGTATCCCCTTCCAAGCCTTCAATGTCTCTATGGATTCCTTGTTGGTCTTGCACATTTCGCACTAGGGTTTGGAGTGACTCCTTGAAGCGCTTGACCCGTGCATGTGTGACTGGGCCCAATGGTACTCGAACTGGGTCATTACTTGGGTTAAGATCCGTGCACACATCATTACTTGGATTGGGTTAGGCGAGTTGAGCAAGTGTTTGAAGTCCACAATTACTCTGAAGAGAAAGGTGAAACTTGCAGCTATTGAATTTCAAGATTATGCATCTATTTGGTGGGAGCAAGTATGTGCCACAAGGACTCAAATAGGGAACAACCGATTGACACTTGGACTGAAATGAAAGCAAGTGATGAGGAAACGATTTGTACCCTTCCATTATACCACGGACTTGTACAATCGGCTCCAACGACTCACTCAAGGGTCTAATTCGGTTGATGAGTACCACAACAAATGGAGGTAGCGATGATAAGGCCATGTACAAGAGGATCCGGAAGCAACCATGGCAAGGTTCCTTAATGGATTAAATCCTGAAAATTCGGAAGAAGGTTGAGCTTCAAGACCACTTTGAGCTTCAACAAATGGTGTCTTATGCAGAGAAGGTGGAAAAGCAAGTCTTACCTATAAGGACACCTAGTGGCCGAACCACTACATCCTCTTCCACTCCTTGGAGAAGAAATCAATTGCCAACATCCAATGCTTGGCCAAGGCATGGTAATAGAGAGAGGGAAAAACAAGCGGATGGAACAACCGTCCCATCCGAGTACAACATCTTCTAAACCAAACCCCACGGCCGGCTCTTCCAGGGGCAAATACATCTACCAACCAGCCAAAGGCATGCTTCAAATGCAAGGGAATTGGCCACCACATGGCTCAATGCCCTAACCGAAGCATCATGTACATGAATGAAGACGGAGTGTGGCAAAGCGACGGAGAGGAGGAATATGCGGACATGCCACTGCTTGAAGAGGAAGGGAAGGATGATGACATGGTTGAGATAGAGGAGGATCCCGTAGCTCGAACTATGGTGACCATGGAGAGTGCTTAATGCACAAGCTCAAGAAGATGATCTCCAACGAACCAACATCTTTCATACGAGATGCAAAATTGGAGATGCGGTATGTCTTATGATCATTGATAGTGGCTCTTGCACTAATGTGTAGCCACTGATTTTGTTGAACAAAACACATTCCATGGACTTACCACCCTAAACCATATAGATTGTCTTGGTTAAATGATGGGGGGGAAGTCAAGGTGGACTAAACAGGCTTTAATTGCTTTTCTATTGGTCGATACAAGGACCAAGTTTTATGTGATGTAATTCCTATGCATGCTAGTCATGTCTTGTTGGGGCGTCCTTGGGAGTATGATAGGACAGGCTGATCATATTGGACTCACTAATAAGTATAAGTTCATTATGGACAACCTCAAAATCACTCTTTCACCCTTGACACCTACACAAGTGTATGAAGAACAATTGCATCTAAGAAAAGAGAGAGAGAAAAGGCAGCCGAGAGAGGCAAAGAAAAAGCCGAATGTGAAGAGAAAATGAGGAGAAAAAGAAAGTAGAGGCCGAGTTGAGTGAAAAAGAAAATTCGAGTGGAAAAAGACTCAGTGAGGGCCGAGAGCTTGAAAATGAAAAAGAAGAGTTTCTATGCAAGTGTACGTGAGGTAGATAGGGTTTTGAATGTACAAAGTCTTCTCATAGTACTTATGTACAGGGAAGCTGATTATTCTTCTTTTTACACACTTGGCATAAACCGATTCTCTTCCTAGTGCAATCTACTCTCTTTTGCAGGAATTCAAGGATGTGTTTCCAGAGGAACTACCGAAAGGATTACCTCCAATTCAAGGTATTGAACATCAAATCGATTTTGTTCCTGGAGCAATTCTACCAAATCGACCAGCCTATAGAGCAAATCCGGAGGAAACAAAGGAAATCCAAAGGCAAGTCGATTCCCTCCTTGAAAAGGAACAGGTTCGTGAATCTCTTAGTCCTTGTGCAGTTCCAGTCATTTTAGTTCCTAAGAAAGAAGGGACTTGGAGAATGTGTATAGATTATCGTGCAATTAATAAAATTACTGTTAAGTATCGTCATCCTATTCCTAGGTTAGATGATATGTTAGAAGAATTGCATGGAGCAATCATTTTCACTAAAATTGATTTAAGATCTGGTTATAATCAAATAAGGATAAGGAAGGTGATGAATGGAAAACTGTTGTCAAAACAAAGTATGGTCTTTATGAGTGGCTTGTGATGCCTTTTGGCTTGACAAACGCTCCATGTACTTTCATGCAATTAATGAACCATGTGATGAGAACACGAAGATTTGGATTCCCTTCAAGTTCAAGGAAATTCGTTTGATGGTTGATGGTGCAATCGGGCTCGAGAATCATTGAAAACTACCAGATGATTGCGAACTCGACCCAGCAAGAACCTGTCTTGAAGAACCGAATCGATCAGGCAGTGAAAAGATCTATCTTGATTAGGTTATGGAACAATAACTACCTTGCTAGACCTAAGAGAACCCGTCTCTAGAAACCTAGTGGATTGGTTATTTGGTTTGAAAGAACAAGATGTATGATCATCTTGCCTTGAACACCACAAGTATCCAAGCTAAATACTTGATACAGTTCAAGAAGAAACTCAAGTCCATCAAGGAACTCCATAAAAAGGAGGGCAACTCTCTTTTTATTAATTCATCTTTATATCATCTCCTGAATAGTTAAATAAAGTTGGCTATTTATAGCCTTACAAGACTCAAAACCCTAATCTAAATTGGAAACAATACAAGTTTCACTTGTTTGACTTGACTTCTAAACTTGACACAACTTCCTAAACAAATTTGGAAGCAATGAACTACTTTCCTAAAAACTCTAATTCAAACTAGAATAGGAAAACTAACTAACTCAAATTGGCTTAACTATGGTCAACATGACCTTAGCCTTTATTCCCTAATTCAAACAACTTACCTAACTCGTAAATTAACTCTAATTAACATCTAACATTGCTGAAAACTCAATTAAATAAATGATAACAAGAAATAAGCATGACACGGGGTTGGATTTTCAATGATTCTCGAGCCCGATTGCACCATCAACCATCAAACGAATTTCCTTGAACTTGAAGGGAATCCAAAATCTTCATGTTCTCATCACCATGTTTTAAGGCATTTTCTTGGGAAGTTTGTAGTTGTTTATTTTGATGATATATGATCGTTTAGCAAGTCTTTAGGATGAGCATGTTGAGCATTTGCAACTTGTTTAAGTGCCTTGCGTGAAAATAGGCTATTTGCTAACATGGAAAAATGTGTCTTTTGCACTCCTGAAGTTAACTTTCTTGGATATATTGTTGGTGCAAATGGCGTAAGTGTTGACCCCGCCAAAGTAAAGGCCATCTTGGAGTGCCGACTCCAACCAATGTATCTCAGGTAAGGTCTTTTCATGGTCTTGCAAGTTTCTATAGGAGATTTGTTAAAGATTTTAGTACTATTGCAGCACCTTTGAATGAGATAATTAAAAAGAATGTGGGGTTTCAATGGGAAAAAGAGCAAGAAGAGTCATTTAATAAGCTTAAGAATTTGTTAACTTCAGCACCTATTCTTGCTTTGCCTAATTTTGATTTGACTTTGAAGTTGAATGTTGATGCTAGTGGAATAGGCATAGGGGCTGTCTTACGTCAAAATAATAGACCCTTGGCATATTTCAGTGAGAAGTTGAGTGGGGGAGCTCTTAATTACCCTACTTATGATAAAGAATTGTATGCTGTTGTGCGTGCTCTTGAAGTGTGGCAGCATTATCTTATGCCTAAGGAATTTGTGATACATACGGATCATGAATCAATTAAATTCCTTAAGGGTCAGGGTAAGTTGCATAAAAGACATGTGAAATGGATTGCATTTATTGATTCCTTTCCATATATCATTAAGTATAAGAAGGGGAAAGATAATGTCGTTGCGGATGCACTATCTAGAAGGTATATTTTGATCACTAACATGAGTACTAAATTACTTGGTTTTGAGCACATTAAAGACTTGTATGCACATGATGACGATTTTTCTAATGTGTTTCAAGCTTGTGAACATGCTGCATTTCAAAAGTTCTATAGGCATGAAGGTTTCTTGTTCGAAGAAAATCGCCTATGTATTCCCCACTGTTCACTTAGAGAATTACTTGTTAGAGAAGCCCATGGCGGAGGGTTGATGGGACATTTTGGCGTTGATAAAACTCTTGACATTTTGCATGAACACTTCTACTGGCCTAAAATGAGGCGTGATGTTGCTACCATTTGTGATAAGTGTTTAAAGTGTAAGCAGGCAAAGTCAAGGAGTAACCCTCATGGATTGTACACTCCTTTACCCGTACCTCATGCTCCCTGGACAGACTTATCCATGGATTTTGTGCTTGGTTACCAAGGTCTTCTAGAGGTATGGATAGTATCTTTGTTGTAGTGGATAGATTTTCTAAAATGCCTCACTTTATTCCTTGTAGGAAAACAAATGACGTGCGCCATGTTGCTGATTTATTCTTCAAGGACATGGTTAGATTGCATGGGGTACCGCGTACTATTGTAAGTGGTAGGGATGTGAAATTCTTAAGCTATTTCTGGAAATCACTTTGGGGAAAGTTAGGAACTAAGTTGTTATTTTCTACTTCTAGTCATCCTCAAAACGGATGGTCAAACTGAGGTAACCAATCGAACCCTTGGTGCTTACTTCGAGCCATTGTTCAAAAGAATTTGAAGAAGTGGGATGAATGTTTGCCTATTGCCGAGTTTGCATACAACCGAACCACTCATTCTCCTTTTGAAATTGTTTATGGGTTTCAGTCGCTAATTCCTCTAGATTTATCACCTATTCCTGTTGATGAGTGTTTAAGCGCAGATGGTGTCAAAAAGGCAGAGGCTGTTCGGGACCTTGCATGAGAGAGTTCGAGCTCAAATTGAGAAGAAAAATGCGCAATATGCAACACATGCGAATAAGGGTAGAAAGCATGTTGTATTCGAACCTGGTGATTGGGTTTGGGTGCACAATGAGGAAGGAAAGGTTTCCGGCATCTTGACGGACCAAATTACATCCAAGAGGAGATGGACCTTTTCGTGTCTTGGAAAGGATAAACGACAATGCCTACAAGTTGGAACTTCCAAGTGAGTATGGCATAAGTGCATCTTGTAATGTGTCTGACCTATCTCCTTTTGCCTTTGATACAGACTTTGAAGATTCGAGGACGAATCCTTTCGAGGAGAGAGGGAATGATGCGGATACGGGTGCGCAACAACTTCAACCTCTGGGTCAAGGATCCTTTTGGTCAACATTGGTGGTCCGATGACAAGATCAAGATCCAAGAGGGTGAAGTAAGCTTTACGAGCCTGATCATTCACCATACAAGCAAGGAGCAAGCTAAGTATGAAGATTTGGTGGACCATGAAGTTACCTTGTTCACTTGTACGTTTGAAGTGAAAAGAATGATCTCATACTTGTTAGCTTAGTTAGTAGCTTTTTTAAAACTACCTAGTTTAGTAGTTGTTAATCGCACAAGGACATGTCGTTGAGTTTTTATCCTTTTTAGTAGTTATTAATTATTGGGCCTTATCGGGAAGCCATAAAGAGCTGGCTCTTTTATGTGGGGCCGAATTCCTATTCCTAGTTTAGGTAGGTGAGTTTATGTGGGCCGGATTGCCCTAGTTCCAGCCTATAAAAAGGGCACCTCTTGTACGAGTAAAAGGGACAGAATATTACAACCAGAAATTGTAAGGAATTTTCCTTCAAGTTCTTAATCGAACTTACTCTGAATTCTTGAGTTCATAACTTAGGATTCAAATCAGACTTTATCGATTAGTTTGTTCCCTAATCGTGGTGTCTCTTCATCCGTCATTATTTGCTTAAAGGTTGCTGATTACCTTCGTGTGTCAGAGGTCTTGAGTTCATGAGAACAATCGAGTTCAATTTCCATTGGGAGAAAAGATCCAACTCTGATATTACAAAGTTGGGAGGTTCTAGGAGGGTCTTCCCCTAGGATCGCTCATGAGTTGGTATCAGGAGCATCAGGTTAATTCTCTTTCAATTGAAGTTGCTCATATCTTGTTAGTTTGTGTCTTTTGTCCAAAAAAAAAAAACTGTAGCCGATTTACTGTTTATCCGCGGTACTGTTCATCCGAACACAAAAAAATTCTGTTTGGGTGTTTGTCTTTTTTGTGTTTTCTGTCCAAATTTCATTCTTGAGTCTGTTATATTTGTGTTTGGGTTGTTCGGGTTTAAAAACAAAAAAAAAACAAAAGTCATGTACCTTATATTGTTCTATTGTCCAAGTTGCTGGAATTTTCTTTGAGCATTGCTGAAATTCTGTTTTGCCTATTTCTTGAGTATTGGTTGTTGTTCTTACAAACCTTGGACACCACAACATAATTGGGGAAGTTCTTGACCTTCTTGAACAAAATTCTTGAAGTTCTTGGACCACCAAGTCTTGTTTTGAAAGTTCTTGAACAATAAATCAAGAACTAGGATTTTCTTGGAATTTGCATAACCTTTCATCCGTTTCTTGAACTTGTTGGTGTGACCTGAATTTGTGTTCTTGAAGAGCCAAAGCAAGAAAAAAAAGATACGGGAAAAAAAAACAACGAAAAAAAAAGAAAAGGAAAGAAGAGAAGAAATCGGCTCTCACACAAAGGAAATCAGGTTTCCAAATTTTGATTGGTTTTCCAAATCTTGAGTTCCCCATCTTGATTGAATTCCAACGACCCCAAACGGACCTAACCAGCCGCAAACACACCCCAAATCAGTTTTCCAAAACCAAACCTACACTACCCACAAACAACCTTAGCCAAACTGCCTTTGAATTCTTGAGTTTCTACAATCGGTGGAGCTAGTTTTTGCGAACCGATTTGACTGAAATTTGAGGACTGGTTCTTGCATTACTTGAGCACCCCCAAAAGCACCACTTACCCTCCAAAATACTGACCCAAAACTCAGCAAAACAGTAGCTCAAAAAAAAAATTCCAACTTCGGGTAGAGTTTTTCTAGGATTTGCAAAATTCTACTTTGTGTCTTATTACTTGCTTATAGGGTAATTAATTCTGGAATTTTTGAGAGTTTGAGTTGTTTTAAGAACTTTGAGAAGGAAAATTGAGAGTGAGGTGTTTTCCTTGAGTGGATACACGAAGTGGGTTTGCAAGGTAGACTAGGATACACTTGTTTTGCAGGTTTGACAATACGTCTCAAGAGGTGAACATATCCGAGCCGTCTGAGGCCCGACGTGTCACTCAAATTGGTGCTCCAATCTCTTCGAAAACAAGCAGCGAGACATGAATTGTGATGACACAATTATCCGACAGGTTGGCTGCCATTGAGATGCGAGGTACTGGAGATACACACAACAGGGATTCGAAGTTATTCAGAATGCTGATCATGATGCGGATGATGAGGGATATCATTCTAACACCTCATTCCGATCAAGGAAAAGCCAAAGGGGAACGAGGGAAGGTCGCGACCGACCTAGGAGAACCCGATGACAATTTTGGTTCCATCAAGACTAAGATGCCTACCTTTCATGGAAGAATGATCCTGAAACTTACTTGGATTGGGTTAGGAGAGTTGAGCAAGTGTTTGAAGTCCACAATTACTCTGAAGAGAAAAAGGTGAAACTTGCAGCTATTGAATTTCAAGATTATGCATCTATTTGGTGGGAGCAAGTATGTGCCACAAGGAGGAGAATTAGGGAACAACCGATTGACACTTGGATTGAAATGAAGCAAGTTGATGAGGAAATGATTTGTACCCTTCCATTATACCACGGACTTGTACAATCGGCTCCAACGACTCACTCAAGGGTCTAATCGGTTGATGAGTACCACAAACAAATGGAGGTAGCGATGATAAGGGCCAATGTACAAGAGGATCCGGAAGCAACCAGGGCGAGGTTCCTTAATGGATTAAATCCTGAAATTCGGAAGAAGGTTGAGCTTCAAGACCACTTTGAGCTTCAACAATGGTGTCTTATGCAGAGAAGGTGGAAAGCAAGCCTTACCTATAAGGACACCTAGTGGCCGAACCACTACATCCTCTTCCACTCCTTGGAGAAGAATCAATTGCCAACATCCAATGCTTGGGCCAAGGCATGGTAATAGAGAGAGGGAAACAAGCGGATGGAACAACCGTCCCATCCGAGTAACAACTTCTTCTAAACCAACCCCACAGCCGGCTCTTCCAGGGGCAAATACATCTACCAACCAGCCAAAGGCATGCTTTCAAATGCAAGGGAATGGCCACCTCATGGCTCAATGCCCTAACCGAAGCATCATGTTACATGAATGAAGACGGAGTTAGGGGCAAAGCGACGGAGAAGGAGGAATATGCGGACATGCCACCGTTTGAAGAGGAAGGGAAGGATGATGACATGTTGAGATAGAGGAGGACCCCGTAGCTCGAACTATGGTGACCATGAGAGTGCTAATGCACAAGCTCAAGAAGATGATCTCCAACGAACCAACATCTTTTCAACGAGATGCAAAATGGAGATGAGGTATGTCTTTATGATCATTGATAGTGGCTCTTGTACTAATGTGTAGCCGCTGATTTTGTTGAACAAAAAACACATTCCATGGGACTTACCACCCTAAACCATATAGATTGTCTTGGTTAAATGATGGGGGGGAAGTCAAGGTGACTAAACAGGCTTTAATTGCTTTTTCTATTGGTCGATACAAGGACCAAGTTTTATGTGATGTAATTCCTATGCATGCTAGTCATGTCTTGTTGGGGCGTCCTTGGGAGTATGATAGACAGGCTGATCATATTGGACTCACTAATAAGTATAAGTTCATTATGAACAACCTCAAAATCACTCTTTCACCCTTGACACCTACACAAGTGTATGAAGAACAATTGCATCTAAGAAGAGAGAGAGAGAAAAGGCAGCCGAGAGAGGCAAAGAAAAAGCCGAATGTGAGAGAAAATGAGGAGAAAAAGAAAGTAGAGGCCGAGTTGAGTGAAAAAGAAAATTCGAGTGGAAAAAGACTCAGTGAGGCCGAGAGCTTGAAAATGAAAAAGAAGAGTTTCTATGCAAGTGTGCGTGAGGTAGATAGGGTTTTGAATGTACAAAGTCTTCTCATAGTACTTATGTACAGGCAAGCTGATTATTCTTCTTTTTACACACTTGGCATAACCGATTCTCTTCCTAGTGCAATCTACTCTCTTTTGCAGGAATTCAAGGATGTGTTTCCAGAGGAACTACCGAAAGGATTACCTCCAATTCAAGGTATTGAACATCAAATCGATTTTGTTCCTGGAGCAATTCTACCAAATCGACCAGCCTATAGAGCAAATCCGGAGGAAACAAAGGAAATCCAAAGGCAAGTCGATTCCCTCCTTGAAAAGGAACAGGTTCGTGAATCTCTTAGTCCTTTTGCAGTTCCAGTCATTTTAGTACCTAAGAAAGAAGGGACTTGGAGAATGTGTACAGATTGTCGTGCAATTAATAAAATTACTGTTAAGTATCGTCATCCTATTCCTAGGTTAGATGATATGTTAGAAGAATTGCATGGAGCAATCATTTTCACTAAAATTGATTTAAGATCTGGTTATCATCAAATAAGGATAAAGGAAGGAGATGAATGGAAAACTGTTTTCAAAACAAAGTATGGTCTTTATGAGTGGCTTGTGATGCCTTTTGGTTTGACAAACGCTCCAAGTACTTTCATGCGATTAATGAACCATGTGATGAGAACATGAAGATTTGGATTCCCTTCAAGTTCAAGGAAATTCGTTTGATGGTTGATGGTGCAATCGGGCTCGAGAATCATTGAAAACTACCAGATGATGCGAACTTGACCCAGCAAGAACCTGTCTTGAAGAACCGAATCGATCAGGCAGTGAAAAGATCTATCTTGATTAGGTTATGGAACAATAACTACCTTGCTAGACCTAAAGACAACCCGTCTCTAGAAACCTAGTGGATTGGTTATTGGCTTGAAAGAACAAGATGATGTGATCATCTTGCCTTGAACACCACAAGTATCCAAGCTAAATACTTGATACAGTTCAAGAAGAAACTCAAGTTCCATCAAGGAACTCCATAAAAAGGAGGCAACTCTCTTTTTATTAATTCATCTTTTATATCATCTCCTGAATAGTTAAATAAAGTTGGCTATTTATAGCCTTACAAGACTCAAAACCCTAATCTAAATTGGAAACAAGACAAGTTTCCTTGTTTGACTTGACTTCTAAACTTGACACAACTTCCTAAACAAATTTGGAAGCAATTAACTACTTTCCTAAAACTCTAATTCAACTAGAATAGGAAACTAACTAACTCAAATTGGCTTAACTATGGTCAACATGACCTTAGCCTTTATTCCCTAATTCAAACAACTTACCTAACTCGTAAATTAACTATAATTAACAACTAACATTGCTGAAAACTCAATTAAATAAATGATAACAAGAAATAAGCATGACACGGGGTTGGATTTTCAATGATTCTCGAGCCCGATTGCACCATCAACCATCAAACGAATTTCCTTGAACTTGAAGGGAATCCAAATCTTCATGTTCTCATCACCATGTTTTAAGGCATTTTCTTGGGAAGTTTGTAGTTGTTTATTTTGATGATATATTGATCTTTAGCAAGTCTTTAGATGAGCATGTTGAGCATTTGCGACTTGTTTTAAGTGCCTTGCGTGAAAATAGGCTATTTGCTAACATGGAAAAATGTGTCTTTTGCACTCCTGAAGTTAACTTTCTTGGATATATTGTTGGTGCAAATGGCATAAGTGTTGACCCCGCCAAAGTAAAGGCCATCTTGGAGTGGCCGACTCCAACCAATGTGTCTCAGGTAAGGTCTTTTCATGGTCTTGCAAGTTTCTATAGGAGATTTGTTAATAACTTTAGTACTATTGCAGCACCTTTGAATGAGATAATTAAAAAGAATGTGGGGTTTCAATGGGAAAAAGAGCAAGAAGAGTCATTTAATAAGCTTAAGAATTTGTTAACTTCAGCACCTATTCTTGCCTTGCCTAATTTTGATTTGACTTTTGAAGTTGAATGTGATGCTAGTGGAATAGGCATAGGGGCTGTCTTACGTCAAAATAATAGACCCTTGGCATATTTCAGTGAGAAGTTGAGTGGGGGAGCTCTTAATTACCCTACTTATGATAAAGAATTGTATGCTGTTGTGCGTGCTCTTGAAGTGTGGCAGCATTATCTTATGCCTAAGGAATTTGTGATACATACGGATCATGAATCAATTAAATTCCTTAAGGGTCAGGGTAAGTTGCATAAAAGACATGTGAAATGGATTGCGTTTATTGATTCGTTTCCATATATCATTAAGTATAAGAAGGGGAAAGATAATGTCGTTGCGGGTACACTGTCTAGAAGGTATATTTTGATCACAAACCTGAGTACTAAATTACTTGGTTTTGAGCACATTAAAGACTTGTATGCACATGATGACGATTTTTCTAATATGTTTCAAGCTTGTGAACATGCTGCATTTCAAAAGTTCTATAGGCATGAAGGTTTCTTGTTCGAAGAAAATCGCCTATGTATTCCCCACTGTTCACTTAGGGAATTACTTGTTAGAAAAGCCCATGGCGGAGGGTTGATGGGACATTTTGGCGTTGATAAAACTCTTGACATTTTGCATGAACACTTCTATTGGCCTAAAAGGAGGCGTGATATTGCTACCATTTGTGATAAGTGTTTAAAGTGTAAGCAGGCAAAGTCAAGGAGTAACCCTCATGGATTGTACACTCCTTTACCCGTACCTCATGCTCCTTGGACAGACTTATCCATGGATTTTGTGCTTGGTTTACCAAGGTCTTCTAGAGGTATGGATAGTATCTTTGTTGTAGTGGATAGATTTTCTAAAATGCCTCACTTTATTCCTTGTAGGAAAACAAATGACGCGCGCCATGTTGCTGATTTATTCTTCAAGGACGTGGTTAGATTGCATGGGGTACCGCGTACTTATGTAAGTGGTAGGGATGTGAAATTCTTAAGCTATTTCTAGAAATCACTTTGGGGAAAGTTAGGAACTAAGTTGTTATTTTCTACTTCTAGTCATCCTCAAACGGATGGTCAAACTGAGGTAACCAATCGAACCCTTGGTGCTTTACTTCGAGCCATTGTTCAAAAGAATTTGAAGAAGTGGGATGAATGTTTGCCTATTGCCGAGTTTGCATACAACCGAACCACTCATTCTCCTTTTGAAATTGTTTATGGGTTTCAGCCGCTAACTCCTCTAGATTTATCACCTATTCCTGTTGATGAGTGTTTAAGCGCAAATGGTGTCAAAAAGGCAGAGGCTGTTCGGACCTTGGATGAGAGAGTTCGAGCTCAAATTGAGAAGAAAAATGCGCAATATGCAACGCATGCGAATAAGGGTAGAAAGCATGTTGTATTCGAACCTGGTGATTGGGTTTGGGTGCACATGAGGAAGGAAAGGTTTCCGGCATCTCGACGGACCAAATTACATCCAAGAGGAGATGGACCTTTTCGTGTCTTGGAAAGGATAAATGACAATGCCTACAAGTTGGAACTTCCAAGTGAGTATAGCATAAGTGCATCTTTTAATGTGTCTGACCTATCTCCTTTTGACTTTGATACAGACTTTGAAGATTCGAGGACGAATCCTTTCGAGGAGAGAGGGAATGATGCGGATACGGGTGCGCAACAACTTCAACCTTGGGTCAAGGATCCTTTGGTCAACATTGGTGGTCCGATGACAAGATCAAGATCCAAGAGGGTGAAGGAAGCTTTACGAGCCTTGATCATTCACCATACAAGCAAGGAGCAAGCTAAGTTTGAAGATTTGGTGGACCATGAAGTTACCTTGTTCACTTGTACGTTTGAAGTGAAAGAATGATCTAATACTTGTTAGTAGTTGTTTTAAAACTGCCTAGTTTAGTAGTTGTTAATCGCACAAAGGACATGTTGTCGTTGAGTTTTTATCCTTTTAGTAGTTATTAATTATTGGGCCTTATCAGGAAGCCATAAAGAGCTAGCTCTTTATGTGGGCCGAATTCCTATTCCTAGTTTAGGTAGGTGAGTTTATGTGGGCCGGATTTGCCCTAGTTCCAGCCTATAAAAAGGCACCTCTTGTACGAGTAAAAGGACAAAATATTACAACCAGAAATTGTAAGGAATTTTTCCTTCAAGTTCTTAATCGAACTTACTCTTGAATTCTTGAGTTCATAACTTAGGATTCAAATCAGACTTTATCGATTAGTTTGTTCCCTAATCGTGGTGTCTCTTCATCCGTCATTATTTGCTTAAGGTCTTGAGTTCATGAGAACAATCGAGTTCAATTTCCATTGGGAGAAAAGATCCAACTCTGATATTACAAAGTTGGGAGGTTCTAGGAGGGTCTTCCCCTAGGATTGCTCATCAGACAAACTTGGACAGATTGGTCACGTGAAACCCTAGTGAAGAAAGGAAACCCTAGCCACCGCCCAAGTGGGTTTCTTGTTGCTCAAGCGATGACTAACGACCAAGACAGATTTGGAAACTCAACCAGAATTTTTTGGACACCAAAAGGCACACAAACCACGAGCAGATTTGACACTACACAAAGGAACAAGATTGCGGACAGATTTGATGGACAACTAACGTCCAATAACAAGAACAAGTTGCGGAATAACTAACGACTCAATAACAAGAACAAGTTGCAGCAACATGTGAAGACTTCACGGACAGCATTCAATACACAAACACATGACAAGTTACACGACAATGAAGCAACAAGGCTTTGGACAGAATTTTGTTTTTGAACAAGGCAGCGGAAAACATGAAAGATAAACCCTAGATGACTAAACAAAGACAAAACAACGGATATAACGAGACACGTAGCACCCTAGACCTCAACCTATGCTCTGAAGCCAACTGATACGCTCCTCGATTGAAGTTTGTCCAAGGATCTAGCGAGGTTGTCCAACGTTTGGTTTGCGGAACCCAAAACCAAGACGGACGACACTACTTGATTGAAGGTGGTAGGACGACGACTCCAAACGAGGTGAATACTCAAGTGGATAGGTCGGATGAACAATCAAGGACAATTGCGAGATTGCTCAAGAACCCTTGCCAATGCAAGTAATGGAATTCTACTCTCAACAATGGAAGAGAAACAAAACTGAAATTTTATTGATAAAAGTGTCTAACCCCTTTCTCGTACAACTTGTGCCTTTTTATAAGCTAAAGGACTAACGAAAACCTAGGGCTAGGGAAGGGGGAAGGGTTCGGCCACCCTTGGACATCAATGGACCAAATCCTTGTCTCAACAAGGTAACAACTAGTAGCTACTCTAAACAATGACTTGACGACAAACAACTCGCAACTAAAAAGGCCTAACATTGTGGCCGACTTTACTAAGTGGAATAGTGACCCCACTTGGCTCTTCATGGGCTTGGAGCAATGTGTAAGTGCCTTGTGTGAGAGCCCATAAATTTTCTTTATTTTAGGTATTAGTTTATTTCTTTGCACCCGTTTTCTATATTTTCGTTATTCTATAAATTTCTAGACATTTTTATGAGTAAATAGGGTTTTAAAAATATTTTTCTAGTATAAGTTAGTTCATGAGATTTTAGGAGTGAATAGTGGACGTGGGACCCGCTAATGCGTTAAGTGAGAGAAATTCGGCCAATTAGGTTAAGTTTTGTATAAAGGGATTATATTACTAGGTGTTAGGAGATAAATAGAGGTTAGTTTAGGTATTTAACCATTGGTAAGTAAAAGGATAGGAATAAAACATAAAAGGTGCCACGTGTCGCTTTCCGATTCGAGGATGGACTTGCCTAACTTGCTTACCTTTACTAAAAGACCAATTTTGACCCAAATCATCTTCATTTTTGCTCCCCTTTGGCCGAAACTTTTTGATGTGAGAGCGGAAGCTATCTTAGGATCTTAGAGGACACGTTGCAAGACGAATGGAGTCGAACCCAAACTTGGACCACTCAAGGATGGATTCAATGGTAGAGGACGCCACAATCAAGTGTGTTTGCTTGATTGATAAGTCAATAAACAACCTAGGATCAACTCTAGGATGTTCAAACTAGCTTTCACAAGCTAAAGGAATTTGCCACAATTAATGGACGAAATTCTGGAATTTTTATTGAATAATATCGAAAACTCAATGTAAACAATGACTTGGGGCTATTTATAGCCTTGTCTAACCCTAATAGAACTTGGAAAATATTAAGAAAATTCGGCCAGCCCATTGGGTCTCTCTTGGTCGAAAGCTAACCTACTAATTAATTAACTTAATGACTAACTAAAGTACTATTGGACCTAAGGCCCACATGGCGGAAGTTAAGCTCAAGAAGAGCTACTTAATTGAGGCCCAATCCTCCCTTTGAGACTTGATCACTTGCGCTTTCAATTGTAAGCAATATCTTGGTAGTCTTGCAAGGATCCTCCAAGTCAATTCCTTCAATGCTTGAGCTTGGTTTCTCTTGAGCTTATACGACATGAACTAAGGCTTGAAGTGACTCTTTGAACCTCTTAACTTGTGCACGTGTAACGGGCCTATGTGAACACCACGGCCAGCTTGCTCATTCGCATCATTCCCCTCCTCTTGAAAAGGATTTGTCCTCAAATCTTGGGGAAAAGTGGTACTCCATGTTGGTGCGCTTATAGGATAGCAATGTGGGAGCTAGATGAATGAGCACCAGCCACGTCACATGTCGCTTGGACAACCTCATAATGCTCTTGAACAAGGACATTCTCCAAGACAAGAAACACCTTGTATAAAGTTTGTGAAAATTCCATGTAGCACTCCAAAACTCTCTCATCAACCCTTGGTTGTTGCATGTCAAGTTCAAACCTACAAAACAAATCACACAAGTAGTATATGTAGGGTTAATACTACTTGACAACTTACGTTTCACATGCACTAGATAGGGATCTTCATGATGACTCTCATTCAGCTTAGAAAAATTTCGAATCTGATTGTGCAAGGTAGTATAATTCGACCCTAGTTGTTGCTGATTTGGCACTACTTGCCCATCTGGAGATAGAACAATGAGCCAATCGTGTTGCACTTCCGTGGAAGCATGAACCAGTGACGTAAGAACAACATTCAGGTCTTGATTGACACATTTGTATGCATCACCCAACATAAGTGGCAGCAATGAAGTGAAGGTCACTCCATACGAGTCACATGAATTTGCGCCAGTTGGAGTTGATAAAATGAACTCATGGTGACCAGCTTTTGGATGTATGAATATGCATGGAAGATCACAACAAGCAGTTGGCACAAGCATGAAATCATGTTGCAACTCTTTAATCAAATCTGGAAATTTTCGAACAGCCTTACAACCTACAAAGACAAAATAAGTCTCAGCTTGTTTTGAACCAGAAATTGGACATATAAGCAATGGAACATCATTAATTAAGTGGTGAGAAGGTGTAGAATAAGAGTTAAATGCAAAAACTCCCTTTGACACATGACTCCTTCCATCAATCGATTCAACTTGAGACTGCATGGATGGCTCTTTACATTTTCCTTCAAAATCTGCATAGAAAATACAAGTGTGAGGATGGAAATGATGCTCAAAAGAAGGTAAAGATGATGAATGAATCATAGGCAACAAACAAGAATAGAAATATGGAATTCTCCCTTCATGATGAGTTCGAATTAATTCTCCATTGGTGCGGCTAGATTTGGGTTGACGTTGTTCCATGAAGTGATACCAAATAGATTTATCTCCTAGCAGACAAACTCCATGGAAGCTAGTGAATTGTACAAGTGACTTTGGAATGGAACATTGCATGACTAACTTCACTTGACTTCGCTTAATCTGTACAAAAGCAGAAATACTAAACAAGGCAAAGTTAAGTTTGTTAGGAAAGCTATAAACACTCGCCTTCCCATGCACAATCAGCTCACTTGATGCTTCACTCATCTCCTCAGATTTTTTTACCTCGTTTTCTAACTCACATTCCTCAACTTTTACCTCAAGTGCACTCTCACCACCACACTCAACTCGCTCTTTTTCAAGTTTTTGTTGGAGGAGTTGTTGATATGTCTCCCATACTCTATTAACTCCTTCATCTACGGATAATGTATTGGCATGCTTTGTTATCAAATGAACCTCCTCACTTCTCCTTGAATATACTGACTTTGAAGAGGTAGGTTGGACGTTGGGGTGGAATTGTGTAGAACCCCTCCTCTTGACATCCTTATTCACCATTCGGTCAAGGCGTCGATGAAGAGGCTCGAAAGCTTCATCCAAACTCTGCTTGAATTCTTCCATCATGGCCTCCATGTGTAGTTTTAAGTCCATGGTTTGTTCTCCAACTCCACTTGACATGCTTAGGTAAACCTGCAAATAAACAACTACCTCTCTTTTTGTTGTTTTGTTGTTTTTTTTTTTGTACAATGTATAGGTCACTCACGCTCGTGTTTCACTCAAGTGTATCATTCTCTAATAGTCTCACCAAACAATTCCTTGACTTGCTAGTTGCTCGGGTTGAACAAGTTAGGCATCACCGTAATGTTCGTTCTTGACTAGTCAATAAGTGGACACAAGATAGTAGCAATGGATGGAGGTGAATGAAGACCTAGACGTGACGTAAAACTCAGATTAGGACTAACAACAACTAACGACTCAAAAAAGAAAGCAAGACAAGTGACTTCAAGGCTGAAATTTTGAAAATCCTAGAAAACTCTACCCGAAGGGCAAAATTTCTGGAATTTGTCGAGCTGCTGATCCTCGGTCTTTTGGTCAGGTTTTTGGGGTATTTTGGGTGCTGTTTTGGTGTATAGGTCAGCCCTTAAATTGCAGTCCAATCGGATCACAAAGTGATGCTCAACCGATTCAAAATTGCGGGCTGGTTTGGCGTGGCAAGGTGTAGCGGTTGGCTTTTGGATTTTGGAAACGAAATTGGGTGTAAGGTGGGCTGTTTTAGGTCGGTTGGAGGGGAACTTGGGCCTTTGGCCGATGGGTTCTTGGCTGCTATTAATCCCAACAGAATTAGAATTAGTTGGAGTCAAGGTGGGACTTGGTGCACAATTAGGAAACTAGAGCCAATATCTTTCTTCCCCTTTTTTTTCTTTCCTTTTTTCGTTTCTTTTCGTTCTTTCTTTTGTTTCTTTTGTGGCTCAACAGATTATTTTAAGCACGCAATTCCAGTCCCAAAATTTTCCTTGAATTCGGTTCTAGCTTCAAGATTCGCCAAGACAAGATTGAAGATTGTTTCAAGTATAAAGAACCCCACAATTTGGTTTCAAAGAATCTCCCCAAATCAGCCTTTGGTGGTTCAAGAACTTCAAGAAATTCATTCAAGAAGCTCAAGAACTTCCCCAAATATGTTTTGGTATTCAAGTTTTGCAAGAAACAACACAAAAGTTCAAGAAATAAGGGCAAAACAGGTTCGGCAGCCTCTCAAGGAAAAATTTCCAGCAACGACTCAAGAACAATGAGGTATGTGAAACTTCTTTTTTTTGTGACTTTTTGCTAGGTTGTTTTCACGCCCCAAGCAACACAATAACCAACCAGAATTAGACCACAATCTAGACAAACTAACAGTAAATATTGGATGAAAACAATCTGGGCAGATTACAACACAAGGAACAAACCTACTTGATATGCGGCAATAAGAGTAAAAAACCCTAGCCGTCGCAAAATTTTTTTTTTTCTCTAAACCAACACAAGACTTCAAGAACAATATAACAAGACACCAAAATAAGAAAGAAACACAAGTTATGCCAAAGCAGAAAAAAAAAAAAAAAAAAATCGGATGAACAGTGTCGCTACAGTACTTCGGATGAACAGTCGCGGTGAATAGTGTCGCTACAGTAGCGATGAACAGTACGCTGATACAGTACTTTTTTTTTTTTTTTTTTGCGACTCTCAACGATGTCAAGACTCAAAAACAAGAAAAAGGGATATACGTGATACCTCAACCTAGCTCTGATTACCAGATGATGTGAGAGCGGAAGCTATCTTAGGATCTTAGAGGACACGTTGCAAGACGAATGGAGTCGAACCCAAACTTGGACCACTCAAGGATGGATTCAATGGTAGAGGACGCCACAATCAAGTGTGTTTGCTTGATTGATAAGTCAATAAACAACCTAGGATCAACTCTAGGATGTTCAAACTAGCTTTCACAAGCTAAAGGAATTTGCCACAATTAATGGACGAAATTCTGGAATTTTTATTGAATAATATCGAAAACTCAATGTAAACAATGACTTGGGGCTATTTATAGCCTTGTCTAACCCTAATAGAACTTGGAAAATATTAAGAAAAATTCGGCCAGCCCATTGGGTCTCTCTTGGTCGAAAGCTAACCTACTAATTAATTAACTTAATGACTAACTAAAGTACTATTGGACCTAAGGCCCACATGGCGGAAGTTAAGCTCAAGAAGAGCTACTTAATTGAGGCCCAATCCTCCCTTTGAGACTTGATCACTTGCGCTTTCAATTGTAAGCAATATCTTGGTAGTCTTGCAAGGATCCTCCAAGTCAATTCCTTCAATGCTTGAGTTTGGTTTCTCTTGAGCTTATACGACATGAACTAAGGCTTGAAGTGACTCTTTGAACCTCTTAACTTGTGCACGTGTAACGGGCCTATGTGAACACCACGGCCAGCTTGCTCATTCGCATCATGATACACGATGATGTGAGAGCGGAAGCTATCTTAGGATCTTAGAGGACACGTTGCAAGACGAATGGAGTCGAACCCAAACTTGGACCACTCAAGGATGGATTCAACGGTAGAGGACGCCACAATCAAGTGTGTTTGCTTGATTGATAAGTCAATAAACAACCTAGGATCAACTCTAGGATGTTCAAACTAGCTTTCACAAGCTAAAGGAATTTGCCACAATTAATGGACGAAATTCTGGAATTTTTATTGAATAATATCGAAAACTCAATGTAAACAATGACTTGGGGCTATTTATAGCCTTGTCTAACCCTAATAGAACTTGGAAAATATTAAGAAAATTCGGCCAGCCCATTGGGTCTCTCTTGGTCGAAAGCTAACCTACTAATTAATTAACTTAATGACTAACTAAAGTACTATTGGACCTAAGGCCCACATGGCGGAAGTTAAGCTCAAGAAGAGCTACTTAATTGAGGCCCAATCCTCCCTTTGAGACTTGATCACTTGCGCTTTCAATTGTAAGCAATATCTTGGTAGTCTTGCAAGGATCCTCCAAGTCAATTCCTTCAATGCTTGAGCTTGGTTTCTCTTGAGCTTATACGACATGAACTAAGGCTTGAAGTGACTCTTTGAACCTCTTAACTTGTGCACGTGTAACGGGCCTATGTGAACACCACGGCCAGCTTGCTCATTCGCATCACTTTTGAGAGAAAAGAAGAAAGAGAGCTTCAACTTTTTCTTTCATTTCTTGCCTAAATCTTGAAATCCAACCGTTTAAACTTTGAATTTGTCCATAAAAGTGACTTGCTAAGGAAGATTGAAGGTGTTGGTGGAGTTGTTTTGGAAGAGAAAGCCCTCAGCTACTACCTTTCTTGAGGTGTTAAGGTATTTTGCTTGGAAACTCATTTTTTGTTCCTAATAATGGTAAATTAGTGACTTGTGGTGGTTAAATAGGTTGTTTTATGGGTGATTTCATGGATTAAAGTGAAGTTAGATGAATTTCTTATTTTTTGGGCAATTTTTTCTGTTTTCATATGATGGTTATGGTTGGCCTTGGATTGATGGCTTAATATTGTGTAAATTGGAGCTATTGTGTGCTAATTGTGGTTAATTGCGAAAAATTTCAGCTTTGTGCGGAAAATTTCAGATTTAGGGTTTCAAATTGGGGCTTTACTATGGATGGTTGTTGAGCTTCTAATTGGCTAAGATTGAGGGGTATTGTGACCCTAATGATGTGTATTGACTAGCCTATGATTGATATGTGTAATTGTGGTTGTTTTGGATGAATTGAGTGGTTGTTTGTAGGATGGAAAAGCTGAAATTTTAGGGGAAATGCTGTCCGAATGTTGAGGATATTGGGGTCTTGTGAGTTAGGTTGAGGTTGGGTAAAAGTGAAAGGCTTTGGAGTTTGTTTATACTTTTAGCCTTAAATTCGATATATTTTTCCCTTTTAAGCTATATTTGAATTTTGCTTTAGTGGTTCATTTAAGAGGTACTCGACTCGTGTTTGAGTCTCAATTGTGTTCTCTTGATTGTTATAGGACGTGTCGGTGCTCCAAGGCAGCCGTCGGACGGAAGCTTGTGAATTTGGTTGTTTGAAGTGGTGAGTGTACTATTGCATGATTTAATGCTTAAATGATTACTTATCCTTGGATCCTTGAATTGAGCGAATGTGAACTTTGTGCATGAGATGAGAGTGTACTTTATCGCTCTCGTTCTCTTACTTGCATAACTGATTACTGATTTCCTGTGAATTTGACTTGTGCCTGGTTTAATGTCATGAGCCCTATGACTTTACTGTGATATCTGAGCTCAAACCTTAGTGGGCGTTAATCGAGTCGAGCCGGCAAGGGCTGGTCGACTAGATAACGACCATGGGGTTACTGTTTGTCGAATGGAGTGTTATCTCCTCGACCCTGTGGTATACTCGAGTATTACCTTCTTGATTACTATGAGGTGTTCGGGCCCGGCAAGGGGAATGTATGGTGGAAGGTACTGGGTGTAAAGTGGGATCTACGGTCATATTTTTCCTTCAAACGTTGGCGGAGGGTCAACGGGATGCGATCAAGAATTGCAATGGGGGAAATTGGCTCCCGAGAGCCACCCGTATCCTTTTACTTTTGGGATTTGTTGTGGTGCTTTTATTTCTATGTTTGATGATCGGGTATAACTGAGCATGGTTGCATTCGTGAACTTGGGTTGTATGACTTGTTAGTACCTCATTGGGGCGAAAGCTCACTCTCGTTATCTTTGTTTTCCTTACAGGAACACTTTTGGAAATCATGGGTTTGAGAAGCGAGTTGAGCTAGTTAGATATTTTGTTCCTTTGTTTAGCTCCTCGACCGTTAGAAACCCTAAATGTACCTTAATTGGATATTCCCTTTTGAATTGTGAACTCTTTATAATGTGTATGTGTAAATGTTGTACTCGTGTATATATGATATAATTGCCTAGGATTGTACCTTTTCTTGTGCTATCTAAAGGTCTCTTGTATTTGGTTTGGCGTGTGTGATCGTTAGTAGTCCTGGCGAGAGTTGGGCAGGCAGTTCGCTAACCCTTAGGGTACACCCTAGGGGAAGGTGGGGCTGTCACACCTTGGCCCGCCATGTCCAACCCTTCAATGTTCCTATGATTCCCATGTTGGTCTTGGGCACTTCGAACAAGGGCTTGAAGTGATTCTTTGAAGCGCTTAGCCCGTGCACGTGTAACTGGGCCCAATGGAACTCGAACTGGATCATCACGTAGGCTTGAGCCCGTGCACACATCACTTACCTTTGCTTCTATTTAGCTTTTCTTCTTTTATGCAGGTTAAGCAAGGAGAGATTGAGTTGATCATGGCATGTTCCATCCGTAAATCCATTGGTGAATATCAGAATTTTCATGGAGTTTGCATTCTAAGTGTTGTATCCCTTTACTATCCATTGGTGATCAACTTCACCCATGAGCCTGCTTTGCTTGTTGGAGGAGTAATGAAGTTTCAAAGGGAGTTTGATGAGAACATGAAGATTTGGATTCCTTTTCAAGTTCAAGGAAATTCGTTTGATGGTTGATGGTGCAATCGGGCTCAAGAATCATTGAAGATTTGTCATGCTTATTTCTTGTTATTTATTTAATTAAGTTTTCAGCAAATATTGTTAGTTAATTAGAGTTAGTCTTGAGTTAATTTTGAGTCCTTAATAAGGGGAATAAAGGCTAAGGTCATGTTGACCATAGTTAAGCCTATTTGAGTTAGTTTCCTATTCTAGTTGAATTAAAGTTTTAGGAAAGTAGTTAATTGCTTCCAAATTTATTTAGGAAGTTGTGTCAAGTTTAGAAGTCAAATCAAATAAGGAAACTTGTATTGTTTCCAATTTAGATTAGGGTTTTTGAGTCTTGTAAGGCTATAAATAGCCAAACTTATGATATTTTCAAGTAAGACAATTATGAATAAAAATTGAGAGTTTTCTCTTGTTCCTTGGGGAGCGTCCCTTGATACAAAGTGAGTCGAATCTCCTTTGTTCAAGTTTTGGCTTATCAATTCAAGACCATGTTGAATTGTGGTGCCATTCTACCGTTCTAAACAATCTCGAGCTGTTCTTGATTGGTTTAGAATCCGTCTTTTGTACTCATAACCTGATCAAGATAGATCCTTCCGCTGCCTGATCGATTCGATTTCTTCTCGAGTGTTCCTTGGAGAATCGGGTTCGTATCATCTGGTATCAGAGCTTCGGCTCTTGATCAGGTTAATATCCTTTTCTTTTTCCTTTTTACCACCCATCTCATCAGATTTTTCCTTCTCTTTTTCTAGTTCAACAGCTGACCCTTTATCTCATTGCTTCAACTCCCTCGAATTTACCTCTTCAAGCACAATTCCTGTGACAGCCCCACCTTCCCCTAAGGCGAACCAAAGGGTTCGGCGGACCGCCTGGCCCAACTCTCGCCAGGACTCGTTCACTCACATAAAATAAAATAAGAAAAGCCTCGAGAATAAGCGAAAACAATACCCAAACTTGAACCATATAATACATTCATCTCAATCTCAACCACAAGTACAGTCCCAAATGTATTACCAAAGCTCTGAATTCACGATACAGTCCACCTTATCCAGCACTAGAGCGGAAATAAAAGCCAAAACAAAACCAATTCAAAACAAAACTAGGCTATACTATTCTATACAGGCCTCTCGCCCATGCTTTGCCACCCCTGTAAGGAAAACAAAAGGCCGTGGAATGAGCTAAAAGCCCAGCGAGATTCTATATACTTTAACCAAACCATTAAACAGGACATTCATCACATTAATAACAAGTAATCCAGAAAACATTCACAATATGAAAGCCAATAGTAACACATACAATAAAAGGATACATGCTCACGAGGAGCTATTCATTCGTAGTTCGTTCGTTCATTCATTCGCCTAATATATTTCCTTATTTCTCCGATCATTAAAACATTGTTTGTAAGTGAAAACTCCTTCATTTTCTTGTCGTTCGTTCATTCATTTCATTCCCCAATCTCCGCCAACTTCGTGGTCATACTCGAGTATACCAACATTCACCCAGGGTCACTAATCGCCCGACCGAGTCCGCTTCTGACTCGAGTCGACCAGTAACAAAGGGCAAGGGCCCAGTTCAGCCAGAAGGCTACATTCATGCACAAGTAACATTTAATCATCAATCATTGAAAGTTCGCATCATTTAGGTCGAGTGCGATAATAGTACACACTCGCCTTAGCAAAAATCATTTTTGGAAACATAACATACCTCAAATCACGTATTAAAGCAACAATCCAAATAGTCACAATAGTTTACATAGTCATTAGAAACGAAGCCGTATATAGAACACTCACCTTAATGAAGCAAAACGTCCAAAGTATCATTTCGGATATGCACTCTTACGTCACCAAGCAACCCTAAGAATAATCATGAGAACATATTTGATGGTCCCACCAATAAAATGTTTGATAAATCAAGGAAAATCCGAATATTACCTAGTACGAAATATAAGTATGATTTTGGAAAGTGAAAGAGTGCATTTAGTTCCCAAAGAACTGAGTAAAATAGTCGTAAAACTTATGTCCACTCTTTAAAATCTTTGAAATCGCTATTCGAGTGCAAATATCGGGCAGCGACGCCCTTTTGTATTTACCTATTTTTCCAGCCATTTATGGCTTCATCATTTTCCTCAATCAGCCCCCAAAATCACACACAAATAATCTCATTACAATAGCCGTTCAATAGGCTAAAAGTCATTTAATAACAAAACTAAGCTAGAAAAGTGACCGGAATTAAGGTTTAAGACAAGGAGCAAAATGGCAGGTTTGACATCTTTTAGTGTATTGGTCACAACCGAAACTACACTGATGGGATTGAGGTAAAATTTATACTGTTTCGAAGCTAAGACATTGTTCTACAATTCTTATGAAGACACCTCAACCCAGTTCTGAACCTAACCTAGTCAAATTTACCCAAACAGCCCCAGATTTTCCAGTTCGAAACTCACTGTGAAAGTCAACTAGCAGTCCTGACTCATTCAATCATATCTCAGCACACACAACTCCGATTCAGGTGATTCCAAAGCCATTTGAAAGCTAAGATACAAGGCTACAATTCTTAAGAAGACATCAAAAGCTAATTCATTCATCTCCCATCCAAACGAGCCAATTATAGATGCTGATTTTCCAGTTTTGGCAGAAACAGGCGCAGCAGGGGTAAAATAGTCATTTCACAGGATACAGTGCTCCGATTGAGTTGAAATTTTACAGGTATAATCTACACGTAATTCTCTACAACTTTCATGTTTTGATCAAAAGCCCAATTCAGCTCCATCATGGCCGAATAACACTGGTTAGAACAAAGCAGAAAATTCTCTAAGAAACTGAAAATCTACACATCATCACTTCTAACCAAGAAATATTGCACAAACTACTAAAATGACAACCACAAGCCACTAAATTACAACTATGGGAAACAAAGAAGGATGTTCTTAGCAATCTTACCTTGGAAACCTCAAAGAAAATGGTTAGCTTAGGGTTTTCTCTTCCAAAACAACTCCACCAATACCTTTAATCCTCTCTAGCTAGCACTTTGTTATGGAGTAATTTGCACTTTTGATGGTTGGAACTCAAGATTGGAGCAAGAATTTGGAGTACAAGATGAAGTTTACTCTCTCTTTTCTCCCTCAAGGAGTTCGGCCAAGCAAGGGAAAGAAATGAGGGAATTTTGGTCAAAATTGGAGTTTTAGTAAAGTTAAGAAAGTTAGACAAGTTATCTTCGAATCGGGTCGCGACACGTAGCGCCTTTTTAAGGGTTTTCAAGCTTATCTTCTTCTTCCTCAATGATTCATCTAACTAGCTAACTTTCTAATCACCTCCTAGAACCTTGTAAAATTAATAACACTTAATATTTCGTCACCTAATCGACAAAATTATATCGCACTAGCGGGTCCCACATCGAAAAATGCACTTCAAATTAACGTATATACTAACTTATACCAGGAAAACGATTTAAAAATTGTACTTACTTGTAAAATGCATAGAACATTTAATTATTTTCAAGGGCAGTAATAAAATTATGGGCAAAAAAAAATAAAATAATATTTGGAAAACGTGAAAATTTTCGGGTTCTCACAATTCCCTCATCTAGTTTTTTCTCCATTCTTAACGCTCAAGCTCACTTTTCATGATTGCTAAATCAATACAAAGCTGGTCATACGTAAGTGATACAAGTACAAAACGACGACCATTAAATAAGAAGGAATACTTATTAGTATGTCCGTCATATTTAACTTTTCGCCTCGACGTCCATGCTTTGCCCAACAACACATGTGTCACTTGAATTAGGACTACATCACACAAACACCTTCATCCATATATTTGCCGATTTGAATGGGTACAAGTGTGTGCTTAGTAACCCAAACATCACCATGAGTGCTCGTCAACTTGTACGGTTGAAGATGATCAATGGCTGGAAGATTTAATTTCTCAACCATGATAGCACTTGCAAGATTGACTTCACAACTCCCATCAATGGCCAAGCTACAAAATTTATCTTTCACACCACAACGAGTACATAACCAACCAAGCAACTGAGATTTGACGATGTCCAATTGCTCATCTACGCCACGTAATGCCACTTCTTTGACTCCCTTAGGATCAGGAAGACAATGTTGTGAGTTAGCTTTTGTGCGTCTTGTACTCGCCATGATGTATGAGGAAACCTGCAAAAGTTAGCAACGAAAAGGAATTTTCCTCCCACACACAAGCTCACGTGTATGTGCTTATCACTCGTGATCACTCAAAGCACTCAAATAAGCTTACCAAAATTCCTTACCTTGCCGGTTTGAGTAGTTGAGAAATGCCGCGCCAAATCCAAAAATTGTCACCAACTATCCACAAAAGTAATCAAGAAGCAAGACACAATGCGGGTGCAAAAAGGAGATAAGAATGGACGGTTTTGGAAGCTTTCTAGACCCGTACAGAAATGGAAGGTGCGCTAGTGTGAAAGGAATCAACGAAAACTCTAGCTCCTAAAATGTAGGAGTGTGTTCCTAACACGTAGGAAGGTGTTCCGAAATGTAGGAGGGTGTCCAAGTGAAAACAAAAGAGTTATCCAAGTGCTTTACTTAGTTTCTAATTGACTTTAGAAAACTAGTTAGTTTTTGGAAACCCTTGTGAGACCCCTTTTCTTTCTTAACTCAACCTTCAACACTTCCCAATTCAAACCCAAGAGAGATTTAGCAATCTGATTTCGGTTCTTCTCCCCAAACTCTCACCAAGTCGGTTGGGGCCCTATAAATACCCAAGCAAGGCCGACACTTTCACACAACAAAAAATCAGATTCGGTTCTCTCTTTTTTTTTTTTTTCTCTCAAGCAACAAGATAATTCGGTCCTTTCTCAACAACAATGGAGGGTCAACAAGGTGATGCACACAACCCTACTCAAGCTCCCAAGAAATTCACCCCAAAACCAAGGAAGCCCTTCACCACCGCAAGGGAGTACAAGAAGATGTTACGCAAGGTAAAACAAGTTCCCAAGAAACAAGAACTTCAAGAAGTGGTGGATCAAATATGATTCGACTCACTTTGTATCAAGGGACGCTCCCCAAGGAACAAGAGAAAACTCTCAAATTTTATTCATAATTGTCTTCCCTTGAAAATATCATAAGCTTGGCTATTTATAGCCTTACAAGACTCAAAACCCTAGTCTAAATTGGAAACAATACAAGTTTCCTTATTTGATTTGACTTCTAAACTTGACACAACTTCCTAAATAAATTTGGAAGCAATTAACTACTTTCCTAAAACTCTAATTCAACTAGAATAGGAAACTAACTCAAATAGGCTTAACTATGGTCAACATGACCTTAGCCTTTATTCCCCTTATTAAGGACTCAAAATTAACTCAAGGACTAACTCTAATTAACTAACAATATTTGCTGAAAACTTAATTAAATAAATAACAAGAAATAAGCATGACAAATCTTCAATGATTCTTGAGCCCGATTGCACCATCAACCATCAAACGAATTTCCTTGAACTTGAAAAGGAATCCAAATCTTCATGTTCTCATCATTTGGATGATGTGAAACACACTTGACGCGATCTAGACCACCAATTCACCAACGGTTTAGGCAGCGGAAAATTTGACCCAAAACTAATCCCCGAGATAACGAACACTATTGATATTATCTCAACTCGTTATCTAACGAACTAGCGAACCAAATTGAAGGTAGTGGAACGCCACAACCAAGGAGTTACTTGATTGATAAGTTCAATTGAACAATTTGAGAAAGATTCTCAAATATTCAAAGAGGCTCTCTTAGAAAGAGAAAGTGAAAGACTCACGATTTTTATTAATGTAAAAACTGATCATGAAGGTCTCTTGCCTTGGCTATATATAGCCATGCAACTTGAAAACCTAAAGTGACTTGGAAAAACCCTAACTGATACGGTCCTCGATCAACATGTTTCGAGACACGTAGCACGTTTGCCCAAGGATCTAGCGAGGTTGTCCAACACTTGGATTGCGGAGCCTAAAACCCAAACGGATGACACGATTTGATTAAAGGCAGTAGAACGACGACTCCAAATTGAGGTGAATACTCAAGTGGATAGGTCGGTAGAACAATCATGGGCAAGCGCAAGATTGCTCAATAACCCTTGCCAAAGCAAGTAAAGGATTTGAATCTCTCAATGGAAGAGAAAACAAAACTAATTGTTTATTATCAAAATTGCGTAACCCCTTTGACCGTACAAAGTGAGCCTTTATATAGGCTAAGGGACTAATGAAACCCTAATAAAGCAAACAAGGGGGTCGGCCACTCTATGGACAAGATGGGCCGGCCCATGACCTAATTTAATAAGCTAATCCAACTCTAACAAGATGAAAACCTGGGACTAAGGCCTAGGGCCTAATCGACCAACCCACTTGGAGGTCCACTTAATTCTTCATGGGCTTGGATCATTGTGTAGATGACTTGAGTATCCCCTTCCAAGCTTTCAATGTCTCTATGGACTCCTTGTTGGTCTTGCACACTTCACACTAGGACTTGGAGTGACTCCTTGAAGCGCTTGGCTCGTGCACGTGTGACTGGGCCAAATGGTACTCGAACTGGGTCATTACTTGGGCTAAGGTCCGTGCATGGGCCCAAATGGTACTCGAACTGGGTCATTACTTGGGTTAAGGTCCGTGCACACATCAGTCCCCTCCACTTGAGAAGGATTTGTCCTCAAATCTGGATCCTCCCCGTCAAGGAATGGACTCAAATCCGCGACATTTGAAAGTCGTGCTAACATTGCACTCCCCCAGGTAACCCCAATTTGTAAGCATTGTTGTTGACACAATGGAGCACTCGGAACGGGAAACAAATTGCAGCCACTCTTCATTTGGCTCAATAGTTTGGAGGATGATCTTTATGTTTGCATCATTCCCCTCATCTTGAAAGCCATTTGGCCACAAATCGACGGTACGCTTAGCGGAGAACCACGTTGGAAAGAAATGAAGGGTCACAAGCCCAAGTTAAATGTCGTTTGGCCAGCCTCAAGGGGCTCTCAAACAAGGACATTCGCCAAGGTAGGAAAGAACGTGTATAAGGCTTACGAAAATTCCAGGTTGCAACCCAAAAACTCTCTAATTAGCCTTCGAGCATGGACTGGCATGATGTTACCTACACAATAAATCACATAGTGAGTAGTCATAGGTATAAAATTATGCAATAGCTTACCAGTCATGTGCACAAGATAAGGATCTTCATAATGATGCCCATTGAAGCTAGAGAAATCCTGAATTTGGTTGTTCAAGGGGGTATGAGTCTTCCCTGGTTGTCGCTGATTTGGCACGACTTGCCTATCTGGAGGTGGAACATTGAACCAATCGGATTGCACTTCCTTAGAAGCTCGAACCAGCGAGGTAAGACCAACATTCGGATCTTGATTGACACATTTGTGGGCATCACCCGGCATAAGTGGGCAACAGTGAAGTGAAACGCACTCCATACGAATTGCATGAATTTGCACAAGTTGGAGTTGGTAAAGTAAGCTTGTGGTGACCAACTTTTGGACATGTGAGGAAGCACGAACGTGCACCACTTTTATCAGGAATAAGCACGAAATCGGGTTGCAAGTCTTTAATCATAGTTGGGAAATTTTGGACAACATTACAACCTACAAGCACAAAATAACCTTCAACTTGAAACAATTCAGAAATAGGGTAAAGAACTAATGGGACATTATTAGTTAGATGGTAAGAAGGTGGTAGAACAAGATTTAAATGAGAAAACTCCCTTTGACACTTCAATATTCCTTCCACCAATTGATTCAACTCGAGATTCCAGTGCTAGTCCTTTACACTTCTCATCAACACCTACATAAGAGCAACAAGAGTTAGTGCTAGTAACATGCTCAAAATAAGGCAAAGGCGATGAATGAACCATAGGTAGAGAACAAGAAGTAGAATTTGGAATTTCCCTTTTAAGATGAGCTCGAATGAGTCCTCCAATGGCGCGGACAGGTTTGAATGGACATTTGTTCCATGAATTGATACCAAAGAGATTTAGTTCCTAGAAGACAAACTCCATGGAAACTTCGCAAAGTGTCCAAGTGGACTTGGGAATGGAACATGTCATAACCAACTCTACTTGACTTTGTTTAATCTGCACAAAAGAAGAGGGTACTAAACAAAACACATGTTAGCTTGTTAGCAAACAAAACGTCCACCCTTTCAACTTTTGTGAACATGGCCAACTCCTCCTCTTTACTCATCAATAAGGCCAAATTATTCTTGCCTTGTCCCACTCCATTCTTCTCGGACCATTGTTCATTCATTGCACTTGAGTTTGGATTTTCATTGTCTAGCTCATGTTCATGGCTCGGCTGCAACTCATTCATATATGGCTCTTCAATCAACGAGGGACTAGGGTGAATTTTTCTTTTATTACCACCGGTTGATGTGGCAGCCCCACCTCTCCCTAGGGCGAACCCTAGGGGTATCAGCGGACTGCCTGCCCAGCTCTCGCCAGGACTCGGTTGATCAAAGAACTAGTAACTCAAAACATTCAGTGGAATAACTTCAAGCAAACGGTATAAAAACCCTAGAAAGTAAATAGTAGACAAGCCAACTGTCCAACTTAGAAATACACTAAAAGTCTCACTTACTACTCCATACTAACAGTTACAAACATGAGTCGAACTTATAGATTCAACCTTACAAGAGTCGTAAGTAGAATTCTTTTAAACAAAAGATTACAATTTCAAGTAGTGTACAACTAAGGAAAACCTTGATCAAAAGTTCGTTCCGGATCTGTTAAGGAAAACAAAAGGGAGTGGGGTGAGATAAAGCCCAGTGAGGTTCCAAGTAAAGTAAGTAAGCACGTAGTCACATAAGAGTATAAAATAACCAAATAAATACTGTGCAAATACGATAATAAATAAATCACGGTTCAATTTAAGGATACGAGTGGGTTTCAGAAGCCAAATTCCCTTGAGCTTGATCACACCGGGGCTCGTTGACTCTCCGTCAACGTTTACATTTAAGAAATATACAGTCCGTAGATCACCACTTTCTCCAATCTCCGTCCACCAGTCAACCCCCTACCGGGCCCGCACTCCATAACAGTAGTTAGGTAATACTCGAGTATACCAATTTCTAGTGAGCAGTGAACAGTCCCCAAGGTTTACCGGCCTTTCTCGACCAAGCCCTTGCTGGCTCGATAGAACCGGTTTCGCCTATGAGGTAGGGTACCCCAAACAGTGGCAATAGTTGAAAGGGTATCACCCAACAACTCAAGTACATTCATATACGGAGAATCACATCTCACACATTCACATATAGAGAATTCACATCTCATAGTAACAGTATACAGAGCCTTAGTAAAAAAAAGAAAAGGAAAAGGGCAAGCGCGATATAAGTACACGCTCGCTTCCATTTTTATTCAAATCAGGGTTTGGCTCACACAGTAGTAATTCAAGTATTCAGTTAGTTCACATAAGCAAGTAGCAGGTAGTGGAACACTCACCTGTCAAGCAAAGCAGTAGTCAAACGTCAAGTCTTTGCGGTTACGTTCACCGCCGTTCCCACACTCCTAGGGTAACGAGTGAAAACGTTAACGATTAGGTTTAATTCCAAGCAATAATGAGCTCATTAAGTGACTAAGTGAGTGAGTAATCCTACTCAATTCACCATGAAATTTAGGTCTAAAATGCAATAAAAGTTCATGAGAAAACAAGTTTAACAAGTGCAAGAAAGTTGGCCAAGAGAAAAGTTTTATTCAAGTTTGCATAGGTTCTTCGCGGGTAAACAGTCGCGCCCATGCAGTCCCGATAAAATGGCTATAACTCTCTGTAGGAAGGTCGGAATTAGGTGCCGTCAGTGGCGTTGGAAACTAGACTCAAAGGGCTTTCCAACGGTACCTCGTACACTTTCTAGTTCGTCTCCTAGAAGAAACAATAGCTCGGGAAAGTTGGCTTATTTTCCAACCCTGGATCAGTTTCAAACCCTACCAAATGCAAACTAATTCCTCATGCTATCTTCATTTGTTTTGGTTCAAATTCACCCAAATCAGTCCTCTAATGTTCATATAAAGGGAGTTAAGTCACTTGGTACCATTTGATCTCAAAATACAACACATAAACATGCACACGGGTTCCATAACAAGCTAGTTATCTTGCAAAGGCTAAACCAGTCCACTAATGGTCCTTCTAGCCACTTTACTTGTTCCAAATTCATTTCAATTCACACATGAACTTAACCAATCTCTAGCCAAGTTGTTTAAGCATGCTTAGGGTGTAATTAAACCACAAAAATCAAAGAAAAACCCTTCCTACAAAGGCGGTCAGCCATGGTACAAAACAGTCCATAATTTCCCCAATCATGTCACCAACCTTCATCTTCTATTGATTTGCACTTAAACCACATATCAAGTATAAATCTAGCTTAAAGGAGGTTTTAAAATATGTAAATCCATCATAAACAACCATGAACAAAGGGTAAACATTTCATCAAACACTTGGTGTGCATACTTTCTACCTCAATTTCCTCTTGCTTAATTCAAGAGTTCAACCCAAAATCTTGTCCAAACAACATGTAATTTGCCATGGAAACCTCAAATACATGTTAAAACACTATAAAACCAAAATTTAAGGATTACTTACCTTTCTTATATGAAGCTTAGAACACCAAATCAACCAACCAATTGAAGCCTTGAAGCTTGAATCTAGTACCAAGATTAGAAGGAAAACTTTCACTAAGTTGCAATCTTTCTCTTGGATTTGTTTTGCTCTAAGTTGCTAGTGTTTGAAAGCTGAAATTTTTGGAGCTTTCTCTCTTCTTTTCTTGTCTAAAATTTCGGCCATAAGGGGTTAATAAGAGGGCCAAGTGTTTTAAAATTTTAGCTAACCTTTAGTCAAACAAAAGCTTGGTTAGGGTTTTGCCACATAGCTCAATTTTTGTCCATAATCTCTCTTGATCTTTTGACTAATGCTAATTCCACCTTCCAAGTGTACCAATACTTAATTAACAACCCTAACCTATCTTTTAAAGTCCTTAATACAAAACAAAGCCACTTGGAAACAAATGATTGGTGGATTATTAAAAATCAACTCAAGTAACTATTTTTCTTCAAGTAAAAGGAATAAAATGCAATGCATGAAAAATGTTGTAATACATGGGAAATGTCATGCAATGGTATATAATAAGTGGTCTAAATCTTAGAATAAAGCATGTATTTAGGGGAAATTAGGGTTTCAAGTGAGGGTTCTCACACTCTCTCCCCTTAAAGAATTTCGTCCTCGAAATTCTCACCTTGATCACTGAGTGTTTCAGGGTATTTGGCACGAATCTCGTCCTCAACTTCCCAAGTAGCTTCCTCCACCTCATGATTTCTCCACAAAACTTTAACTAAGGGTATCTGCTTAGTTCGCAATTCTTTCACCTTTCGATCTAAGATTCGCACTGGCCTCTCTTCATAAGTCAACGACTCATCCACATCGATTTCCTCTGGCTTCAGTACATGAGTGGGATCTGGATGATACTTTTTCAACATAGACACGTGGAATACGTCATGAATTCTGGATAAACTCACTGGTAACTCCAATCGATATGCCACATTGCCAACTCGTTGGAGAATTTTGAACGGTCCCACATATCTCGGTTGAAGCTTCTTGCCTTTTCCCGCCGTAAGACTTCGAAGCGGCGTAACTTTCAAGAACACCTTATCTCCAATTTCAAACTCCAAGTCTTTCCGTCGATTATCGGCATAACTCTTCTGTCGACTCTGAGCTGTCTGAAGTCTCTGACGTATCACCTTTACTTTTTCATAAGCCTCCTCAATCCATGGTATGGTAGTTGATCTAGGATCTTTCTTTCCCCTACTTCATCCCAGAAGATCGGTGATCGGCACTTCCGTCCATAAAGAGCTTCATACGGTGCCATTTGTATGGACGAATGATAGCTATTGTTGTATGCAAATTCAACTAAAGCCATGTATTGCCCCAACTTCCACCAAAATCCAAAATACAAGTCCGTAACATGTCTTCAAGTGTTTGAATGGTTCTCTCTGATTGCCATCAGTTTGGGGTGGTAAGTAGTACTAAAGTTCAACTTGGTTCCCAATACTCCTTGTAATTGCTGCCAGAAACGGGATACAAACCGGGGTCTCTATCAGAAACAATACTTACGGGAATTCCATGCAACCTCACAATCTCGTCCATGTACAGTTGGGCCAATTTCTCCAAAGAATACCTCATGTTTATAGCTAAGAAATGAGCAGACTTGGTCAACCTGTCTACTATTACCCAAACGGCGTCATGACCTTTTTGGTACGGGGTAACCCTGATACGAAATCCATAGTTATGTGTCCCATTTCCACTCAGGGATCTCAAGGGGTTGCAAAAGACCTGAAGGTTTTTGATGTTCAGCTTTCACTTGTTGGCACACTAAACATTTTTGGACAAACTGAGCAATTTCCTTCTTCATTTATCCCACCAATACAACCTTCTCAAATCTTGATACATTTTACTACTTCCAGGATGTACTGTATACTTAGATCGATGTGCCTCTTCCAAAATGTCCCTTTTATTGTTTCATCTTGCGGCACCACTATCCGCTCGCGAAATTTCAAGATACCCTCGGACTCACTTTAAAGTCTTGTATCTCCCTTTTTGCACTTTTTCTACCATTTTTGCACCATCTGGTCATTCTTTTGAGATTCTTTAATTCGATCTATCAAATCAGACCTCACCGTGATATTGGCAAAATCACCCTCTGTTGGTCCAATCGTGGGTTCCATTCACTCACCTCTTCCAACAAATTCCACTCCTTAACCATTAAACCAGCCACTTGCACTTTTCGACTTAGAGCATCTGCACAACATTGGCCTTCCCGGGTGGTAGTTAATTGTACAGTCATAATCCTCCAAAAATTCCACCCATCGACGCTGTCTCAAGTTTAACTCCTTCTGGAGAATAGGTATTTCAAGCTCTTATGGTCGGTATACACCTCAAAAGTCACTCCATACAGTACTGCCTCCACTTCTTCAGGGCAAAAACTACAGCGGCCAATTCTAAGTCATGAGTGGGGTAATTTTGCTCATGGGGCTTTAATTTCCTAGAGGCATAGGCAATTACACTTCCATTTGCATTAAACACATCCCAAACCTTCCCTTGAAGCATCCGTATATACAACGAAGCTATCTTTCCCATTTGGTAAGGCTAAGACTGGCGCCGAAGTCAACCGTTTCTTCAATTCCTGGAAACTAGCTTCACACTTAGGTTCCAGACAAATTGGCCATGCTTTTTGGTCAGGTCGGTTAAAGGACCGGCTAACTTGGAGAAATCTTTGATGAACCGACGGTAATATCCAGCTAAACCTAGGAAACTACGGACCTCAGTTGGGGTTTCCGGTCGTTTCCACTTCCGATACGGCCTCTACTTTACTGGATCCACAGAAATGCCATCTTTGATATTATATGCCCTAGAAAAGAAACTTGCTCCAGCCAAAACTCACACTTGCTAAACTTGGCATATAACTGATGCTCTCTTAAAGTCTGCAAAACTATCCTCAAATGCCGTTCGTGATCCTCTCGAGTCTTAGAATATACCAAAATATCATCAATAAACACTACAACAAATTGATCCAAGTAGGGTTTAAAGACTCGATGCATTAAATCCATAAATGCGGCGGAGCATTTGTTAAACCAAAAGGCATCACTGCGAACTCAAAATGTCCATATCTGGAATTAAAAGCCGTTTTAGGTATATCCTCCTGTCTAATCCGTAACTGGTAATACCTTGTCTCAAATCCAGCTTAGAGAAAACCACCGCCCCTTGCAACTGGTCAAACAACTCATCTAATGCGGCAAAGGGTATTTATTTTTCACCGTGACATCATTTAAGCCGCGATAGTCTATACAAAGTCTCAAACTGCCATCCTTTTTTTAACAAATAGAACAGGCGCTCCCCAAGGTGATTCACTTTCTCGGATAAACCGCGCTCTAACAAATCTTGTAACTGCAGTTTAGTTCCTTAAGTCGGCGGGGCCATTCGGTAGGGTGTTTTTGCAATGGGAGCGGTTCCAGGCAAATCAATCTTAAATTCTACTTCCCTCTCTGGTGGCATCGATTTCAACTCGTCGGGGAAGACGTCGGGAAATTCATTCACTACTAACACATCCTCCAGTTTCACTTTATCTCCAGGAGTTTAATTAAGAAGGCTAAGTAACCTTGCGCCCCTTTACTCAAACTTCCTAGCTCGAATTCCCGAAACAAGTGCAGACGAGGCTAACCTACCTCTCACGTCCAACCTTAGAGTGGCTCTCCGGGTATAGAAAATCCACCACCTTAGTTTACAGTTCAACTGAGCATTATAACGGGCCAACCAATCCATGCCTATAATCACATCGTACCCCTTAAGGTTTAAACTTATCAGGTCTCCCACTAACTTCCTTTCTCCTACCCAAATCTCGCAATTTTTAAACCATATTGGTAATTAGGCTTTGATCCCCAGTAGGTGTTTTAACTTCTAAGTCAAAGGGCAATTTAACAGGATTCACATCAATACCACACATAAAGGCAGGATTCACAAATGAATGGGTTGCCTGGGTCAATTAAAAGCTTAGCTAAGCGGTGGAATACAGGAATCGTACCTTCTACTACATCGGAGGACTCAGGGCTCGCTGGTAGTCCAAGGCAAAAACCCTAGCAGAGATTTTGGCCTACCCCACTAGCACTTGGTTGCTTCGCTCGACTTCTCCGGTTGTGCGCCCTCATTTCCTTCACGGTTCTTAACCGGACAAGTGGCAAGTTGATGGTCGGAACTTCCACAGCGGACATTTCTTCAACTTCCGCCAACAAGCGTCCTCAGTGTGGTTCGCCTTACCACAATATCCACAGCTTACTCGAGGAGTGGGTGTAGGAACCCCTTGTGATACAGTCTTATATTGTCCTTGCCCTTTCCACCTTGAGCCCCTCTAATGGAGCTCCTCCTTTTGGTGTCCCACCAATTCGAACTCCTCCCGCCTCTTCCAAACTTTGGAGGGGTACATTCTGTTCACCTCGTCCAGGGCACTACCAGATGCGCCACGTTTCTTAGCTTGAAAGGTTCGAACTTGAAGTCGGGCCTGCTCCACGTTGAGCTTTGTCCAGAGCATCTTTAAATGTATCAATTTGAGCAGCGGCTAAGTCCTTTTGAATTTCCACGTTCAACCCTGTATAAACCGCCTTATGCGCCTTTGCTCACTGACTACCAATTCTGGAGCAAACTTGGAGAGTCGAGTGAACTGGGTCTCATATTCAGCCACGCTTGAGGTGCCTTGGCGTAGCTTAATAAACTCATCCTCCCTTTTTTCCTGAATCAAGGGCGGAAGGAACTTCTCATTGAACTCTCTAGTAAAGTTCAACCAGGTACGTGGGGTTTGGTCTCTTTCCCACTTGGCCCTTACTACGTTCCACCAGGAACGGGCCGCACCTTCTAACTGGAAAACGGCAAAAGTTACTTGCCTCTCCTCCGTGTAATGTAAAGCAGCGAATATATCCTCCATTCGCTCGAACCAGTGCTCGGCAACTTCCGGATCGGGTCCCCCAAGAAATTTTGGAGGTGCGAACTTTTGAAATCGTTCTAGGGCCCTATCCTCTCCTACTTCAGGGTCCCTTTGTTGGTTACCAGGTACTTGACCTTGCTGGTCAACCAAACGGCCAGTAAATCGGTCATGCGATTGATAGCCGTAGCTACCTGATCTCCTCCTTCGACTCTGGGTCCTTGGTTCTGATTTGCGACCGACCCTTGTTCCTCTTCTCGGTCCGGAACCTGCCTGGGTTCACGTCCACGGCCCCGACCACGTTGCCTAGTCTCCATTATTCTTACTGGCCTAAGGCCCACGTATAATTACCAACAGGGTAAGCAAATAGGGTATGCAATAAAAATGTACTTACTCATATTCAAAAGTCACATAAGAAATGAAATCAGGGCTACGATAAACAATTGGGGATACAGAGCAGTTAAATGTCAATTTTAATAAGGTCAAGTCAAAAGTCAAAAGTCAAAGCAAAGTCAAAAGTCAAAGTCAAGTCAACGGTCAAGTCAACGTCAAAAGTCAACAGTCAAAGTCAATAGTCAAAATACTATACATTCAAAGGCTCATAGCAGTCATTTACAAGATAATACAGCCAAAATATCAAGTACGAGCCTTAAAAGTGCAAATACAGTTAATCACATAAAACCCTAGTACAAGCGGTCAAAAGAAACTATACAACCACCAAGTCACTACCTCCCCTATCCTGCTATGTACAGTAGTCAAAATCCTCCACAAAAGTAACCTAATAACGGCTTAGTCCGTGGGGACTAGCTGACCCCTTATCCTCGGATGGGTCAGTTTCCGGCCCAGAACCAACTTGAGAGGCCTCGTCACTCGCCTCCCCGATCAGGTCATCACAATAGTTGAGAATGGACTCCGCTCTAGTCCTCACCTTCATTGCCCTAGTGACCATGCGCTCCTGAGCTTCTCCAAGCTGTGCGCAAAGGTCATCTACCCTTTCTTGGCCCTCGACCACATCGTACTCCAATTCCTTGATCCGCTCGGCTTGCCTTTTATTGTTTCCCTCAGTTGGTTCACTTCGGCTTCAAGCCTAGCGTTGTCTTTGCTAACTCCTTCCTTTCCTCAACTACGGCCAAAACACTGTATTAGGGTAGCATAGGTATGGCGGCACTCGCAACGCCTATGGCGGTTAGCCGGACTCCAACGTACAGTGGCTCCTCGAGGCCGGATCTGGTACTTAATCATCGGGAGCACTCCACGGGGCGTCTCACCAGCTGGACTATCACTAGGGCCACTATGTCCGTCCATCCTACACCAAGGATAAAGAAAACTTAAGTACTCTTAAGGGGATAACCAATTATAATCCTTAAGTCGAAATTTCTAACTTGCCCAGGCCAATTCAAACCTAGGCTCTGATACCACCTGTGACAGCCCCACCTCTCCCTAGGGCGAACCCTAGGGTATCAGCGGACTGCCTGCCCAGCTCTCGCCAGGACTCGGTCGATCAAAGAACTAGTAACTCAAAACATCAGTGGAATAACTTCAACAAACGGTACAAAACCCTAGAAAGTAAATAGTAGACAACCAACTGTCCAAACTTAAACAACTAAAAGTCTCACTTACTACTCCATACTACAGTTACATAACAGGTCGAACTTAAGATTTAACTTACAAAGTCAAGTAAATTCTTAAACAAAAGATTACAAGTTCAAGTAGGTATAAGGAACCTTGATCCTAAGTCCGTCCCCGATCTGTTAAGGAAAACAAAGGGAGTGGGGTGAGCTAAAGCCCAGTGAGGTTCCAAGTAAAGCAAGTAAGCACGTAGCCATAAGAGTATAAAATAACCAATAAATACTGTGCAATACAATAATAAAAATCATTCAATTAAGGATACGAGTGGCTTTCAAAAGCCAAATTCCCTTGAGCTTGATCACCGGGGTCCGTTGACTCTCCGTCAACGTTTGCATTTAAGAATATACAGTCCGTAGATCACCACTTTCTCCAATCTCCGTCCACCAGTCAACCCCCTACCGGGCCCGCACTCCATAACAGTGTTAGGTAATACTCGAGTATACCAATTTCCAGTGAACAGTAAACAGTCCCCAAGGTTTACCGGCCTTCTCGACCAAGCCCTTGCTGGCTCGATAGAACCGGTTCGCCTATGAGGTAGGGTACCCCAAACAGTGGCAATAGTTGAAGGGTATCACCCAACAACTCAAGTACAGTCATATAGAGAATCACATCTCATACATCACATATAGAGAATTATCTCATAATAACAGTATACAGAGCCAGTAAAAGAAAAGGAAGGGAGTGCGATAAAGTACACGCTCGCTCCATTTTTATCAAAACAGGTTTGGCTCAACAGTAGTAATTCAAGTATTCAGTTAGTTCACATAAGCAGTAGCAGGTAGTGGAACACTCACCTGTCAAGCAAAGCAGTAGTCAAACGTCAAGTCGTGCGGTTACGTTCACCGCCGTTTCCCACTCCTAGGGCAACGAGTGAAAACGTTAACGATTAGGTTAATTCCAAGCAAAATGAGCTCATTAAGTGACTAAGTGAGTGAGTAATCTACTCAATTCACCATGAAATTTAGGCTAAAATGCAGTAAAAGTTCATGAGAAAACAAGTTTAACAAGTGCAAGAAAGTTGGCCAAAGAAAAGTTTTATTCAAGTTTAAGGTTCTTCGCGGGTAAACAGTCGCGCCCTGCAGTCGGTAAAACGGCTATAACTCTCTGTAGGAAGGTCGGAATTAGGTGCCGTCAGTGGCGTTGGAAACTAGACTCGAAGGGCTTTCCAACGGTACCTCGCACACTTTCTAGTTCGTCTCCTAGAAGAAACAGTAGCTCGGGAAAGTTGGCTGATTTTCCAACCCTGGATCAGTTTCAAACCCTACAAATGCAAACTAATTCCTCATGCTATCTTCATTTGTTTTGGTTCAAATTCACCCAAATCAGTCCTCTAATGTTCATATAAAGGGAGTTAAGTCACTTGGTACATTTGAGCTCAAAATACAACACATAAACATGCACACGGGTTCCATAACAAGCTAGTTATCTTGCAAAGGTAAACCAGTCCACTAATGGTCCTTCTAGCCACTTTACTTGTTCCAAATTCATTTCAATTCACACATGAACTTAACCAATCTCTAGCCAAGTTGTTTAAGCATGCTTAGGGTGTAATTAAACCACAAAAATCAAAGAAAAACCCTTCCTACAAAGGCCGGTCAGCCATGGTACAAAACAGTCCACAATTTCCCCAATCATGTCACCAACCTTCATCTTCTATTGATTTGCACTTAAACCACATATCAAGTATAAATCTAGCTTAAAGGAGGTTTTAAAACATGTAAATCCATCATAAACAACCATGAACAAAGGGTAAACATTTCATCAAACACTTGGTGTGCATACTTTCTACCTCAATTTCCTCTTGCTTAATTCAAGAGTTCAACCCAAAATCTTGTCCAAACAACATGTAATTTGCCATGGAAACCTAAATACATGTTAAAACACTATAAAACCAAAATTTAAGGATTACTTACCTTTCTTATATGAAGCTTAGAACACCAAATCAACCAACCAATTGAAGCCTTGAAGCTTGAATCTAGTACCAAGATTAGAAGGAAAACTTTCACTAAGTTGCAATCTTTCTCTTGGATTTGTTTTGCTCTAAGTTGCTAGTGTTTGAAAGCTGAAATTTTTGGAGCTTTTCTCCTTCTTTTCTTGTCTAAAATTTCGGCCATAAGAGGGTTAATAAGAGGGCCAAGTGTTTTAAAATTTTAGCTAACCTTTAGTCAAACAAAAGCTTGGTTAGGGTTTTGCCACATAGCTCAATTTTTGTCCATAATCTCTCTTGATCTTTTGACTAATGCTAATTCCACCTTTCCAAGTGTACCAATACTTAATTAACAACCCTAACCTATCTTTTAAAGTCCTTAGTACAAAACAAAGCCACTTGGAAACAAATGATTGGTGGATTATTAAAAATCAACTCAAGTAACTATTTTTCTTCAAGTAAAAGGAATAAAATGCAATGCATGAAAAATGTTGTAATACATGGGAAATGTCATGCAATGGTATATAATAAGTGGTCTAAATCTTAGAATAAAGCATGTATTTAGGGGAATTTAGGGTTTCAAGTGAGGGTTCTCACAGTTGACACATGATTAAGTTGCTCTAAGTGGGAATCCAGCACTTGGCTAAGTCTTTCCATCATAGAATCAATCAATGCTTTAGTCCGACTATGGAATTCATCCTTTGTTTCACAAGCTTTGACTCAATTCGAAAATTCTCAAACTCCTTCTCTCGATTGTCAAGACACTTTGTTAGATGAATCTCGTTTGCTTGAGGTTGACCTCAATTTAGATGCTCTGCGCAAACTTCTTTGCTCCTTCTCATACTCATCACAATCTCGTTTATACCTTTCATATACACGCGAAGGACGATAATGTTCCATCTCCTCCCGGAGTGAACGAAACTCATGTTGTGAACTAGATTGCATGGAACTAGAGTACTTGGGAGTAGTCTGCTTGGAACCCCTCCTCTTGAAAGGTTCATCCTCCAAGAATTCCTGATTGTATGAGCAAGATGCAACTCCATGGGGCATGATTATGTGACCTGCCAAAATGGTTAGCAAAGAAAAGAGATTCCTCACGACACACAAGCTCACGTGTATGTGCTCATCACTCGTGTATTACTCAAAGCACTCAAATAAGCTTACCAAAATTCCTTACCTTGCCGGTTTGAGTAGTTGACAAATGCCGCGCAAAATCCAAAAATTGTCACCAAACTATCCACAAAAGTAATCAAGAAGCAAAACGCAATGCTGGTGCAAAAAGGAAACAAGAATGGACGGTTTTGGAAGCTTTCTAGACTCGTACAGAAATGGAAGGTGAAAGGAATCAACGAAAACCCTAGCTCCTAAAATGTAGGAGTTGTGTTCCTAAAACGTAGTGATGTGAGCGCGGAAGCAAAGATTAGATCGTAGAGGACACGTTGGGTAATGGATGGAATTGAACCCAAACTTGGACCACTCAAGAACGGATTGAATGGTAGATGACGCCGCAATCAAGTGTGTTGGCTTGATTGATAAGTCAATAAACAACCTAGGATCAACTCTAGGATGTTCAAACTAGCTTTCACAAGCTAAAGGAATTTGCCTTATTGGAAGACGAAATTCTGGAATTTTATTCATAATATCGCAAAACTGAATGTAAACAATGACTTGGGGCTATTTATAGCCTTGTCTAACCCTAATAGAACTTGGAAAATATTAAGGAAATTCGGCCAGCCCATTGGGTCTCCCTTGGTCGAAAGCTAACCTACTAATTAATTAACTTAATGACTAACTAAAGTACTATTGGACCTAAGGCCCACATGGCCGAAGCTAAGCTTAAGAAGAGCTACTTAATCGAGGCCCAATCCTCCCTTTGAGACTTGATCACTTGCGCTTTCAATTGTAAGCAATATCTTGGTAGTATTGCAAGGATCCTCCAAGTCAATTCCTTCAATGCTTGAGCTTGGTTTCTCTTGAGCTTATACGGCATGAACTAAGGCTTGAAGTGACTCTTTGAACCTCTTAACTTGTGCACGTGTAACGGGCCTATGTGAACACCACGGCCAGCTTGCTCATTCGCATCACGTAGGAAGGTGTTCCGAAAATGTAGGAGGGTGCCCAAGTGAAGACAAAAGAGTTATGCAAGTGCTTTACTTAGTTTCCTAATTGACTTTGGAAAACAAGTTAGTTTTGGAAACCCTTTTAGAAAAACCTTTTGTTGAAACAACTTTTAATAACTTCCAAATTCTATTCCAAGTAGTATGGCGCAAATCAGAATTTTTCCCCACACAATTCGGCTGCTATTTTTTTTTCCTCTTTGTTTTCTTGCCAACCTATTCTTCTTTTCCTCTCTCTTTTTTTTTCGGATGAACAGTACTTCTACAGTACAATGAACAGTACCAACGTGAACAGTCCCCCCCGAATTTTTTTTTTTACTATAACGAACAAACACAACACAAGCTTGCCGAATGGAATAATATTCCAGATTTGTTTTTGCTAATGAAACACACAAGAAACCTTCAAGATCCTCAAGATCCTTCAAGAACTCCCAAGCAAGTTATCAAGACTTCAAGAACTTCAAGATTGTGGTCAAGAAATTCAAGAAACTCAATATTCTTGTAGGTTCTCTTCAAGATTCACAAAATACCAACCAAGTTAACCACAAATCAGATTTGGAAAACAAGTAAAACAACTTGGAAGACTCAAAGAAAGCTTGGATAGATTTGCGCAAAGATTAAAACCCTAGCGCACAAGAACCCTAGCCGCAAACGAAACCCTAGCCGTCGCAACTTTTGTTTTTTTTTTGTTTTTCTTGTTTTTAAACCCAAACAACCCAAACACAAGATCCAAGAACGAAATTTGGACAGAAGGCACAAAAAGACAACACCAAAACATATTTGTGTTCGGATGAACAGTACCCGCGGATGAACAGTCGTGAACAGTGTCTATGAACAGTATCCGATGAACAGTGCCGATTCGTTTTTTTTTTGTAACAAGGCAGCGGACAACAACGAATTCTAGACGACACAAAGAGGAGAAAAAAAAACAAGGATATAACGAAAGATACCTCCACCTAAGCTCTGAAGCCAACTGATACGGTTCTCGATCAACACGTTTCGAGACACGTAGCACGTTTGCCCAAGGATCTAGCGAGGTTGTCCAACGCTTGGATTGCGGAGCCTAAAACCCAAACGGACGACACGATTTGATTAAAGGCAGTAGAACGACGACTCCAAATTGAGGTGAATACTCAAGTGGATAGGTCGGTAGAACAATCATGGGCAAGCGCAAGATTGCTCAATAACCCTTGCCAAAGCAAGTAAAGGATTTGAATCTCTCAATGGAAGAGAAAACAAAACTAATTGTTTATTATCAAAATTGCGTAACCCCTTTGACCGTACAAAGTGAGCCTTTATATAGGCTAAGGGACTAATGAAACCCTAATAAAGCAAACAAGGGGGTCGGCCACTCTATGGACAAGATGGGCCGGCCCATGACCTAATTTAATAAGCTAATCCAACTCTAATAAGATGAAAACCTGGGACTAAGGCCTAGGGCCTAATCGACCAACCCACTTGGAGGTCCACTTGATTCTTCATGGGCTTGGATCATTGTGTAGATGACTTGAGTATCCCCTTCCAAGCCTTCAATGTCTCTATGGACTCCTTGTTGGTCTTTCACACTTTGCACTAGGGCTTGGAGTGACTCCTTGAAGTGCTTGGCTCGTGCACGTGTGACTGGGCCAAATGGTACTCGAACTGGGTCATTACTTGGGCTAAGGTCCGTGCATGGGCCCAAATGGTACTCGAACTGGGTCATTACTTGGGTTAAGGTCCGTGCACACATCACTAACTCGGCTAGGCTAGGCCTTTGGACCGAAAATAATGACTCAAATTGCTATCCAATGTTCGGCCAACTACAAGGGCTTGTTTGGCCGATTTATTTAAAAGGAAATAATAACGAAAACAATGACAAAATGACTAAAGTGCCCTTGTCTTCTTAAGCAACCAGACTTCACTCGATTCTTCAACTTGGAGTGAGGTGTATACTGTTGAATCTTCATTCTCCAAACCTTCAATGATCTTTAAATCATCTCCAACTCTCTCTTGGATAGTGCATACAAGAGCTTGAAGGGCTTCACGCATCTTCTTGGCACGAGTTCTTGTGATCGTGTGACAGTCCCACCTCTCCCTAGGGCGGACCCTAGGGTATCAGCGGACTGCCTGCCCGGCTCTCGCCGGGACTCGGTCGATCAAAGAACTAGTAACGCAATAAATGCAGTGGAATAACTTCAAAATAAATGGTACAAACCCTAATGGCAAACATTAGACAAGCCAACTTTCCAAACTTAGAAACCAACTAAACGTCACACTTACCATTCCATACTACAATTACATAACATGAGTCGAACTTATAAATTTGAACTTACAAGAGTCAAAAGTAAAATTATCTTAAACCAAAGGTTACAAGTTCAAGCAAAATTAAGCTAAGAAAGCTCTTGACCAAAAGTTCGTCCCAGATCTGTTAAGGAAAACAAAGGGAGTGGGGTGAGCTAAAGCCCAGTGAGGTTCCAAGTGAAGCAAGTAAGCACATAGCCAAATAAGAGCATAAAATAGCCAAGTAAATATCGTGCAATACAATAATAATTAAATCACAATTCAAATCAAGGATACGAGTGACTTTGAAAAGCCAAATCCCCTTGAGCTTGAACACACTGGGGCCCGTTGACTCTCCGTCAACGTTTGTTTTTAAAGGATATACGGTCCGTAGATCACCACTTTCTCCAATCTCCGTCCACCGGTCAACCCCTTACTGGGCCCGAACTCCATAACAGTAGTGAGGTAATACTCGAGTATACCAGTTTCCAGTGTTCAGTGAACAGTCCCCAAGGTTTATCGGCCCTTCTCGACCAAGCCCTTGCTGGCTCGATAGAACCGATTTACCTATGAGGTTGGGTACCCAAACGGCAGCAATAGTTGATGGGGTGTCACCCAAACAACTCAAGTACAGTCACATATAGAGAAATCACATCTCATACGGTCATATATAGAGAACTCACATCTCAATATAACAGTATACAGAGCCTCAGTGAAAAATGAGAAAAGTCGAGTGCGATAAAGTACACACTCGCCTCCATTTTTATCAAAACATGATTTGGCTCAAACAGTAGTAACTCGAGTATTCAGTTAGTTCACATAAGCAGGTAGCAGGTAGCGGAACACTCACCTGTCAAGCAAAGTAGTAATCAAGCGTCAAGTCATGTGGTTACGTTCACCACCGTTTCCCACTCCTAGGGCAAACGAGTGAAATTGTTAACATACTAGGTTTAAATCCGAGCAAAAAATGAGCTCATTAAGTGACTAAATGAGTGGTTTTAGACCTACTCAATTCACCACGAAGATTAGGCCCAAAATGCAGTGAAAGTTCATGAGGAAACAAGTTTAACAAGTGCAAGAAAGTTGGGTAAAGGGAAAGTTTCATTCAAGCTTTAAAATGTTCTTCGCGGGTAAATAGTCGCGCCCGCGCAGTCTCGGTAAAACAGCTATATATCACTGTAGGAAGGTCAGAATTAGACACCGTCAGTGGCGTTGGAAACTAGACTCGAAGGGCTTTCCAACGGTACCAATCACACATTCTAGTTCTTCTCCTAGAGTTGCCAGTAGCTAAGGGAAGTCGGCTGATTTTCCAACCCTGGATCACCAACCCTAACAATTGTACACTAGTTCTTCATGCTATCTTCATTTGTTTTGGTTCAAATTTTCCCAAATCAGTCCTCTAATGTTCATATACAGGGGATTAAGTCATTTGGTACCATTGGAGCTTAAAGTACAACACATAAACATGATTAAAATGACTATAACAGTCTAGTCATTAAGAAAACCTAAACCAGTCCACTAGTGGTCCTTCCAACCACTTTACTTTTCCAAATTCATTCCAATTCACACATGAGCTTAACCAATCTCTAGCCAAGTTGCTTAGGCATGATTAAGGTGTAAAAAACCACAAAAATCAAGAAGAATCCCTTCCTTCACAAACCGGTCAGCCATAGCAAATGAAAACAGTCCATATTTTCCTCTAGTCATCCAACCTTCATCTTCTAATGATTTTCACTTAAACCACATATCAAGCATAGATCTAACTCAAAAGACGCTTAAAACATGTAAACACCTCATTAACAACCATGAACAAGAAGATGCAAACATTTCATCAAACACTTGGTAGGCATATACTAACTACCTCAACTTGTACTTGTTTAATTCAAGGAATTAACCCCAAACCTCAACCAAACAACTTGTAGTTTGCCCTTACAACTTCAAGTACATGCTAAAACACCATAAAACTATCATTTAAAGAATATTTACCTCTCTTGTAGGAAGCTTGAACCACCAACTCAACCCACTAAATTGAAGACTTCAAGCTTGAATCAAACACTAGGTTGGAGGAAAATTTCTTACTAACTCAAGATCTTTCTCTTTGATTTGTTTGGCTCTTGATTACTAGGTTTAGAAAGAAAGGATATGAAGCTCTCTCACTCTCTCTTTTGAAGCCAAGGAATTCGGCCAAGATGAAGAAATAAAAGGGCCAAGATGGTTTAAATTATCTTCTAACCTTTGGTCAAACAAAATACTTGGCTAGGGTTTTGCCACATAACCCACTTCATGTCCATTACTTCTCTTAATCTTTTGACTAATGCTAATTCAACCCTTCCAAGTGTACCAATACTTATTTAACACCCCTAACCTATCTTTTAAAGTCCCAACCACAAATAAAAGCCACTTGGTAAGAGATAAGTGGTGAATTATTTAAAATCAACTCAAGCAAATTTTATACTTCAAGTTAAAAGAAATAAAATGCAATGTATGTAAAAGGTTATAACACATAAGGAATGTAATGCAAGGCATATAATAGGTGATTTAAATCATAGGGCAAGGCAAGTAATTTGGGGAAATTGTATTTTAAAGTGAGGGTTCTCACAGATCGGGCTACTTGAACGGAGTTGTGGGCTAGAGTGGGGGATCCGGATCATATCATTCCCCTCCTCTTGAAAGCGATTTGTTCACAAATCGACGGTGCGCTTAAAGGACAATAAGGTTGGAAATAGATGAATGACTACGAGCCATGTTGCATGTCGTTTGGTTAGCCTTATGATGCTTTTGAACAAAGACATTCTCCAAGACAAGAAACATCTTGTGTAAAGCTTGTGAAAATTCCAGGTTCCACTCCAAAGCTCTCTAATCAGCCTTTTGTCATGAATGGTCGAATTTGGACCTACACAATAAATCACACAATTAGTATTTGTAAGTATAAAATCACTTGACAGCTTACCACTCACAGTCACAAGATAAGGATCTTCATAGTGATGCTCAATCAGGTTAGAAAAGTCCCGACTATGATTGTGCAAGGTTACAAAATTCATTGCAAGTTGTTGTTGATATGGCCTATCTTGCACAAATGGAGCAAGATTGAGATAGACAGCTTTTGTACCTTCAAATTGAAGAATAAAATCAGGTTGTAAGGAATTCGAATTTGGACTAATGAGGAAAGAATTATCACCAACGAAATAAGAAGGAAGTTTATAACAAGTTTCAAGTGTAGAAACTCCCTTTGAAACTTCATTATTCCTCCCAACAAGCAAATCAGGCTCATGGTTGAAGTTGAACATCAATGGATGACAAAGAGATACAACACTTAAGATGCAAACTCCATGAAAAGTTTGATATTCACCAATGGATTTAGGTATAGAACATGCCGAGATCAACTCAATTTTTCCTTGCTTAACCTGCATAAAAGTAGAAACACTAAACAAAAGTAGAGTTAAGATCGTTAGAAAAAACGTATGATCCCACATCCTTTCTCACAATCAGCTCACTCTTAGAATTTTTAATCTCTTTCTCATGCTCAATAGCTAACTTTTTCCTCTCATTATTCTCAACCTCTTTCTCCTTTTCAACTCCCTCGAATTTTACCTCTTCAGTCACAATTCCCTCATCTCGCTCTTTCTTCATACTATAACACTCATGCTCACTCTTCATGTATGCTAGATCAATACAAAGTTGCTTAGAATTAAGCGACACAAGCCTGGTACGACGGCAATTAAATGTGAAGGAATACTTATTAGTATATCCATCATATTTGACTTCTTGATTAAACATCCACCATTGTCCCAACAGCACATGCGTCACTTGAATAGGAAACTACGTCCACACAACACCTCATCCACGTATTGGCCAATACGAAAAGGAACACGTGTGTGCTTCGTAACCCAATATCACCACTATCACTTTGCAACTTGTAAGGTCGAAAATGATCAATGGTTGGAAGATTCAATTTTTCAACCAAGACAGTACTTGCGAGGTTAACTTCACAACCCTTATCAATGGCTAAGCTGCAAACTTTATCCTTGATGTGGCAACGTGTATAAAACCAATCATTTTTTTGAGCTTTGATGATTTCCAATTGCTCAGTTATCTCACGCAATGCCACAGCATTTACTCCTTTAGGCACAAGATGGTGAAGCTCCAGTTGAGCATCCGTTTGTCTCATACTTTTATTACCTGCAAAACTCAACAAACATTAGTAGAAGTGGTGGTAAGCTATTGCATAATTTTATACCTATGACTACTCACTATGTGATTTATTGTGTAGGTAACATCATGACAGTCCATGCTCGAAGGCTAATTAGAGAGTTTTGGGTTGCAACCTGGAATTTTCGCAAGCCTTATACACGTTCTTTCCTACCTTGGCGAATGTCCTTGTTTGAGAGCCCCTTGAGGCTGGCCAAACGGCATTTAACTTGGCTCGTGACCCTTCATTTCTTTCCAACGTGGTTGTCCGCTAAGCGTACCGTCGATTTTGTGGCCAAATCGCTTTCAAGAGGAGGGGAATGATGCAAACATAAAGATCTTCCTCCAAAACTATTGAGTCAAATGAAGAGTGGCTGCAATTTGTTTCCCGTTTCGAGTGCTCCACCGTGTCAACAACAATGCTTACAAATTGGAGTTACCTGGGGGAGTGCAATGTTAGCACGACTTTCAATGTCGCGGACTTGAGCCCGTCCCGTGATGAGGAGAATCTAGATTTGAGGACAAATCCTTCCCAAGTGGAGGGGACTGATGTGTGCACGGACCTTAGCCCAAGTAATGACCCAGTTCGAGTGCCATTGGGCCCGGTCACACGTGCACGGGCCAAGCGCTTCAAGGAGTCACTCCAAGCTCTAGTGCGAAGTGTGCAAGACCAACAAGGAGTCCATAGAGACATTGAAGGCTTGGAAGTGGATAATCAAGTGATCTATACGATGATCCAAGCCCATGAAGAATCCAGTGGGCCTTCTAGTAGGTTGGCCGACTAGCCTTAGACCTTAGTACTAGGTTTTTACTTGTTTAGAGTTGGATTAGTTGGTCGCAAAGAGTCATGGGCCGGCCCATCTTGCCTTATAGTGGCCGAATCCCCTTCCCCTTTTCCTTAGGGTTTTATTAGCCCCTAGCCTATATAAAGGCTCACTTTGTACGGTTTAAGGCTACGCAATTTTGATAATAAACACTTAGTTTGTTTTCTCTTCCATTGAGAGATTCAAATCCAATGATGAGAACATGAAGATTTGGATTCCTTTTCAAGTTCAAGGAAATTCGTTTGATGGTTGATGGTGCAATCGGGCTCAAGAATCATTGAAGATTTGTCATGCTTATTTCTTGTTATTTATTTAATTAAGTTTTCAGCAAATATTGTTAGTTAATTAGAGTTAGTCTTGAGTTAATTTTGAGTCCTTAATAAGGGGAATAAAGGCTAAGGTCATGTTGACCATAGTTAAGCCTATTTGAGTTAGTTTCCTATTCTAGTTGAATTAGAGTTTTAGGAAAGTAGTTAATTGCTTCCAAATTTATTTAGGAAGTTGTGTCAAGTTTAGAAATCAAATCAAATTAAGGAAAACTTGTATTGTTTCCAATTTAGATTAGGGTTTTGAGTCTTGTAAGGCTATAAATAGCCAAGCTTATGATATTTTCAAGTAAGACAATTGTGAATAAAAATTAAGAGTTTTCCCTTGTTCCTTGGGGAGCGTCCCTTGATACAAAGTGAGTCGAATCTCCTTGGTCAAGTTTTGGCTTATCAATTTCAAGACCATGTTGAATTGTGGCGCCATTCTACCGTTCTAAACAATCTCGAGCTGTCCTTGATTGGTTTAGAATCCGTCTTTTGTACCCATAACCTGATCAAGATAGATCCTTCCGCTGCCTGATCGATTCGATTTCTTCTCGAGTGGTCCTTGGAGAATCGGGTTCGTATCAGAGTTCTTGTACTTGAATCTTGTCCTATGCCTTCTTACCATTTTGCAACAAGTGTTCAAGTGATGATCAGTCTAATGAAGTTGAACGTGTTCAAAGTTTTCTTCATTCTATCAGTTGCATTTTGGAGGATCCAGAAGATGTCACCTTGCTGCCAATGAACCATACATTCTACATTGCATCATGAACCGAAGCTATATGCGTTATCTTCGAGGAGTCCTTGGAGTAAAGCCATGAGTTTTTCTTGGCTAGTTGTGAGCATTTTCAAGCTGACCAAGAGACATGTGCACCGAATTATAATAATCATGACGTATGCAAGTATCATTCAATCTAAGAGGGCCAATATGTGGTGGTGTTAGATTTGAGGTTTCATACTACCAACTCTTGTTAGTATCATTCATTTCCATCTAGATTTGAGGACAAATCCTTCTCAAGTGGAGGGACTGATGTGTGCACGGATGGCGGCCTTGACTCAAGCCTTTCATAGAGACATTGAAGGCTTGAAGGATGTTAATCAAGTTGTCTACACTTTGATTCAAGTCAATGAAGCTTAATGTCTAGTCACGAATGTTCTTCATTTATTGTGGCTGCTTAGTAGTTATTATTAGTCATTGGTTTGGTAGTTAGTTTTATTTGGTCATTTGATGTGTCCATGGATGAGTCAAGTCCGATTAATGATCAAGTGAGAGTTCCAGTGGGTCCAGTTACACGTGCACGGGCCAAGCGCTTCAAAGAGTCTCTTCAAGCCCTGTTTCGAAATGTCCAAGACCAACAAGGGGTCCATAAGAACATTGAAAGCCTGGAAGTTGCCACTAGACTTAACTACACCTTGATCCGAGCCAGTGAGGGTTCGCATGATGGCCACGAGTGTCTTTAATGGCGGTGGCCCGATTGTTAGTAGTATTTGTTTGAGTTCATCGAGTCATTGTTTAGTTAGTTAACTAGCTTGTTACTTATTGGAGTCAAGGGTTTGGCCCACTTAGGTCCAAGAGTGGCCGAATATCCCTTCTAGTTTTAGGTAAAGTTGTAATCCTCTTTCCTATAGGAATTTCGTTAGTCACTAGGCCTATAAAAAGGCACAAGTTGTACGGTAGAAGGGTTACGAACTTGACAATAAAATTTACATTGTTTCTCTTACGATTTCAAGAGTTACATCCTTGCTTGCTTGGCAAGGGTTTTGAGCAATATCGCGTTGACGTCCTTGATTATTCTTCCGACCTATCTACTTGAGTAACTACCTCAATTGGAGTCGTCGTTCTACCGCCTTCTACCAAGTCGAGTCGTCCCTCTTGGTTCTAGGTTCCGTTAACTCAAACGGTTGATCGTACTTCTAGATCCTTGGGCAATCGTGTTACGCGTCTCGGAGCAAGTCGACCGAGGAACGTATCAGTTGGCTTCAGAGCTGGTTGAGGTATCAATTTCGTTATATCCGTTTTTCTTGTTCATCTAGTTCATTCTAGGGTTTGTTATTTCCAGCTGCATTGTTAAAAAAAAAAATTTGTTCGAAGTGTCAAATCTGTCCGCCGTTTGTTTCTTCGTTGCTTTACGAATTCAGTCATGTGTTTGGTCAGAAATTCTGGCCGTAGTTGCTTACTTGTTGCGTCTCATAATCTGTCCGAAGTTTTGTGTTTCTTGTGTCATAAATCTGGCCGTAATTTTGTTCCTCGTGGCGTCAAATTCTGACCGTGTTATACCTTGTCGCAAGTCTTCAATTTCTGTCTGTCCTTTGTGTTACTTCGTTGTCTTGATTCTGTCCATAATTGTGCCGTCAATTCTGTCCGTAGTTGCAACTAAAATTCTGTCTTTTGATCCATCGTTCGCTTGTGTCTTGCTGCCCGTAATTTCTGGTACCCTTGTCCTTGTGTTATCCAACTTGTCAACTAGTTTTCAAATCTGGAATTTTGGCAAACTTGTTGGTATTTTGTGAATCTTGAGAGAACCTACAAGAATTGTGAGTTTCTTGAATTTCTTGATCACAGTCTTGAAGTTCTTGATAACCTCCTTGAAAGTTGTTGAAGGATCTTGGAGTTCTTGATAGTTGTTGTTGGTGAGACTTGGCCGAAACCAAATCTGGAAAAAAGAAAGAAATTCTATTCGGCCAACCCTTGATTTGTGCTGTGTTTGTCCGATTTAAGTCAAAAAAAGAAAGAAAGAAAGAGAAACGAAAGAAAAGAAAGAAAGTCCAAAGTTTATTGTCAAATCAAGCACGGATTACATCTTGTATCCAAGGCTACACAAAAAGGAAAAAAAAAAGAAGGAAAACATTCAAAAGTTTTGGTCCACTACTTCTTGAAGTTCTTGAACCTCTTGATTCTTGGAAATTTGTTCCTTCCGCCTAGTGAACAATTTCTTGTAGTCTCGAGCGTTGGTGAAAGGTCTTCTTGGAGTATTTGTTTCTTTCTTGGGAATATCTTGGGTAACCCATTGGGGGGGAGTCTAGGAGGGTTGTTTGCGTCAGTTCCATCTACTTGATGTTGTTTTGAGCAAAGGCGAAACTGCCTTAGGTGCTTGAACAGAAACCCGAGCTTGATCTTGTGATTACAAGTTAAGGCTCGTGTGGGTGGGTTTTAATAGCTTACTTCCAACCAGCTTGTGTGATTTGTGTGTTTGAACAAAATCTGATTTGTGCAAGAATTGAATTGAACCAAAAATCTGGTTTGTGAAATCCTCCTTGGAGTAGAATTTGGAAGTTCCTAAAGGCTGTTTCAAGAAGAAAAGGTTTTCTAAAAGGTTTCCAAAAACTAACTTGGTTTCCAAATTCAATTAGGAAACTAAGTGGGATAACTCTCTTAATTCCCACTTGGATAAAGGCCACTCTACTTAGGAAACTAGGGTTTGTTTGTTTCCTTTTCTTTTTTCGTACACTTTCCTAATCTGTCTGCCCTAGGAGTCGGTCCAAATTACCCTATATCGTGTCCACATAGCTCCGAAATTGTGTCTTGCTCTTGGTTACTCTTGTGGGAAGTTTGGTGAAACAAAATTGAGGACCTTGTGCGGCATTTCTCAAAACTACTCAAACCGGCAAAGTAAGGAAATTTTGGTAAGATTATTTGAGTGCATTCGATGTGAAACACTAAGGGAGTGAAGTGAGACTATACTTGTATTATTTTCTTGTTGCTAACACTTTGGCAGGAACAAGCGACGACATGGAGCAAGCTAATCCAGCCACCGACTATGCATTGATGTTCACAGCCATGAAAGCCGAACTCAAAGGCTTAAGTGAACAACAAATGGAGGAAATGCGCACAACTATTTTGATGAACCTCCCAAGAGCTTCATGAGAGGCTCTCGATCTAGATCTCACAACCAAAATCACCATGGTACAAAAGGGGCAAATTATGAGGATTATTCGGCCAGTGAGAATGAAGAAAGAGTCGAGAGGTCTAAAAGGGACACTTCTAAGGACGTGCTTAAGGGACGTAAAATCAAAGTTCCTACTTTCCAAGGAAAGAGTGACCCTGAGACTTACTTGGAATGGGAAGGCCGAATCGAGATGGTCTTCGATTGCTATGATTGTAGCGAGGAACAAAAGGTGAAGGTTACCACTGTTGAGTTCACCGACTACGCACTCGTTTGGTGGGATCAAGTAAGGACTAGTAGGAGGAGAAATGGTGAACCGCAAGTCCAAACTTGGAGTGAACTCAAGGCAATGATGCGCAAGAGGTTCGTTCCAAGCTATTACAACCGAGATCTCCACTCCAAACTACAAACTCTCACTCAAGGCAACATGAGTGTGGAGGATTACTACAAGGAGATCGAGATGGCCATGATGAGGGCTAATATCCAGAAGATAGTGAGGCCACAATGGCAAGATTTCTTCGGGGTTTAAACCCTGAACTTCAAGAGGCCTTGGAGCTTCAACATTACTTGGATATGAGTGACCTTCTTGAGTTAGCCATCAAGGCCGAAAGGGGAAAGAAATTGAGAGGTGACCGACCATACCAAACCTCAAGTTCGAATGTTTGGAAGGGAAATCAACCAAGGGAGGACATCACATGAAGCTGGACATTCGGCTACATCACCCACTTCTAGCCGAACACAAGGTAACTTCCCTAATCGAAATTCCAATTTTACCCCTAACAAGTTTGTTGATGCATCTAGGTCCACTTCTAAGGCCACGCAAGAAAACTCCTAAGCCTAGGAGTAGGGATATTAAATGCTTTAAGTGCCAAGGATTCGGACATATCCAATTTCAATGTCCGAATCAAAGAGTCATGCTCATAACTCACAATGGAGAAGTCGTATCTGATGATGATGATTGTGAGGAGATGCCGACCTTGGTCAAGGATGACTACTTGGAGAATGACTCAGTCGAGGGAGAGTGTTCACCTACTCAAGGTGAAATTGGTTGCTTGGTGGCACGACGAGTGTTAACCGCTCGAGTAAAGGACGATGAGCAACTTCAAAGAGAAAACTTGTTTTACACTCGATCTAAGAGAAGTAACAAAGTGTGCAGTCTCATCATTGATGGAGGAAGTTGAACCAATGTAGCAAGTTTGCTCATGGTAGAGAGCTTGGGACTTCCAACTACTAGACATCCACACCCGTACCGACTACAATGGCTAAGCGAAGATGGTGAAGTACGTGTCTACAAACAGGTACGTCTTCCTTTCTCAATTGGCAATTACATTGACGAGGTTGTTTGTGATGTTGTCCCTATGCATGCTACTCATGTGATACTAGAAAGACCTTGGCAATTTGACAAGCATGTTACCTTTAATAGAAGGTCTAATAAGTACACTCTCCTGCACAATGGTAAACACATGGTCCTAACACCCCTCACACCTGTACAAGTATATGAGGACCAACTTAAATTGCAAAGAGAATGTGACTTAAATAGGCAAAAGAGGAAACTCAAGGGAGTCAAACCTGGAAATTGCTCCAAAACTTCCCTTGAGCACTCGGCCAAAGGCAATTGCACTGTTCCTAGTGTACCAAATGATCATGCATTGATTAAGCCAAGCACTAAGAAGCAAAACATGATAATTAAGGCTAAGGATGTTAGGAAATTGTTTATTCTGATCAGCCTGTGTTACTCATGATATGCAAACATGTGCTTTTGAATGTTGATAAGCTCGATAAGGCTTTGCCTTCGAGTGTAGTTGCCTTGTTGCAGGAATTCGAGGACGTGTTCCCTGATGAGGTCCCTAATGGATTACCACCCATCCGAGGGATCGAGCACCAAATAGACCTGATTCCTGGAGCACCATTATCCAACAAACCTGCTTACCGAATGGGATCCGAGGAAACTAAGGAACTCCAAAGGCAAGTTGACGGCCTACTAGGTAAGGGTTGGTTTAAAGAAAGTTTGAGTCCTTGTGCTGTGCCTGTCATACTTATTCCAAAAAAAGATGGTACTTGGCATATGTGTACTGACTGTAGAACTGTGAATGCTATCACTGTTAAATACCGTCATCCTATTCCTAGATTAGATGATATGCTTGATGAACTTGATGGTACTGTTATTTTCACTAAAATTGATCTACGCAGTGGCTATCATCAAATTAGGATGAAAGAGGGAGATGAATAGAAAACGGCTTTCAAAACAAAACATGGTCTTTATGAGTGGTTAATCATGCCTTTTGGGTTGACTAATATTCCTAGCACCTTCATGAGACTAATGAACCATGTTTTAAGACAATTCATAGGAAAGTTTGTCATTGTTTACTTTGATGATATCGTGATATATAGTCGAAACATGCATGAACATATGGAGCATCTTAGATTGGTACTTGAAACACTTCGAAAGGCGAGCCTCCATGCCAACCTTAAGAAGTGCACTTTTTGTACTGATGAACTTGTGTTTCTAGGCTATGTTGTGAGTTCACAGGGCATCAAAATAGATGAATCCAAAATTGAGGCCATCAAACAATGGCCAACTCCAAAATCAGTCGCGGATGTGTGAAGTTTCCATGGTTTGGCTGGCTTCTACCGGTGTTTTGTCAAGGACTTCAGCACTATTGCCGCACCATTGACCGCGGTGACCAAGAAAAGTGACAAATTCCATTGGGGCGAAGCCCAAGAAAAAGCATTCCTTACCCTCAAAGACAAATTCACACATGCACCCATTTTAGCATTACCCAACTTTAATAAGACTTTTGAGATTGAATGTGATGCTTCTGGTGTAGGGATTGGAGCTATACTCATGCAAGACAAGAGGCCTTGTGCATACTTTAGTGAGAAACTGGGAGGTGCTGCATTGAACTACCCCACATATGACAAGGAGTTGTACGCACTAGTGAGAGCCTTGGAGACATGGCAACATTACCTCCGCCCAAGAGAATTCGTGATACACACTGACCACGAATCCTTGAAGTTCCTCAAGGGGCAGCCGAAATTGAGTAAACGGCACGCCAATTGGGTAAGTTTCATTGACACTTTCTCTTATGTCATTAAGTACAAAACTGGCAAAACGAATGTGGTAGCTGATGCATTATCTCGAACACATTCTTTGCTCGTTTTCCTTGATGCTAAGTTGCTTGGGTTTGAAATGATAAAAGAGCTTTATGCCCATGATCTTGACTTTGGTGAAATATTTGCATCATGTACCAAGAGCCTGCGTGGAAAATACTTTTTGCATGATGGATTTATGTTCTATGTGGACAAGTTGTGTGTGCCTAATTCTTCCATTCGTGACCTATTGATTAGAGAGGCACATAGTGGTGGTCTCATGGGACATTTCGGCATTGTTAAGACTTTAGCAATATTGCAAGAACACTTCTATTGGCCTCACATGCGTAGAGATGTTGAACGCATGGTTGGTAGATGTACTACTTGCCACAAAGCCAAGTCTAGAACAAACCCATATGGCTTGTACACCCCCGTTGCCAATTCCAAAATATCCTTGGGTAGACTTGTCAATGGACTTTGTGTTGGGACTACCTAGGTCACAAAGGAGTAATGACTTCATCTATGTAGTAGTTGATAAATTTTCAAAGATGGCTCATTTTATCCCATGCCATAAAACTGATGATGCATCTCATATTGCTAACTTATTTTTCAAGGAAATTGTGCGTTTACATGGGATGCCTCAAACAATTGTTAGTGATAGAGATGTGAAGTTTTTGAGTTACTTTTGGAAGACTTTGTGGTCTAAACTTGGCACTAAACTCTTATTTTCGACCACCAGTCATCCCCAAAGTGATGGACAAACTGAGGTTGTCAATCGCACACTTGGCATATTGTTAAGGGCTTTGATAAAGAAAAACCTTAAATCTTGGAAGAGTGTTTGCCACATGTTGAATTTGCTTATAATCGTACTGTTCATAGTGCAACGCACTATTCACCATTTGAGGTTGTTTATGGATTTAATCTCCTGACCCCCCTCGACTTGGCACCCTTACCTTCCTCTGAGCATACAAGCTTAGATGGGAAAAAGAAAGCTGAATTTGTGCGCAGGTTACATGAAGCCGTTCGGGTCAACATCGAGAAACGTACTCAGCAATACATCCAGCAAGTTAACAAGCATCGTCGCAAGATGATTTTTGAACCTGGAGATTGGGTCTGGCTCCACCTAAGGAAAGAAAGGTTCCCTAACCAACGCCAAAGCAAGTTGTCTCCAAAGGGTGATGGGCCTTTCCGAGTGCTTCAACGTGTCAATGACAATGCCTACAAGTTGGAGCTACCTGGGGACTACAATGTTAGTGCAACTTTCAATGTAGCAGACTTGAGCCCGTTCCTTGACGAGGATGATCCAGATTTGAGGACAAATCCTTCTCAAGTGGAGGGGACTGATGTGTGCATGGATGAGTCAAGTTCGATTGATGATTCAAGTGAGAGTTCCAGTGGACCCAGTTACACGTGCACGGGCCAAGCGCTTCAAAGAGTCTCTTTAAACCCTTGTTCGAAATGTCCAAGACCAACAAGGGGTCCATAAGAACATTGAAAGCCTGGAAGTTGCCACTAGACTTAATTACACCTTGATCCGAGCCAATAAGGGTTCGCATGATGGCCATGAGTGTCTCTAATGGGTGGCCCGATTGTTTGTAGTATTTGTTTGAGTTCATCGAGTCATTGTTTAGTTAGTTAACTAGCTTGTTACTTATTAAAGTCAAGGGTTCGGCCCACTTAGGTCCACGAGTGGCCGAATCTCCCTTCTAGTTTTAGGTAAAGTTGTAATCCTCTTTCCTATAGGATTTCGTTAGTCACTAGCCTATAAAAAGGCACAAGTTGTACGGTAGAAGGGTTACGAACTTGACAATAAAATTTACATTGTTTCTCTTACGATTTCAAGAGTTACATCCTTACTTGTTTGGCAAGGGTTTTTGAGCAATCTCGCGTGACATCCTTGATTGTTCTTCCGACCTATCTACTTGAGTAACCACCTCAATTGGAGTCGTCGTTCTACCGCCTTCTACCAAGTCGAGTCGTTCCTCTTGGTTCTAGGTTCCATTAACTCAAACGGTTGATCGTACTTCTAGATCCTTGGGCAATCGTGTTACGCGTCTCGGAGCAAGTCGACCGAGGAACGTATCATCATTTGTGTCAAATAAGTCAGCCCACTAAAGAGTAAGTGTGGGCCGAGCTCATTGCTAGATTAAGTAGGATTAGTGGTCCATTAATTCGTATCCCAAACGGATTTGGTCCTTAGTTTGCTAGCCTATAAAAAGGCACCTCATGTATGAGTTGAAGGACGGCACTTTTGGAATAAAACTCTGATTTCATTTGTCTTCTCAAACCGAGAGCAAATTCTGTTACTTGCTTGGCAAGGGTTTCTTGTTCAATCTCGCGTATTGTCCTTGATCATTCAAACCAGCCTATCTACTTGAGTAATCACCTCAATTAGAGTCATTGTTCTACTACCTTTAATCAAGTTGAGTCGTCCATCTTGATTCTAGGTTCCGCAATTCAAACGATTGATCATCCGTCTAGATCCTTGGGCAATCGTGCTACGTGTCTCGGAACAAGTTGACCGAGGAGTGTATCAGTAACCCAAACGGTTAAAGATGATCAATGGTTGGAAGATTTAATTTGTTAACCATGATAGCGCTTGCAAGATTGACTTCACAACTCCTATCAATGGCCAAGCTGCAGGTTTTATCTTTGACACCACAACGAGTATAAAACCAACCATGCAACTAAGATTTGACGATGTCCAACTGCTCATCTACACCATGTAATGCCACTTCTTTGACTCCCTTAGGATCAGGAAGAAGATATTGTAAGCTAGCTTTTAGATGCCTCGTATTCACCATGATGTATGAGGAAACCTGCAAAAAGAGTTAGCAAAGAGGCAAGGGTATTTTGTCTTTTCACGCTCCCTCACGTGTTTACACTCAACACTCGTGTATCACTCAAAAATTACTCACTCTAATGACCTCACAAATTGCTCTTATTGGCCTTCGTTTGCTTCTCTTGAAGAAATCAGAAAATTTCCTCCAAGAAGCTCCAATGTCGACATCCAATCACGAATCAAGCAATGGATGAAGCAAGGGTAAAATTTGAACAACCTCAGGTTTATAACACATTTGAGACGCTTTTTAGTGACTCAAATAACGTAGGAAAACAACCCTAAGATGATCGACACTAGACACGTGATGAGGAAGTCGAGAGAGCTATCCAAGTGGAGCAAGTAAAGTTGCCATTGGGGCCTATGACACGAGCTCGCGCGAAGAGATTGAATGAGACGCTACAAACATTGGTTCGTGCGGCTCGAGAGTCAAGTGGAGAGCCAAAGGCCATCGAGGGCCTCAATGAAGCTAGGCTTGTTGTCCTCGTTTCGGCCATCACTGAAGATTAGAAGCCCATGATTCGGCTAAGGGGTCCATGGCCCATTGTTAGTTTAGTAGAGTGTAATAAAGAGGTCCAACTAGCTTGTGGTTTGGACCTTAGTCGTTGTTAGTACTTGGGTCAATGTGCTAGGCCATGTGGGCCTTAGGTGATGCGAATGAGCAAGCTGGCCGTGGTGTTCACATAGGCCCGTTACACATGCACAAGTTAAGAGGTTCAAAGAGTCACTTCAAGCCTTAGTTCATGCCGTATAAGCTCAAGAGAAACCAAGCCAAAAGCATTGAAGGAATTGACTTGGAGGATCCTTGCAAGACTACCAAGATATTGCTTACAATTGAAGCCGCAAGTGATCAAGCCTCAAAGGGAGGATTGGGCCTCGATTAAGTAGCTCTTCTTGAGCTTAGCTTCGGCCATGTGGGCTTTAGGTCCAATAGTACTTTAGTTAGTCATTAATTTAATTAATTAGTAGGTTAGCTTTCGGCCAAGAGAGACCCAATGGGCTGGCCGAATTTCCTTAATATTTTCCAAGTTCTATTAGGGTTAGACAAGGCTATAAATAGCCCCAAGTCATTGTTTACATTCAGTTTTTTCGATATTATTCAATAAAAATTCCAGAATTTCGTCCATTAATTGTGGCAAATTCCTTTAACTTGTGAAAGCTAGTTTGAACATCCTAGAGTTGATCCTAGGTTGTTTATTGACTTATCAATCAAGCAAACACACTTGATTGTGGCGTCCTCTACCGTTGAATCCGTCTTGAGTGGTCCAAGTTTGGATTCAATTCCATCCATTACCCAACGTGTCCTCTACGATCTAATCTTTGCTTCCGCGCTCACATCATATGGTATCAGAGCCAACCGCTACACCTTGCCACGCCAAACCAGCCCGCAATTTTGAATCGGTTGAGCATCACTTTGTGATCCAATTGGACTGCAATTTAAGGGCTGACCTATACACCAAAACAGCACCCAAAATACCCCAAAAACCTGACCAAAAGACCGAGGATCAGCAGCTCGACAAATTCCAGAAATTTTGCCCTTCGGGTAGAGTTTTCTAGGATTTTCAAAATTTCAGCCTTGAAGTCACTTGTCTTGCTTTCTTTTTGAGTCGTTAGTTATTGTTAGTCCTAATATGAGTTTTAGGTCACGTCTAGGTCTTCATTCACCTCCATCCATTGCTACTATCTTGTGTCACTTATTGACTAGTCAAGAACGAACATTACGGTGATGCCTAACTTGTTCAACCCGAGCAACTAGCAAGTCAAGGAATTGTTTGGTGAGACTATTAGAGAATGATACACTTGAGTGAAACACGAGCGTGAGTGACCTATACATTGTACCAAAAAAAAAACAACAAAAACAACAAAAAGAGAGGTAGTTGTTTATTTGCAGGTTTACCTAAGCATGTCAAGTGGAGTTGGAGAACAAACCATGGACTTAAAACTACACATGGAGGCCATGATGGAAGAATTCAAGCAGAGTTTGGATGAAGCTTTCGAGCCTCTTCATCGACGCCTTGACCGAATGGTGAATAAGGATGTCAAGAGGAGGGGTTCTACACAATTCCACCCCAACGTCCAACCTACCTCTTCAAAGTCAGTATATTCAAGGAGAAGTGAGGAGGTTCATTTGATAACAAAGCATGCCAATACATTATCCGTAGATGAAGGAGTTAATAGAGTATGGGAGACATATCAACAACTCCTCCAACAAAAACTTGAAAAAGAGCGAGTTGAGTGTGGTGGTGAGAGTGCACTTGAGGTAAAAGTTGAGGAATGTGAGTTAGAAAAAGAGGTAAAAAAATCTGAGGAGATGAGTGAAGCATCAAGTGAGCTGATTGTGCATGGGAAGGCGAGTGTTTATAGCTTTCCTAACAAACTTAACTTTGCCTTGTTTAGTATTTCTGCTTTTGTACAGATTAAGCGAAGTCAAGTGAAGTTAGTCATGCAATGTTCCATTCCAAAGTCACTTGTACAATTCACTAGCTTCCATGGAGTTTGTCTGCTAGGAGATAAATCTATTTGGTATCACTTCATGGAACAACGTCAACCCAAATCTGGCCGCACCAATGGAGAATTAATTCGAACTCATCATGAAGGGAGAATTCCATATTTCTATTCTTGTTTGTTGCCTATGATTCATTCATCATCTTTACCTTCTTTTGAGTATCATTTCCATCCTCACACTTGTATTTCCTATGCAGATTTTGAAGGAAAATGTAAAGAGCCATCAATGCAGTCTCAAGTTGAATCGATTGATAGAAGGAGTCATGTGTCAAAGGGAGTTTTTGCATTTAACTCTTATTCTATACCTTCTCACCACTTAAGTAATGATGTTCCATTGCTTATATATCCAATTTCTGGTTCAAAACAAGCTGAGACTTATTTTGTCTTTGTAGGTTGTAAGGCTGTTCGAAATTTTCCAGCTTTGATTAAAGAGTTGCAACCTGATTTCATGCTTGTGCCAACTGCTTGTTGTGATCTTCCATGCATATTCATACATCCAAAAGCCGGTCACCATGAGTTCATTTTATCAACTCCAACTGGCGCAAATTCATGTGACTCGTATGGAGTGACCTTCACTTCATTGCTGCCACTTATGTTGGGTGATGCACACAAATGTGTCAATCAAGACCTGAATGTTGTTCTTACGTCACTGGTTCATGCTTCCACGGAAGTGCAACACGATTGGCTCATTGTTCTATCTCCAGATGGGCAAGTAGTGCCAAATCAGCAACAACTAGGGTCGAATTATACTACCTTGCACAATCAGATTCGAAATTTTTCTAAGCTGAATGAGAGTCATCATGAAGATCCCTATCTAGTGCATGGGAAACGTAAGTTGTCAAGTAGTATTAACCCTACATATACTAATTGTGTGATTTGTTTTGTAGGTTTGAACTTGACATGCAACGACCAAGGGTTGATGAGAGAGTTTTGGAGTGCTACATGGAATTTTCACAAGCTTTATACAAGGTGTTTCTTGTCTTGGAGAATGTCCTTGTTCAAGAGCATCATGAGGTTGTCCAAGCGACATGTGACGTGGCTGGTGCTCATTCATCTAGCTCCCACATTGCTATCCTATAAGCGCACCAACATGGAGTACCACTTTTCCCCAAGATTTGAGGACAAATCCTTTTCAAGAGGAGGGGAATGATGCGAATGAGCAAGCTGGCCGTGGTGTTCACATAGGCCCGTTACACATGCACAAGTTAAGAGGTTCAAAGAGTCACTTCAAGCCTTAGTTCATGCCGTATAAGCTCAAGAGAAACCAAGCCAAAAGCATTGAAGGAATTGACTTGGAGGATCCTTGCAAGACTACCAAGATATTGCTTACAATTGAAGCCGCAAGTGATCAAGCCTCAAAGGGAGGATTGGGCCTCGATTAAGTAGCTCTTCTTGAGCTTAGCTTCGGCCATGTGGGCTTTAGGTCCAATAGTACTTTAGTTAGTCATTAATTTAATTAATTAGTAGGTTAGCTTTCGGCCAAGAGAGACCCAATGGGCTGGCCGAATTTCCTTAATATTTTCCAAGTTCTATTAGGGTTAGACAAGGCTATAAATAGCCCCAAGTCATTGTTTACATTCAGTTTTTCGATATTATTCAATAAAAATTCCAGAATTTCGTCCATTAATTGTGGCAAATTCCTTTAACTTGTGAAAGCTAGTTTGAACATCCTAGAGTTGATCCTAGGTTGTTTATTGACTTATCAATCAAGCAAACACACTTGATTGTGGCGTCCTCTACCGTTGAATCCGTCTTGAGTGGTCCAAGTTTGGATTCAATTCCATCCATTACCCAACGTGTCCTCTACGATCTAATCTTTGCTTCCGCGCTCACATCATTAGGTCCAATAGCACTTTAGTTGGGTACGGAGATAGTCCCTTCGCTGAGCTGTCGAGGGTCTATGTTGTTGGGCTAGCGTCGGCCCAAGTAAGTTTTATTAGGTGTTAGTCACGGCTACAAATAGCCGAAGGTGATTGTTTACATTCAGTTTTTGGTGAATTAATAAAAATACACTTGAGAGTTCTCTCAAGAGCTTCATTGAAGCACCTTGAATATCTTAGATTCATATCTTAGGTATTCAATCGACTTATCAATCTAGGACCGCGCTAGATTGTGGCGTCCTCTACAAAATACCGAGGTTCGTTGACCACGTGATCAACGGATTTAGGTGATCCGCTGCGTTCGTTTGTCATCAACGTGAGTCCTCACCTTCTAGATCCTTTCTTGTCTGTACGGGTTGCATCACAAGGTTGGTGCCGTTCGTATCAACACGACTCAAAACTCAAAGCTGAAATTTGGAAACCTAGAAGACTCCTACCCGAAAACTGGAATTTTGAGCTGCTGTTTTTGCTGAGTTCTGGTCAGTATTTTGGAGGGAAAAAAGGTGCTTTTAGGGTGTTCAAATAATGTCAAAATCAGTCCTTGAATTTCAGCCAAATCGGTTTGCAACAACTAGCCCAACCGAATTTGGAAACTCAAGAATCCTAAAGCAACTTGGCTAAGGGTTTGGAAACTGATTTGGGTTTAGGAAGGCTATTTGGGCCTGATGTAGGTGGTTAAGGTGGCTTGGGTTGGTTTCTTGGCTGACTCCAATCCCAAAAGCTTTAGGATTTGAAAGTAGTTCAAGATTGGGACTTGTATTTCAATTAGGAAAACTTGAGCCAATATCTTTCTTTCCTTCTTTTTTTCACTTTTTTTTCTTTTTTTTCGTTTCTTTCTTTGTGGCTCTCCCTAAACCTTTTCATGAAACTCAGATTTAGTCCCAACAACTTGAATTCAGATCATGGTTCCAAGATTTGCCAAGAAAGTTGAAGTTTTGTTCCAAGTATCAAGAAACCCTCTAATTCAAGAATTCCCAAACCAGTCTTGGTTGGCCCAAGAACTTCAAGAATTTCGTTCAAGAAGCTCAAGAACTTTCCAAAATATGTATTGGTAACCAAGATTTGCAAGAAATAACACAAGAATTCAAGGTTTAATGGCAAAACAGGTTCGGCAGTCCCAAAGAGGAAAATTCCAGCAATTCGACTCAAGAACAATGGTATGCGACACTTCCTTTTTTTTGACACTTTTGCTGGTGATGCGAACGCGAAAGCAAAGATTAGATCGTAGAGGACACGTTGGGTAATGGATGGAATTGAACCCAAACTTGGACCACTCAAGAACGGATTCAACGGTAGAGGACGCCACAATCAAGTGTGTTGGCTTGATTGATAAGTCAATAAACAACCTAGGATCAACTCTAGGATGTTCAAACTAGCTTTTACAAGCTAAAGGAATTTGCCACAAGAATGGACGAAATTCTGGAATTTTATTCATAATATCGCAAAAACTGAATGTAAACAATGACTTGGGGCTATTTATAGCCTTGTCTAACCCTAATAGAACTTGGAAAATATTAAGAAAATTCGGCCAGCCCATTGGGTCTCTCTTGGCCAAAAGCTAACCTACTAATTAATTAACTTAATGACTAACTAAAGTACCATTGGACCTAGGGCCCACATGGCCAAAGCCAAGCTCAACAAGAGCTACTTAATCGAGGCCCAATCCTCCTTTTGAGGCTTGACCACTTGCACCTTCAATTGTAAGCAATATCTTGGTAGTCTTGCAAGGATCTTCCATGTTGATTCCTTCAATGGGCGGTTTCTCTTGGGCTTGGATGGCATGAACTAAGGCTTGAAGTGACTCCTTGAATCTCTTACCTCGTGCTCGTGTCACTGCTGGGCCTTGAGGGGCTTTCACGGGGTCTACTTGAACACCATGGGCCTCTTGCTCATTCGCATCATTCCCCTCCTCTTGAGAAGGATTTGCCCTCAAATCTTGGGGGAGAATGTTATAATGATAGGAAGAACATCGCACATCTCCCTCCTGGATGTCGCTTGGACAGTCTTATGATGCTTTCGAACAACGACATTCTCCAAGACAAGAAACATCTTGTATAAAGCTTGTGAAAATTCCAGGTTCCACTCCAAAGCTCTCTAATCAGCCTTTTGTCATGAATGGTCGATTTTTGGACCTACACAATAAATCACACAATTAGCATTTGTAGGTATAAAATCACTTATCAGCTTACCATTCACATTCACAAGATAAGGATCTTCATAGTGATGCTCAATCAGGTTAGAAAAGTCTCGAATATGATTGTGCAAAGTTACGAAATACATTGCAAGTTGTTGTTGGTATGGCCTATCTTGCACAAATGGAGCAAGATCGAGATAGGTAGCTTTTGTACCTTCAAATTGAAGAATAAAATCAGGTTGTAAGGAATCAGAATTTGGAACAATGATGAAAGAATTATCACCAACGGAATAAGAAGGAAGTTTATAACAAGTTTCAAGTGTAGAAACTCCCTTTGAAACTTCATTCGGATCCCCAACAAACAAATCAACTCTAGGTGAGAGATTGGTCACTTGTTGATAACAAAGAGATACCACACTTAAAGCACAAACTCCATGAAAGCTCTTCAATTCTCTAAAGGATGTAGGAATGGAGCATTTTAAGACTAAGGCGATTGCACTTTGCTTAACCTGCACAAAACAAGAAATACTAGACAATGCAAAGTTAAGATGGTTAGTACAATAAGAAGTTCTCTTCACATCCTTAGATTGTATAATAGATGTCGGCTTTCTCTCTTGTTTTTCCACTATGGCAGAATCGTGCATGAAATTTTCCTCACTCAACTCTTTTAAATGTTCATTCTCTCTCTCTTTGACACTTTCCTCAACTTTTACCTTAAGTGCACACTCACCACCACACTCAACTCGCTCTTTTTCAAGTTTTTGTTGGAGGAGTTGTTGATATGTCTCCCACACTCTACTAACTCCTTCATCTATGGATAATGTATTGGCATGCTTTGTTGTCGAATGAACCTCCTCCCTTCTTCTTGAATATACTGACTTTGAAGAGGTAGGTTGGACGTTGGGGTGAAATTGTGGAGAACCCCTTCTCTTGACATCCTTATTCACCATTCGGTCAAGACATCTATGAAGAGGCTCGAAAGCTTCATCCAGACTCTGCTTGAATTCTTCCATCATGGCCTCCATGTGTAGTTTTAGGCCCATGGTTTGGTCTCCAATTCCACTTGACATGCTTAGGTATACCTGCCAAAACAAACAAAACAACTACCTCTCTTTTTTTTTTGTATACAATATATAGGTCACTCACGCTCGTGTTTCACTCAAGTGTATCACTCTTTAATAATCTCACCAGCAATTCCTTAGGCTCGCTAGTTGCTCGGGTTGAACAAACTAGGAATCACCGTCAGGTTCGTTCTTGACTAGTCAACAACTGACACAAGATAGTAGCAATGAATGGACAATAATGGATGACCTAAGAGGGGACCTAAAACTCAGATTAGGACTGACTACGACTCAAAAGAAAGCATGAAAGATGACTTCAAGGCTGAAATTCTGAAAATCCTAGAAGTACCCTACCCGACAACCAAAATTTCTGGAATTTGTCGAGCTGCTGATCCTCGATCTTTTGGTCAGGTTTTTGGGGTATTTTGGGTGCTGTTTTGGTGTATAGGTCAGCCCTTAAATTGCAGTCCAATCGGATCACAAAGTGATACTCAACCGATTCAAAATTGCGGGCTGGTTTGGCGTGGCAAGGTGTAGCGGTTGGCTTTTGGATTTTGGAAACTGAATTGGGTGTAAGGTGGGCTGTTTTAGGTCGGTTGGAGGGGAACTTGGGCCTTTGGCCGATGGGTTCTTGGCTGCTATTAATCCTAACAGAATTAGGATTAGTTGGAGTCAAGGTGGGACTTGGTGCACAATTAGGAAACTAGAGCCAATATCTTTCTTCCACCTTTTTCTTTCCTTTTTTCGTTTCTTTTCTTTCTTTCTTTTGTTTCTTTTGTGGCTCAACAGATTATTTTAAGCACGTAATTCCAGTCCCAAAAATTTCCTTGAATTCGGTTCTAGCTTCAAGATTCGCCAAGACAAGATTGAAGATTGTTTCAAGTATCAAGAACCCCATAATTTGGTTTCAAGAATCTCCCCAAATCAGCCTTTGGTGGTTCAAGAACTTCAAGAAATTCGTTCAAGAAGCTCAAGAACTTCCCCAAATATGTTTTGGTATTCAAGTTTTGCAAGAAACAACACAAAAGTTCAAGAAATAAGGGCAAAACAGGTTCGGCAGCCTCCCAAGGAAAAATTTCCAGCAACGACTCAAGAACAATGAGGTATGTGAAACTTCTTTTTTTGTGACTTTTTGCTAGGTTGTTTTCACGCCCCAAGCAACACAATAACCAACCAGAATTAGACCACAATCTAGACAAACTAATAGTAAATATTGGATGAAAACAATCTGGGCAGATTACAACACAAGGAACAAACCTACTTGATATGCGGCAATAAGAGCAAAAACCCTAGCCGTCGCAAAATTTTTTTTTTCTCTAAACTAACACAAGACTTCAAGAACAATATAACAAGACACCAAAATAAGAAAGAAACACAAGTTATGCAAAGCAAAAAAAAAAATTTCGGATGAACAGTGTCGCTACAGTAGCGAATGAACAGTACGATGCTACAGTACTTTTTTTTTGTGACTCTCAACGATGTCAAGACTCAAAAACAAGAAAAAGGGATATACGTGATACCTCAATCTAGCTCTGATTACCAGATGATGCGAACGCGGAAGCAAAGATTAGATTTTCGAGGACACGTTGGGTAATGGATGGAATTGAACCCAAACTTGGACCACTCAAGAACGGATTCAACGGTAGAGGACGCCACAATCAAGTGTGTTGGCTTGATTGATAAGTCAATAAACAACCTATGATCAACTCTAGGATGGTCAAACTAGCTTTCACAAGCTAAAGGAATTTGCCACAAGAATGGACGAAATTCTGGAATTTTATTCATAATATCACAAAAATTGAATGTAAACAATGACTTGGGGCTATTTATAGCCTTGTCTAACTGATACGGTCCTCGATCAACACGTTTCGAGACACATAGCACGTTTGCCCAAGGATCTAGTGAGGTTGTCCAATGTGACAGTCCCACCTTCCCCTAAGGCGAACCAAAGGGTTCGGCGGACCGCCTGCCCAGCTCTCGCCAGGACTCGTTCACTCACATCAAAGAAAGTAAAATAAAGCCTCGAGAATAAGCGGAAACGAAACCCAGACTTGAAACAAATACTTACATTTATCCCAAACTCAACCAATTACATAGTCCCAAATATATACACAAGCTTTAAATTCTTAGTACATTCCAACCCTAATCAAGCACTAGAACGAGATCAAAAGCCAAAACAATACAAAAGGCTAAACTATACTATACAGGTCTCTCGCCCTTGCTCGCAACCCCTGTTAAGGAAAACAAAAGACGTGGAATGAGCTAAAAGCCCAGCGAGGTTCTATATACTCAACTAGCAATTAAATAAGGACATTAGCACGTATCAACAAGTAATCCAGATAACATTTACAATATAAAGCAAGAGTAACACATTCATTAAAAGGATACGTGAAGCCATTCGTTCGTTCGTTCATCGACCATCCATTCCTTCAATCATTTAGAAAAATTTCATTTGTCATTGAAAATCCCTCCGTCATTCTTGCCATTCATTCGTTCATTTCGTTCTTCCCCTTCTGGCCAGCGCACTGGCCAGTCCTTCCCAAACTTCATGGTCATACTCGAGTATACCAAACATTCATTCACCCAGGGTCACTAATCGCCCGACCGAGTCCGCTTCTGGCTCGAGTCGACCAATAACCAAGGGCAAGGGCCCAGTTCAGCCCGAAGGCTTACATTCATGCACAAGTAACATTCAATCATTCAATCATTGAAAATTTCACGTTCATTTAGGTCGAGTGCGATAAAGTACACACTCGCCTAGAAAAGTCGTTTTGAGTATTCATTGAAACATTTAAGAGTTCAAAGAACTATAACAAGCCACGTAGTCAATGGAAATATAGCGTACCTCAATCACATAACAAGGCAACAATCCAAATAGTCACAACAATTCACATAGTCATTAAAAACAAATCGTATATAGAACACTCACCTAATTAAGCAAAATTACGTCCAAAGTATCCCTCCGGATCTCAACCCTAGTCTCCAAGAAACCCTAAGAGTAATCAAGAGAATACATTATGGTTCTATCATCAAAATATGTGGGTGAGTCAAAGAAATCCGAATAAAACTAATACAAAGTAAAAGTATGATTTTAGAAGTGGAAAGAGTATATTTTGATCAAAGGAAATGAGTAACTAAAGGTTTTCCAAACCAAACATGAAAACTAAGCTCAAAAGGTTTTAGAAAATTAAATCGGAAAAATTTGGAAACATTGCCACTTCAGAATATGGCCAGAACTTGGTCGGATACACGGCCGGATAGTGAACAGTAGTTTTTCCTCATTTTTCGTAAAACGTGTTGTTGGCTCAAAACTAACACATTTACAAAGAATTAATGTATAACAAGTATCTTGGTTAAAAATCATATGAGAAAGGTAATTAAATACCTTGAATTCACACTTTAAAACCTTGCGCGTTAAAATTAGGTTTTGTGGCCGAGAAACCCTAGGCCACTCCTTTTGTTTCGGAACGAAAATGAACACGTATTTGAAGTTCAAAACTCGACAATTGGAACCAAACATTATGGTACAAATGGAAATGTACAAATGCAAGTAAACTAGTTCACATAACACTACTCAAGTGGAACTAAGTTACTCTAAGCCAAGTAAGCCAAGTAAGTCTAATGCATCACAAAACTACATTCCAATCTCATTTCCATTCACTCAAGTTCAAGAAAATAAACGGACAGCATTTCCCCTTGTTTTTCCTTACTTTTCCATCCTACAACCAACCACAAATCATACCATTCAATCATAATTGCAAATACCAACCATAAGCTATCAAACACCCTTAAAATGCAACCAATTGAAGCTTTACAGCCATCCAAAACCAGGCCCAAATATTCCAACATAACTCAGCACACAAAACTCCGATTCAGTTGATTCCAAAGCCATATGAAAGATAAGATACAAGGCTACAACTCTTAAGAAGGCATCAAAAGCTAATTCAGTAATCTTCCCAGCCAAAAGAGCCAAATACAGGGGCTGATTATCATTTCCGGACAGAAACAGGGCAGCAGGGGTAAAATAGTCATTTCACAGGATACAGTGCTCCGATTGTGCTGAAAGTTTACAGGCATAACCTACACTCAATTCTCTACAACTTTCATGTTTTGAGCTAAGCCCAATTCGGCCTCCATCATGGCCGAAAAACACTGGTCAGATTAGGGCAGAAAATTCCCAATAAATCAGAAATTTAACCAACTCTCCATTAATCCACAAAATCATCCATTAATCATGTTAGCAAGCCACCATAGGCCACTAATTATCATCTATTGGAACCAAAGAAGGGTGTTCTTAGCAATCTTACCTTGAAACCTCAAAGAAAGTTGGTAGCTTAGACTTCCTCCTCCCAAAACAACTCCACCAAGGCCTTCAATTTCTCTTAGCTAGCACTTGTATGGTGTAGTTTTCAATTTGGTTGGTTAAATCACAAGATTTGGGCAAGGATTGAAGCTAGGAATTGAAGAGCTCTCTCTCTTGTTTTCTCCTCCAATGGTTCGGCCAAGACAAGAAAAAATGGAAGGAAAATTGGTCAAATTTTGGTTTGAAGAAAGTTAATCTTCTTGGTCAAAGTCCAACTTCCAATCAAATCATGACATGTGGCCTCTTGAAGTTTCTAAGCTTATCCCCTTCCTTCCAATGATTCAAGTAGCTAACTAACCTCCAATTATCTTCTAACACCATGTAGAATAATATCACTTAGTATTTCATCACCTAATCGGCAAAATTATATCGCACTAGCGGGCCCCACATCGAACAAATGCACTTCAAGTCATGTACACTAACTTGTACTAGCAAAATGATTTAAAAATTGTACTTACTTGTAAAATGTACAAAACATTTAATATTTTCAAAGGACAGTATAAAATATAAGCACAGAAATAAAATAATACTTGAAAATGTGAAAATTTTCGGGTTCTCACATCCAACGCTTGGATTGCGGAGCCTAAAACCAAAACGGACAACACGATTTGATTAGAGGTGGTAGAACGACGACTCCAACCGAGGTGGTAGAACGACGACTCCAACCGAGGTGATTACTCTAGTGGATAGGTCGGTGGAACAATCAAGGTCAAGCACAAGATTGCTCAAAAACCCTTGCCAAAGCAAGTAAAGGATTGAATCTCTCAATGGAAGAGAAAAACAGAACTAAGTGTTTATTATCAAAATTGCGTAACCCCTTTGACCATACAAAGTGAGCCTTTATATAGACTAAGGGACTAGGTCAAGGGACTAATGAAACCCTAATAAAGCAAACAAGGGGGTCGGCCACTCCATGGACAAGATGGGCCGGCCCATGACCTAATTTAATAAGCTAATCCAACTCTAACATGATGAAAACCTGGGACTAAGGCCTAGGGCCTAATCGACCAACCCACTTGGAGGTCCACTTGATTCTTCATGGACTTGGATCATTGTGTAGATGACTTGAGTATCCCCTTCCAAGCCTTCAATGTCTCTATGGACTCCTTGTTGGTCTTGCACACTTCGCACTAGGGCTTGGGGTGACTCCTTGAAGCGCTTGGCTGGTGCACGTGTGACTGGGCCAAATGGTACTCGAATTGGGTCATTACTTGGGCTAAGGCCCGTGCATGGGCCCAAATGGTACTCGAACTGGGTCATTACTTGGGTTAAGGTCTGTGCACACATCAGTCCCCTCCACTTGAGAAGGATTTGTCCTCAAATCTGGATCCTCCCCGTCAAGGAATGGACTCAAATCCGCGACATTGAAAGTCGTGCTAACATTGCACTCCCCCAGGTAACCCCAATTTGTAAGCATTGTTGTTGACACAATGGAGCACTCGGAACGGGAAACAAATTGCAGCCACTCTTCATTTGACTCAATAGTTTGGAGGATGATCTTTATGTTTGCATCATTCCCCTCATCTTGAAAGCGATTTGGCCACAAATCGACGGTATGCTTAGCGGAGAACCACGTTGGAAAGAAATGAAGGGTCACAAGCCAAGTTAAATGTCGTTTGGCCAGCCTCAAGGGGCTCTCAAACAAGGACATTCGCCAAGGTAGGAAAGAACGTGTATAAGGCTTACGAAAATTCCAGGTTGGAACCCAAAACTCTCTAATTAGCCTTCGAGCATGGACTGGCATGATGTTACCTACACAATGAATCACATAGTGAGTAGTCATAGGTATAAAATTATGCAATAGCTTACCAGTCATGTGCACAAGATAAGGATCTTCATAATGATGCCCATTGAAGCTAGAGAAATCCTGAATTTGGTTGTTTAAGGTGGTATAATTCGGCCCTTCTTCGCAACATGTAGCTGGAACAAGCAAGAAATCAGGTGACAACTCTTTGGTCAAAGCTGAAAATTTTCGGACAGCTTTACTACCTACAAAAATGAAATAAGTTTCAGCTTGTTTCGAACCAGAAATTGGATAAAGAAGCAATGGGACATCATTAGCTAAATAGTAAGAAGGTGTAGAACAAGATTTAAATGTGAAAACTCCCTTTGACACTTCAACGTGCCTTCCACCACTTGATTTAACTTGAGAATCTAGTGCGGGTTCTCTACACTTCTCATCAAAATCTACATAGGAACGACAAGATTTAGGACGAGTAACATGCTTAAAATAAGCCAAAAATGATGAATGACCCATAGGTAAAGAACCAGAAGTAGAATCTGGAATTTTCCTTTTAAGATGAGCTCGAATGAGTCCTCCAATGGCGCAGACAGGTTTGAATGGACATTGTTCCATGAATTGATACCAAAGAGATTTAGTGCCTAGAAGACAAACGCCATGGAATCTCACAAAGTGTCCAAGTGACTTCGGGATGGAACATGCCATGACCAACTCTACTTGACTTTGTTTAATCTGCACAAACGAAGAGATACTAAACAAAACACATGTTAGCCGGTTAGCAAACAAAATGTTCACACTTTCAGCCTTTGTAAACACGACCAACTCCATGGACAAGATGGGCCGGCCCATGACCTAATTTAATAAGCTAATCCAACTCTAACATGATGAAAACCTGGGACTAAGGCCTAGGGCCTAATCGACCAACCCACTTGGAGGTCCACTTGATTCTTCATGGACTTGGATCATTGTGTAGATGACTTGAGTATCCCCTTCCAAGCCTTCAATGTCTCTATGGACTCCTTGTTGGTCTTGCACACTTCGCACTAGGGCTTGGAGTGACTCCTTGAAGCGCTTGGCTCGTGCACGTGTGACTGGGCCAAATGGTACTCGAACTGTGTCATTACTTGGGCTAAGGTCCGTGCATGGGCCCAAATGGTACTCGAACTGGGTCATTACTTGGGTTAAGGTCTGTGCACACATCTAACCCTAATAGAACTTGGAAAATATTAAGGAAATTCGGGCAGCCCATTGGGTCTCTCTTGGCCAAAAGCTAACCTACTAATTAATTAACTTAATGACTAACTAAAGTACCATTGGACCTAAGGCCCACATGGCCGAAGCCAAGCTCAACAAGAGCTACTTAATCGAGGCCCAATCCTTCTTTTGAGGCTTGACCACTTGCACCTTCAATTGTAAGCAATATCTTGGTAGTCTTGCAAGGATCTTCCATGTTGATTCCTTCAATGGGCGGTTTCTCTTGGGCTTGGATGGCATGAACTAAGGCTTGAAGTGACTCCTTGAATCTCTTAGCTCGTGCTCGTGTCACTAGGCCTTGAGGGGCTTTCACGGGGTCTACTTGAACACCATGGGCCTCTTGCTCATTCGCATCAGCTGGGCTGTTTTCTCAACCCAAGACGACACAAAACCAACAAGGATCACACTATAATCTGGAAAAATTTCAGTAGCAATTGGCCACTAAAACTGTTGGACAGATTGCACAAGACACAAGAACAAAACACGATAAGAAAACAAGAACCCTAGCGGCTGGGTTTTTTTTTTCATTTGTTTTCTGGACAAAACACAAATAACCACAATAATTAACAACAAACTAGACACAAACACAAAAGAGATAGCACACAAACAGATATTTGTTCGGATGAACAGTACCCACGGATGAACATTACGTGAACAGTGATGGTGAATAGTAATCGGTGAACAGTACCCTTTTTTTTGGTAGAATTACGACAACAAGGCAAGACACGAAAAGAAAACTTACAAGACTCAACTGGATATACTTGATAACGTCAACTAACTTTGATTACCAGCTGATACGAACCCACTTGGAGATATGAACTCGTATCCCACGTAGCTCCCGGATCTAGACGAAGGGATAAAGTTGGTAGGCGAAGCGACACTCGAACACCTAACTCTATGATGCAAACCTTGGACTTAACCTCAACCCACAAGCACTCAAGTAAGTGAAACTAAGTCACGGGTAGAAGAACGCCACAATCAAGGTGTGCACTTGATTGATAAGTTCGTTGAACACTCTCGAACAATTCTCAAGTATTCAAAAGGGATTCTCTTAGACAAGAGACAAGTGTAAACACTCAAATTTCGGATGTATTATTCAATGAATAAAACATGACCCAAGGTAGGTTATTTATAGCCATACAATTAGAAAACCTAATGTGGAACGTAAAAGCTAAAACATGACAAAGTTTCCTAAATTTTAGGATACTTAAAATCGGCTTTCAAGGCATGCAAGCTGGCCGAATTATTCCTCTAATTAAAATGACTAAAACATGACTAGAAAATACTCCAAATAACTAACTAAACAACTAAACATCACTATGGATCCCGATGACAAGAATCTGACTTGTAATTTACTCGAACTAGGGTTTCGAACTAGGGTTTGGTCCTTCGTGACCTTCCTTCATTTGAACAAGGTGGACAAGCTTCCAATCTTCAAGCCCAAGTCCCTCAATGACTCTTGGGACAACTTCTTGATGTGAGCGCGGAAGCTATCTTAGGATCTTAGAGGACATGTTGCAAGATCGATGGAGTCGAACCCAAACTTGGACCACTCAAGGACAGATTCAACGGTAGAGGGCGCCACAATCAAGTGTATGTGCTTGATTGATAAGTCAAGGAAACCACCTAGGATCAACTCTAGGAAGTTCAAACTAGCTTTCACAAGCTAAAGGAATTTGCTTCAATGGAAGACGAAATTCTGGAATTTTATTAATAATATCGCAAAATTGAATGTAAACAATGACTTGGGGCTATTTATAGCCTTGTCTAACCCTAATAGAACTTGGAAAATATTAAGGAAATTCGGGCAGCCCATTGGGTCTCTCTTGGCCAAAAGCTAACCTACTAATTAATTAACTTAATGACTAACTAAAGTACCATTGGACCTAAGGCCCACATGGCCAAAGCCAAGCTCAACAAGAGCTACTTAATCGAGGCCCAATCCTCCCTTTGAGGCTTGACCACTTGCACCTTCAATTGTAAGCAATATCTTGGTAGTCTTGCAAGGATCTTCCATGTTGATTCCTTCAATGGGCGGTTTCTCTTGGGGTTGGACGGCATGACCTAAGGCTTGAAGCGACTCCTTGAATCTCTTAGCTCGTGCTCGTGTCACTGGGCCTTGAGGGACCTTCACGGTGATACGAACGTCGCCAACCTTGTGACGAAACCCGTAAGAGATTAGACTCAGGATCGACAAGAGGTTACCAAGCTTGGGGCGGATGACCTCAACCCGTTAATCACGTGGTTAACGAACCTTGGTATAATGGTAGAAGACGCCACAATCTAGTGTGATTCTAGATTGATAAGTCAAATTGAAGATCCAATCTAAGAACTTCAAGAAAAGCTCACAAGAAGCCAATGAGAGAACTCTCAATTTTCATTCATAATTGTCTCCCCCTGAAATTATCATAAGCTTGGCTATATATAGCCTTACAAAGACGCAAACCTAATCTAAGTTGGAAACAATGCAAGTTTCCTTATTCGAATTGACAACTAAACTAATGACTCACTAATCACAGTTAAGGCTAACTAATGGACAGCTTATAATCGGCCCAATGAAGGCTTTAAGCTGGCCCAACATAACCCAATAAAAGCTAATTAACCAACTTAAGTAATAGTGAGCCTAGACTCTATAAATCGGATCCAACTCAACATGAGGTCTTGGACCGAACTTATTCCTACCAAATAACATAGAAATCTGGAAAACAAACTACTAAACTATTACTAAAAGATTCAATCTCTTGCAGCCCGAAACATGGCCCATAAGCGGCCCATATTTCGTATCATTCCCCTCCTCTTGAAAAAGATTTGTCCTCAAATCGTGGTTGGAAATGAATGGTACGAACAAGAGGTGGCAGTATGAACCCTCAAACCTCCACATATTGGCTCTCTTAGAATGAATGATACTTGCATACGTTATGGTTATTGTAATTCGGTGCACATGTCTCTTGGTCAGCTTGAAAATGCTCACAATCAGCCATGGAAAACTCAAGGCTTTAGTCCAACGACTCTTCGAAGATAACGCATATAGCTTTGGTTCCATGATGCAAGGTAAAATGTATGGTTCATTGGCAGCAAGGTCACATCTTCTTGGATCCTCCATAATGCAACTGACAAAATGAAGAACACTTTGAACATGATCAACTTCATTAGATTGATCATCACTTGGAACACTTGTTGCAAAATGGTAAGGAGGCGAAGGACAAGAGATTCAAGTGCAAGAACCAAATTGATGGTGCGCTTATAGGATAGAAATGTTGGAAATAGATGCATGACTACGAGCCATGTTGTATGTCGTTTGGCCAGCCTTATGTTGCTTTTGAACAAAGACATTCTCCAAGACAAGAAACATCTTGTATAAAGCTTGTGAAAATTCCAGGTTCCACTCCAAAGCTCTCTAATCAGCCTTTTGTCATGAATGGTCGAATTTGGACCTACACAATAAATCACACAATTAGCATTTGTAGGTATAAAATCACTTGACAGCTTACCATTCACATTCACAAGATAAGGATCTTTATAGTGATGCTCAATCAGGTTAGAAAAGTCCCGAATATGATTGTGCAAAGTTACAAAATTCATTGCAAGTTGTTGTTGGTATGACCTATCTTGCACAAATGGAGCAAGATCGAGATAGGTAGCTTTTATACCGTCAAATTGAAGAATAAAATCAGGTTGTAAGGAATCAGAATTTGGAACAATGAGGAAAGAATTATCACCAACGAAATAAGAAGGAAGTTTATAACAAGTTTCAAGTGTAGAAACTCCCTTTGAAGCTTCATGATTCCTCCCAACAAGCAAATCAGGCTCATGGTTGAAGTTGAACATCAATGGATGACAAAGAGATACAACACTTAAGATGCAAACTCCATGAAAAGTTTGATATTCATCAATGGATTTAGGAATAGAACATGCCAAGATCAACTCGATTTTTCCTTGCTTAACCTGCATAAAAGTAGAAACACTAAACAAAGTAGAGTTAATATCGTTAGAAAAAATGTATGATCTCACATCCTTTCTCACAATCAGCTCACTCTTAGAATTTTGAATCTCTTTCTCATGCTCAATAGCTGACTTTTTCTTCTCATTATTCTCAACCTCTTTCTCCTTTTCAACTCCCTCGAATTTTACCTCATCAGTCACAATTCCCTCATCTAGCTCTTTCTTCATACTATAGCGCTCATGCTCACTTTTCATGTATGCTAGATCAATACAAAGTTGGTCATAAATAAGTGATACAAGTGCAGAACGACGACCATTAAATAAGAAGGAATACTTATTAGTATGTCCATCATATTTAACTTCTCGACTCAACATCCACGCTTTACCCAGCAATACATGTGTCACTTGAATTGGGACTACATCACAAAACACCTCATCCACATACTTGCCAATTTGGATAGGTACAAGTGTGTGCTTAGTAACCCAAACATCACTATGAGCACTCGGCAACTTATACGGTTGAAGATGATCAGTGGTTGGAAGATTTAATTTGTTAACCATGATAACGCTTGCAAGATTGACTTCACAACTCCTATCAATGGCCAAGCTGCAGGTTTTATCTTTGACACCACAACGAGTATAAAACCAACCATGCAACTGAGATTTGACGATGTCCAATTGCTCATCTACACCACGTAATGCCACTTCTTTGGCTCCCTTAGGATCAGGAAGAAGATGTTGTAAGCTAGCTTTTAAATGTCTCGTATTCGCCATGATGTATGAGGAAACCTGCAAAAAAAATTAGTGAAACAAAAGATATTTTCCTCACCACACAAGCTCACGTGTTTACACTCGTCACTCGTGTATCACTCAAGTGTTTTAAACACTCCAATGTTCTCACCACTCACTTCTCAAATCCGTTGATTGCTTCCTTTGAAGAAATCAAAAATTTTCTCTAAGTAGTTCAACCAAACTTCACTCAAGTTCTCCCCAAAAAGTGGCGTATGAATAGCTGGAAATTTAGGACTGAATAATTACTCAAAAGTTAGCAAAGAACATAAGCAAACATGCTGGAGTTTTACTGATTTAGTCTGCAAAGAGTGACTTAAGTGTTGTGAGAGTTTGACTTTGAAAAGGACTCTAACAATGCTAATGTTGACTACAATTAGAACGCGATGGCAGAATTTTTTTGGATCCTAGAGTGACTCTATCGAAGGAAGGAACTCTTGTTATTGCTGGAAATTTGGTTTGCAGATTTGTTGTTTTTGGGCAGGCTGTTTTTGGAGGTATTTGGGCTGTTTGGGCTGTGCAAAGGTAGGTTGTTTTAGCCCTTGATGGTAAACTAATTCTGTTCACAAGGTCTTGTAACCGAAGTGGAGATCAAGTGCTCAGGGTGGCGGCTGTTTTAGGGTGTAGTGCGGCTGTTTGGGTTTGCTTTGGGGATACACGGGCTTGGGAGAGAGGTTTGGGTCTGATGTGGGAAGGTTGGGGGTGTTTTAGGAAGGGTTGGATTTGGGTTCTTGGTTTTCTTGGCTGACTTCAATCCCAATAGGTTTAGGATTAGAATTAGATCAAGAATTGAACTTGTTTCCAAGTAGAAGACTTAGAGCCAAGGCTTTCTTTCTTTTTTTCGTTTTTTTTTTCTCTTTTTTTTTTCTTTTCTTTCTTTGCGGCTCTCTAATCTATTTTGTTCAAGAACTCAGATTCAGTCCCAACAAATTGATTTTTCGGATCAAAGTGCAAGCTTGCCAAGAAAATAAAAGTTCTCTTCCCAAGTTTCAAGAACCCTCGGTCAAGAATCACCAAAGGAGATTCAACCCATGGTCTTGAATTGATAAGCCAAAACTTGAACAAAGGAGATTCAACTCACTTTGTATCAAGGGACGCTCCCCAAGGAACAAGAGAAAACTCTCAATTTTTATTCATTATTGTCTTCTCCTTGAAAATATCATAAGCTTGGCTATTTATAGCCTTACAAGACTCAAAACCCTAATCTAAATTGGAAACAATACAAGTTTCCTTATTTGACTTGACTTCTAAATAAATTTGGAAGTAATTAACTACTTTCCTAAAACTCTAATTCAACTAGAATAGGAAACTAACTCAAATAGGCTTAACTATGGTCAACATGACCTTAGCCTTTATTCCCCTTATTAAGGACTCAAAAATAACTCAAGACTAACTCTAATTAACTAACAATATTTGATGAAAACTTCATTAAATAAATAACAAGAAATAAGCATGACAAATCTTCAATGATTCTTGAGCCCGATTGCACCATCAACCATCAAACAAATTTCCTTGAACTTGAAAGGGATCCAAATCTTCATGTTCTCATCACTTTGTGATTGTTGGACTGTTTTAAGTTTGATTTCATGGTTTAATACAAGGTCTCTTTGGAACTTTGAACTTTCATTTCAAATCTTGGTCTCCGAAGGTTAAACCTCTCTTGATGCAATTATTTGGCCGTATAACTCTCTTGGTTAATGGTACTTCTCTTCGTACTTAAATGAGGGACTTCAACCCCTATTCTTATGGCCTTGATAATTGTACTAGAGTTGGCAATTATACAAGTATTTTAAAAGAATGATTTGAAAGGTTTCTTGTGAACTTAATAGTAATGCCGGGAATGCTTTGGCCAAGCTTCCAAGTAAATATATCCATCTTCCTCGGTTTTCGTGCCAAAACTTAGAGATCCGTTTAATCTTCAACTTGGAGAATCTTGGACATGATTTGACTCGGATTAATGTATTCTTAGATATTTTCAAATGCTACCCTCATGGATTAAGTTATTAAGTGATATTTGCATTCGATTTGAACGCGTTATCTCTTAAGTGAGAGTAGCGGGAATACTACTAAACCTTGGCTGAATACCTAGGTGAATTGTAATTGTACATGTCTCAGGTGATCAAGAGGATCCCGCGTTTGATCTTGCCTCGCTCTTGTTTTACACTCTTGATTTCGGTGAGTGTTCCTTGTGTGTTTAATTGTTGAGTGCTACCTATAATTGCTACAATGAAATTGTTCACCGTTTTAAGGCGAGTGTGTACTTTATCTCACTCGACCTACTAAATAACAAATTTCTACCGTTTAACCGTAAATTTTACCGTTTACCGGTTTATTTGATTATTTGCGCATGTTATAAGCTATTAGCTGAACTGGGCCTTGCCCTTGGTTACTAACCTACTCGAGCCAGGATTGGGCTCGGTCGGGTAGGTTGGAACCCTGAACCACCGTATCGGTATACCCGAGTATTACCACTGGAGGGATAAAGCGATAGCCAGACAAACCGGGGGAATTATTGGAGTTATAAGGTGCAGTTGACCGAAACAGTTCCAAGTGCAAAGGTCATTTGATTTGGTTGATCAAAACTAGAATTTTCGAAACTGCAAGAAATCTAGAAATGGTCATCCGAAGCCCTGAATAGTGTATCTTTGATTGAATATAACTCTTTGTACAAAAGTCAAAATCGAGTGCCGTTTGCGGCATTTGAAAGTAGACATTCTTAGCTTTAAAACGGTTATAAAAATCACTGTCCAGTTCGTTTTGTATGAACTGCAGTGAACTGATAAAGTCGGCTGTTCTGTTCAGCCTGCTCATTTTTAATGGAAATGCGAAGCTGTAACTTGTGGCTTGAATTTGAACTACTTGTGAACTGATTTTGGGAACGATTTCTTCTAATGAAATGTAGCTTTCGGAACCTAGTTTCCAACGCCACCAACCATTCTTAATTTGAGTTAGTATAGAGTGAGATACGGCCTGATTTTTAAATTGCAGCAAAACTGGAAACTGGAAAGTTTCTTCCCTCTTGCTGGCCGAATGGTCAAACTTGTTTTGGAATGTTTTGGTTCGAAAACTTTGATGTCAATTACCTCTAAATTGCTCATTGGATGTTTATGGAACCTTAGTTTCAACATTTGAGCTAATTCAGGTTGATTGTGTGGGACAAAACGTTTGAAAAGGAAAGAGAACACGGACGGCAGATTTGCTTTGAAATTTTCCCGAAATTTGACTATTTTGTTAACTGCCTTCCCACGCGATTTTTTGGGTGAAATTTGGTAGAGGTATAGTTAACATATGGAAGATTTAGTGTACCAAATTTGGTGTATTTTCAATGCCATTTCGATGGCTAAATGATACTCCAAAGACAGCTTTCAAATCTGGAAAATGACTGAACAGTTTGCAAAAGCGACCAACTTTGAACAGATGTATCTCGATACTCGAAACTCCGAATTGAGTTCCGTTTGTTGCGTTTGAAACCTTGTTTAGAACTCTTACTGTGTTACGAATTTCAAAGTCTGATTCGCTTTCTGTGAATTATGCCGAATTTACAAAGTTTGCTGAAAAACCAAGACTGGTTCAAACCTGTCTTCTTGGAACTGAAACTTTGAGCTGTATTATGAATGCTTTCTAGTTGGAATCGTGGAAAAGTGTCTTCTGAGAACTTTTAGTACTCTGAATTTAGTTTCCAACGGTATAAAGTTTTCCATTTTTGGACTTGCGAAACTCGAGATACGATTTTTCAAAGTAATGCCACTCTAAACTGGAAAATCTCTGTTTTCAACCAAATTACTCCTTTAAGAACTTTCCAGATGACCACTCGAGAAGAAATCGAATCGATCAGGCAGCGGAAGGATCTATCTTGATCAGGTTATGGGTACAAAAGACGGATTCTAACCCAATCAAGGACAGCTCGAGATTGTTTAGAACGGTAGAATGGCGCCACAATTCAACATGGTCTTGAATTGATAAGCCAAAACTTGAACAAAGGAGATTCAACTCACTTTGTATCAAGGGGCGCTCCCCAAGGAACAAGAGAAAACTCTCAATTTTTATTCATAATTGTCTTCTCCTTGAAAATATCATAAGCTTGGCTATTTATAGCCTTACAAGACTCAAAACCCTAATCTAAATTGGAAACAATACAAGTTTCCTTATTTGACTTGACTTCTAAATAAATTTGGAAGTAATTAACTACTTTCCTAAAACTCTAATTCAACTAGAATAGGAAACTAACTCAAATAGGCTTAACTATGGTCAACATGACCTTAGCCTTTATTCCCCTTATTAAGGACTCAAAAATAACTCAAGACTAACTCTAATTAACTAACAATATTTGTTGAAAACTTCATTAAATAAATAACAAGAAATAAGCATGACAAATCTTCAATGATTCTTGAGCCCGATTGCACCATCAACCATCAAACAAATTTCCTTGAACTTGAAAGGGATCCAAATCTTCATGTTCTCATCACTTTGTGATTGTTGGACTGTTTTAAGTTTGATTTCATGGTTTAATACAAGGTCTCTTTGGAACTTTGAACTTTCATTTCAAATCTTGGTCTCCGAAGGTTAAACCTCTCTTGATGCAATTATTTGGCCGTATAACTCTCTTGGTTAATGGTACTTCTCTTCGTACTTAAATGAGGGACTTCAACCCCTATTCTTATGGCCTTGATAATTGTACTAGAGTTGGCAATTATACAAGTATTTTAAAAGAATGATTTGAAAGGTTTCTTGTGAACTTAATAGTAATGCCGGGAATGCTTTGGCCAAGCTTCCAAGTAAATATATCCATCTTCCTCGGTTTTCGTGCCAAAACTTAGAGATCCGTTTAATCTTCAACTTGGAGAATCTTGGACATGATTTGACTCGGATTAATGTATTCTTAGATATTTTCAAATGCTACCCTCATGGATTAAGTTATTAAGTGATATTTGCATTCGATTTGAACGCGTTATCTCTTAAGTGAGAGTAGCGGGAATACTACTAAACCTTAAGTGATTGTTGGACTGTTTTAAGTTTGATTTCACGGTTTACTACAAGGTCTCTTTGGAACTTTGAACTTTCATTTCAAATCTTGGTCTCCGAAGGTTAAGCCTCTCTTGATGCAATTACCTGGTCGTATAACTCTCTTGGTTAATGGTACTTCTCTTCGTACTTAAATTAGGGACTTCAACCCCTATTCTTATGGCCTTGATAATTGTAGTAGAGTTGGCAATTATACAAGTATTTTAAAAGAATGATTTGAAAGGTTTCTTGTGAACTTAATAGTAATGCCCGGAATGCTTTGGCCAAGCTTCCAAGTAAATTTATCCATCTTCCTCGGTTTTCGAGCCAAAACTTAGAGATCTGTTTAATCTTCAACTTGAAGAATCTTGGGACATGATTTGACTCGGATTAATGTATTCTTAGATATTTTCAAATGCTGCCCTCAAGGATTAAGTTATTGAGCGATATTTGCATTCGATTTGAACGCGTTATCTCTTAAGTGAGAGTAGCGGGAATACTACTAAACCTTGGCCGAATACCTAGGTGAATTGTAATTGTACATGTCTTAGGTGATCAAGAGGATCCCGAGGAACTCGTTTGATCTTGCCTCGCTCTTGTTTTACACTCTTGATTTCGGTGAGTGTTCCTTGTGTGTTTAAGTGTTAAGTGCTACCTATAATTGCTACAATGAAATTGTTCACCGTTTTAAGCCGAGAGTGTACTTTATATCACTCGACCTACTAAATAACAAATTTCTACCGTTTAACCGTAAATTTTACCGTTTACCGGTTTATTTGATTATTTGCGCATGTTGTAAGCTCTTAGCTGAACTGGGCCCTGCCCTTGTTTACTAACCTGCTCGAGCCAGGACTGGGCTCGGTCGGGTAGGTTGGAACCTGAACCACCGTATCGGTATACTCGAGTATTACCACTGGAGGGATAAAGCGATGGCCAGACAAACCGGGGGAATTATTGGAGTTTTTTGGTGCAGTTGATCGAAACAGTTCCAAGTTCAAAAGTCATTTGATTTGGTTGATCAAAACTAGAATTTTCGAAACTGCAAGAAATCTGGAAATGGTCATCCGAAGCCCTGAATAGTGTATCTTTGATTGAATATAACTCTTTGTACAAAAGTCAAAATCGATTGCCGTTTGCGGCATTTGAAAGTAGACATTCTTAGCTTTAAAACGGTATAAAAATCACTGTCCAGTTCGTTTTGTATGAACTGCAGTGAACTGATAAAGTCGGCTGTTCTGTTCAGCCTGCTCATTTTTAATGGAAATGCGAAGCTGTAACTTGTGGCTTGAATTTGAACTACTTGTGAACTGATTTTGGGAACGATTTCTTCTGATGAAATGTAGCTTTCGGAACCTAGTTTCCAACGCCACCAACCATTCTTAATTTGAGTTAGTATAGAGTGAGATACGGCCTGATTTTTAAATTGCAGCAAAACTGGAAACTGGAAAGTTTCTTCCCTCTTGCTGGCCGAATGGTCAAACTTGTTTTGGAATGTTTTGGTTCGAAAACTTTGATGTCAATTACCTCTAAATTGCTCATTGGATGTTTATGGAACCTTAGTTTCAACATTTGAGCTAATTCAGGTTGATTGTGTGGGACAAAACGTTTGAAAAGGAAAGAGAACCACGGACGGCAGATTTGCTTTGAAATTTTCCCGAAATTTGACTATTTTGTTAACTGCCTTCCCACGCGATTTTTTGGGTGAAATTTGGTAGAGGTATAGTTAACATATGGAAGATTTAGTGTACCAAATTTGGTGTATTTTCAATGCCATTTCGATGGCTAAATGATACTCCAAAGACAGCTTTTCAAATCTGGAAAATGACTGAACAGTTTGCAAAAGCGACCAACTTTGAACAGATGTATCTCGATACTCGAAACTCCGAATTGAGTTCCGTTTGTTGCGTTTGAAACCTTGTTTAGAACTCTTACTGTGTTACGAATTTCAAAGTCTGATTCGCTTTCTGTGAATTATGCCGAATTTACAAAGTTTGCTGAAAAACCAAGACTGGTTCAAACCTGTCTTCTTGGAACTGAAACTTTGAGCTGTATTATGAATGCTTTCTAGTTGGAATCGTGGAAAAGTGTCTTCTGAGAACTTTTAGTACTCTGAATTTAGTTTCCAACGGTATAAAGTTTTCCATTTTTGGACTTGCGAAACTCGAGATACGATTTTTCAAAGTAATGCCACTCTAAACTGGAAAATCTCTGTTTTCAACCAAATTACTCCTTTAAGAACTTTCCAGATGACCACTCGAGAAGAAATCGAATCGATCAGGCAGCGGAAGGATCTATCTTGATCAGGTTATGGGTACAAAAGACGGATTCTAACCCAATCAAGGACAGCTCGAGATTGTTTAGAACGGTAGAATGGCGCCACAATTCAACATGGTCTTGAATTGATAAGCCAAAACTTGAACAAAGGAGATTCAACTCACTTTGTATCAAGGGGCGCTCCCCAAGGAACAAGAGAAAACTCTCAATTTTTATTCATAATTGTCTTCTCCTTGAAAATATCATAAGCTTGGCTATTTATAGCCTTACAAGACTCAAAACCCTAATCTAAATTGGAAACAATACAAGTTTCCTTATTTGACTTGACTTCTAAATAAATTTGGAAGTAATTAACTACTTTCCTAAAACTCTAATTCAACTAGAATAGGAAACTAACTCAAATAGGCTTAACTATGGTCAACATGACCTTAGCCTTTATTCCCCTTATTAAGGACTCAAAAATAACTCAAGACTAACTCTAATTAACTAACAATATTTGTTGAAAACTTCATTAAATAAATAACAAGAAATAAGCATGACAAATCTTCAATGATTCTTGAGCCCGATTGCACCATCAACCATCAAACAAATTTCCTTGAACTTGAAAGGGATCCAAATCTTCATGTTCTCATCACTTTGTGATTGTTGGACTGTTTTAAGTTTGATTTCATGGTTTAATACAAGGTCTCTTTGGAACTTTGAACTTTCATTTCAAATCTTGGTCTCCGAAGGTTAAACCTCTCTTGATGCAATTATTTGGCCGTATAACTCTCTTGGTTAATGGTACTTCTCTTCGTACTTAAATGAGGGACTTCAACCCCTATTCTTATGGCCTTGATAATTGTACTAGAGTTGGCAATTATACAAGTATTTTAAAAGAATGATTTGAAAGGTTTCTTGTGAACTTAATAGTAATGCCGGGAATGCTTTGGCCAAGCTTCCAAGTAAATATATCCATCTTCCTCGGTTTTCGTGCCAAAACTTAGAGATCCGTTTAATCTTCAACTTGGAGAATCTTGGACATGATTTGACTCGGATTAATGTATTCTTAGATATTTTCAAATGCTACCCTCATGGATTAAGTTATTAAGTGATATTTGCATTCGATTTGAACGCGTTATCTCTTAAGTGAGAGTAGCGGGAATACTACTAAACCTTAAGTGATTGTTGGACTGTTTTAAGTTTGATTTCACGGTTTACTACAAGGTCTCTTTGGAACTTTGAACTTTCATTTCAAATCTTGGTCTCCGAAGGTTAAGCCTCTCTTGATGCAATTACCTGGTCGTATAACTCTCTTGGTTAATGGTACTTCTCTTCGTACTTAAATTAGGGACTTCAACCCCTATTCTTATGGCCTTGATAATTGTAGTAGAGTTGGCAATTATACAAGTATTTTAAAAGAATGATTTGAAAGGTTTCTTGTGAACTTAATAGTAATGCCCGGAATGCTTTGGCCAAGCTTCCAAGTAAATTTATCCATCTTCCTCGGTTTTCGAGCCAAAACTTAGAGATCTGTTTAATCTTCAACTTGAAGAATCTTGGACATGATTTGACTCGGATTAATGTATTCTTAGATATTTTCAAATGCTGCCCTCAAGGATTAAGTTATTGAGCGATATTTGCATTCGATTTGAACGCGTTATCTCTTAAGTGAGAGTAGCGGGAATACTACTAAACCTTGGCCGAATACCTAGGTGAATTGTAATTGTACATGTCTTAGGTGATCAAGAGGATCCCGAGGAACTCGTTTGATCTTGCCTCGCTCTTGTTTTACACTCTTGATTTCGGTGAGTGTTCCTTGTGTGTTTAAGTGTTAAGTGCTACCTATAATTGCTACAATGAAATTGTTCACCGTTTTAAGCCGAGAGTGTACTTTATATCACTCGACCTACTAAATAACAAATTTCTACCGTTTAACCGTAAATTTTACCGTTTACCGGTTTATTTGATTATTTGCGCATGTTGTAAGCTCTTAGCTGAACTGGGCCCTGCCCTTGTTTACTAACCTGCTCGAGCCAGGACTGGGCTCGGTCGGGTAGGTTGGAACCTGAACCACCGTATCGGTATACTCGAGTATTACCACTGGAGGGATAAAGCGATGGCCAGACAAACCGGGGGAATTATTGGAGTTTTTTGGTGCAGTTGATCGAAACAGTTCCAAGTTCAAAAGTCATTTGATTTGGTTGATCAAAACTAGAATTTTCGAAACTGCAAGAAATCTGGAAATGGTCATCCGAAGCCCTGAATAGTGTATCTTTGATTGAATATAACTCTTTGTACAAAAGTCAAAATCGATTGCCGTTTGCGGCATTTGAAAGTAGACATTCTTAGCTTTAAAACGGTATAAAAATCACTGTCCAGTTCGTTTTGTATGAACTGCAGTGAACTGATAAAGTCGGCTGTTCTGTTCAGCCTGCTCATTTTTAATGGAAATGCGAAGCTGTAACTTGTGGCTTGAATTTGAACTACTTGTGAACTGATTTTGGGAACGATTTCTTCTGATGAAATGTAGCTTTCGGAACCTAGTTTCCAACGCCACCAACCATTCTTAATTTGAGTTAGTATAGAGTGAGATACGGCCTGATTTTTAAATTGCAGCAAAACTGGAAACTGGAAAGTTTCTTCCCTCTTGCTGGCCGAATGGTCAAACTTGTTTTGGAATGTTTTGGTTCGAAAACTTTGATGTCAATTACCTCTAAATTGCTCATTGGATGTTTATGGAACCTTAGTTTCAACATTTGAGCTAATTCAGGTTGATTGTGTGGGACAAAACGTTTGAAAAGGAAAGAGAACCACGGACGGCAGATTTGCTTTGAAATTTTCCCGAAATTTGACTATTTTGTTAACTGCCTTCCCACGCGATTTTTTGGGTGAAATTTGGTAGAGGTATAGTTAACATATGGAAGATTTAGTGTACCAAATTTGGTGTATTTTCAATGCCATTTCGATGGCTAAATGATACTCCAAAGACAGCTTTTCAAATCTGGAAAATGACTGAACAGTTTGCAAAAGCGACCAACTTTGAACAGATGTATCTCGATACTCGAAACTCCGAATTGAGTTCCGTTTGTTGCGTTTGAAACCTTGTTTAGAACTCTTACTGTGTTACGAATTTCAAAGTCTGATTCGCTTTCTGTGAATTATGCCGAATTTACAAAGTTTGCTGAAAAACCAAGACTGGTTCAAACCTGTCTTCTTGGAACTGAAACTTTGAGCTGTATTATGAATGCTTTCTAGTTGGAATCGTGGAAAAGTGTCTTCTGAGAACTTTTAGTACTCTGAATTTAGTTTCCAACGGTATAAAGTTTTCCATTTTTGGACTTGCGAAACTCGAGATACGATTTTTCAAAGTAATGCCACTCTAAACTGGAAAATCTCTGTTTTCAACCAAATTACTCCTTTAAGAACTTTCCAGATGACCACTCGAGAAGAAATCGAATCGATCAGGCAGCGGAAGGATCTATCTTGATCAGGTTATGGGTACAAAAGACGGATTCTAACCCAATCAAGGACAGCTCGAGATTGTTTAGAACGGTAGAATGGCGCCACAATTCAACATGGTCTTGAATTGATAAGCCAAAACTTGAACAAAGGAGATTCAACTCACTTTGTATCAAGGGGCGCTCCCCAAGGAACAAGAGAAAACTCTCAATTTTTATTCATAATTGTCTTCTCCTTGAAAATATCATAAGCTTGGCTATTTATAGCCTTACAAGACTCAAAACCCTAATCTAAATTGGAAACAATACAAGTTTCCTTATTTGACTTGACTTCTAAATAAATTTGGAAGTAATTAACTACTTTCCTAAAACTCTAATTCAACTAGAATAGGAAACTAACTCAAATAGGCTTAACTATGGTCAACATGACCTTAGCCTTTATTCCCCTTATTAAGGACTCAAAAATAACTCAAGACTAACTCTAATTAACTAACAATATTTGTTGAAAACTTCATTAAATAAATAACAAGAAATAAGCATGACAAATCTTCAATGATTCTTGAGCCCGATTGCACCATCAACCATCAAACAAATTTCCTTGAACTTGAAAGGGATCCAAATCTTCATGTTCTCATCACTTTGTGATTGTTGGACTGTTTTAAGTTTGATTTCATGGTTTAATACAAGGTCTCTTTGGAACTTTGAACTTTCATTTCAAATCTTGGTCTCCGAAGGTTAAACCTCTCTTGATGCAATTATTTGGCCGTATAACTCTCTTGGTTAATGGTACTTCTCTTCGTACTTAAATGAGGGACTTCAACCCCTATTCTTATGGCCTTGATAATTGTACTAGAGTTGGCAATTATACAAGTATTTTAAAAGAATGATTTGAAAGGTTTCTTGTGAACTTAATAGTAATGCCGGGAATGCTTTGGCCAAGCTTCCAAGTAAATATATCCATCTTCCTCGGTTTTCGTGCCAAAACTTAGAGATCCGTTTAATCTTCAACTTGGAGAATCTTGGACATGATTTGACTCGGATTAATGTATTCTTAGATATTTTCAAATGCTACCCTCATGGATTAAGTTATTAAGTGATATTTGCATTCGATTTGAACGCGTTATCTCTTAAGTGAGAGTAGCGGGAATACTACTAAACCTTAAGTGATTGTTGGACTGTTTTAAGTTTGATTTCACGGTTTACTACAAGGTCTCTTTGGAACTTTGAACTTTCATTTCAAATCTTGGTCTCCGAAGGTTAAGCCTCTCTTGATGCAATTACCTGGTCGTATAACTCTCTTGGTTAATGGTACTTCTCTTCGTACTTAAATTAGGGACTTCAACCCCTATTCTTATGGCCTTGATAATTGTAGTAGAGTTGGCAATTATACAAGTATTTTAAAAGAATGATTTGAAAGGTTTCTTGTGAACTTAATAGTAATGCCCGGAATGCTTTGGCCAAGCTTCCAAGTAAATTTATCCATCTTCCTCGGTTTTCGAGCCAAAACTTAGAGATCTGTTTAATCTTCAACTTGAAGAATCTTGGACATGATTTGACTCGGATTAATGTATTCTTAGATATTTTCAAATGCTGCCCTCAAGGATTAAGTTATTGAGCGATATTTGCATTCGATTTGAACGCGTTATCTCTTAAGTGAGAGTAGCGGGAATACTACTAAACCTTGGCCGAATACCTAGGTGAATTGTAATTGTACATGTCTTAGGTGATCAAGAGGATCCCGAGGAACTCGTTTGATCTTGCCTCGCTCTTGTTTTACACTCTTGATTTCGGTGAGTGTTCCTTGTGTGTTTAAGTGTTAAGTGCTACCTATAATTGCTACAATGAAATTGTTCACCGTTTTAAGCCGAGAGTGTACTTTATATCACTCGACCTACTAAATAACAAATTTCTACCGTTTAACCGTAAATTTTACCGTTTACCGGTTTATTTGATTATTTGCGCATGTTGTAAGCTCTTAGCTGAACTGGGCCCTGCCCTTGTTTACTAACCTGCTCGAGCCAGGACTGGGCTCGGTCGGGTAGGTTGGAACCTGAACCACCGTATCGGTATACTCGAGTATTACCACTGGAGGGATAAAGCGATGGCCAGACAAACCGGGGGAATTATTGGAGTTTTTTGGTGCAGTTGATCGAAACAGTTCCAAGTTCAAAAGTCATTTGATTTGGTTGATCAAAACTAGAATTTTCGAAACTGCAAGAAATCTGGAAATGGTCATCCGAAGCCCTGAATAGTGTATCTTTGATTGAATATAACTCTTTGTACAAAAGTCAAAATCGATTGCCGTTTGCGGCATTTGAAAGTAGACATTCTTAGCTTTAAAACGGTATAAAAATCACTGTCCAGTTCGTTTTGTATGAACTGCAGTGAACTGATAAAGTCGGCTGTTCTGTTCAGCCTGCTCATTTTTAATGGAAATGCGAAGCTGTAACTTGTGGCTTGAATTTGAACTACTTGTGAACTGATTTTGGGAACGATTTCTTCTGATGAAATGTAGCTTTCGGAACCTAGTTTCCAACGCCACCAACCATTCTTAATTTGAGTTAGTATAGAGTGAGATACGGCCTGATTTTTAAATTGCAGCAAAACTGGAAACTGGAAAGTTTCTTCCCTCTTGCTGGCCGAATGGTCAAACTTGTTTTGGAATGTTTTGGTTCGAAAACTTTGATGTCAATTACCTCTAAATTGCTCATTGGATGTTTATGGAACCTTAGTTTCAACATTTGAGCTAATTCAGGTTGATTGTGTGGGACAAAACGTTTGAAAAGGAAAGAGAACCACGGACGGCAGATTTGCTTTGAAATTTTCCCGAAATTTGACTATTTTGTTAACTGCCTTCCCACGCGATTTTTTGGGTGAAATTTGGTAGAGGTATAGTTAACATATGGAAGATTTAGTGTACCAAATTTGGTGTATTTTCAATGCCATTTCGATGGCTAAATGATACTCCAAAGACAGCTTTTCAAATCTGGAAAATGACTGAACAGTTTGCAAAAGCGACCAACTTTGAACAGATGTATCTCGATACTCGAAACTCCGAATTGAGTTCCGTTTGTTGCGTTTGAAACCTTGTTTAGAACTCTTACTGTGTTACGAATTTCAAAGTCTGATTCGCTTTCTGTGAATTATGCCGAATTTACAAAGTTTGCTGAAAAACCAAGACTGGTTCAAACCTGTCTTCTTGGAACTGAAACTTTGAGCTGTATTATGAATGCTTTCTAGTTGGAATCGTGGAAAAGTGTCTTCTGAGAACTTTTAGTACTCTGAATTTAGTTTCCAACGGTATAAAGTTTTCCATTTTTGGACTTGCGAAACTCGAGATACGATTTTTCAAAGTAATGCCACTCTAAACTGGAAAATCTCTGTTTTCAACCAAATTACTCCTTTAAGAACTTTCCAGATGACCACTCGAGAAGAAATCGAATCGATCAGGCAGCGGAAGGATCTATCTTGATCAGGTTATGGGTACAAAAGACGGATTCTAACCCAATCAAGGACAGCTCGAGATTGTTTAGAACGGTAGAATGGCGCCACAATTCAACATGGTCTTGAATTGATAAGCCAAAACTTGAACAAAGGAGATTCAACTCACTTTGTATCAAGGGGCGCTCCCCAAGGAACAAGAGAAAACTCTCAATTTTTATTCATAATTGTCTTCTCCTTGAAAATATCATAAGCTTGGCTATTTATAGCCTTACAAGACTCAAAACCCTAATCTAAATTGGAAACAATACAAGTTTCCTTATTTGACTTGACTTCTAAATAAATTTGGAAGTAATTAACTACTTTCCTAAAACTCTAATTCAACTAGAATAGGAAACTAACTCAAATAGGCTTAACTATGGTCAACATGACCTTAGCCTTTATTCCCCTTATTAAGGACTCAAAAATAACTCAAGACTAACTCTAATTAACTAACAATATTTGTTGAAAACTTCATTAAATAAATAACAAGAAATAAGCATGACAAATCTTCAATGATTCTTGAGCCCGATTGCACCATCAACCATCAAACAAATTTCCTTGAACTTGAAAGGGATCCAAATCTTCATGTTCTCATCACTTTGTGATTGTTGGACTGTTTTAAGTTTGATTTCATGGTTTAATACAAGGTCTCTTTGGAACTTTGAACTTTCATTTCAAATCTTGGTCTCCGAAGGTTAAACCTCTCTTGATGCAATTATTTGGCCGTATAACTCTCTTGGTTAATGGTACTTCTCTTCGTACTTAAATGAGGGACTTCAACCCCTATTCTTATGGCCTTGATAATTGTACTAGAGTTGGCAATTATACAAGTATTTTAAAAGAATGATTTGAAAGGTTTCTTGTGAACTTAATAGTAATGCCGGGAATGCTTTGGCCAAGCTTCCAAGTAAATATATCCATCTTCCTCGGTTTTCGTGCCAAAACTTAGAGATCCGTTTAATCTTCAACTTGGAGAATCTTGGACATGATTTGACTCGGATTAATGTATTCTTAGATATTTTCAAATGCTACCCTCATGGATTAAGTTATTAAGTGATATTTGCATTCGATTTGAACGCGTTATCTCTTAAGTGAGAGTAGCGGGAATACTACTAAACCTTAAGTGATTGTTGGACTGTTTTAAGTTTGATTTCACGGTTTACTACAAGGTCTCTTTGGAACTTTGAACTTTCATTTCAAATCTTGGTCTCCGAAGGTTAAGCCTCTCTTGATGCAATTACCTGGTCGTATAACTCTCTTGGTTAATGGTACTTCTCTTCGTACTTAAATTAGGGACTTCAACCCCTATTCTTATGGCCTTGATAATTGTAGTAGAGTTGGCAATTATACAAGTATTTTAAAAGAATGATTTGAAAGGTTTCTTGTGAACTTAATAGTAATGCCCGGAATGCTTTGGCCAAGCTTCCAAGTAAATTTATCCATCTTCCTCGGTTTTCGAGCCAAAACTTAGAGATCTGTTTAATCTTCAACTTGAAGAATCTTGGACATGATTTGACTCGGATTAATGTATTCTTAGATATTTTCAAATGCTGCCCTCAAGGATTAAGTTATTGAGCGATATTTGCATTCGATTTGAACGCGTTATCTCTTAAGTGAGAGTAGCGGGAATACTACTAAACCTTGGCCGAATACCTAGGTGAATTGTAATTGTACATGTCTTAGGTGATCAAGAGGATCCCGAGGAACTCGTTTGATCTTGCCTCGCTCTTGTTTTACACTCTTGATTTCGGTGAGTGTTCCTTGTGTGTTTAAGTGTTAAGTGCTACCTATAATTGCTACAATGAAATTGTTCACCGTTTTAAGCCGAGAGTGTACTTTATATCACTCGACCTACTAAATAACAAATTTCTACCGTTTAACCGTAAATTTTACCGTTTACCGGTTTATTTGATTATTTGCGCATGTTGTAAGCTCTTAGCTGAACTGGGCCCTGCCCTTGTTTACTAACCTGCTCGAGCCAGGACTGGGCTCGGTCGGGTAGGTTGGAACCTGAACCACCGTATCGGTATACTCGAGTATTACCACTGGAGGGATAAAGCGATGGCCAGACAAACCGGGGGAATTATTGGAGTTTTTTGGTGCAGTTGATCGAAACAGTTCCAAGTTCAAAAGTCATTTGATTTGGTTGATCAAAACTAGAATTTTCGAAACTGCAAGAAATCTGGAAATGGTCATCCGAAGCCCTGAATAGTGTATCTTTGATTGAATATAACTCTTTGTACAAAAGTCAAAATCGATTGCCGTTTGCGGCATTTGAAAGTAGACATTCTTAGCTTTAAAACGGTATAAAAATCACTGTCCAGTTCGTTTTGTATGAACTGCAGTGAACTGATAAAGTCGGCTGTTCTGTTCAGCCTGCTCATTTTTAATGGAAATGCGAAGCTGTAACTTGTGGCTTGAATTTGAACTACTTGTGAACTGATTTTGGGAACGATTTCTTCTGATGAAATGTAGCTTTCGGAACCTAGTTTCCAACGCCACCAACCATTCTTAATTTGAGTTAGTATAGAGTGAGATACGGCCTGATTTTTAAATTGCAGCAAAACTGGAAACTGGAAAGTTTCTTCCCTCTTGCTGGCCGAATGGTCAAACTTGTTTTGGAATGTTTTGGTTCGAAAACTTTGATGTCAATTACCTCTAAATTGCTCATTGGATGTTTATGGAACCTTAGTTTCAACATTTGAGCTAATTCAGGTTGATTGTGTGGGACAAAACGTTTGAAAAGGAAAGAGAACCACGGACGGCAGATTTGCTTTGAAATTTTCCCGAAATTTGACTATTTTGTTAACTGCCTTCCCACGCGATTTTTTGGGTGAAATTTGGTAGAGGTATAGTTAACATATGGAAGATTTAGTGTACCAAATTTGGTGTATTTTCAATGCCATTTCGATGGCTAAATGATACTCCAAAGACAGCTTTTCAAATCTGGAAAATGACTGAACAGTTTGCAAAAGCGACCAACTTTGAACAGATGTATCTCGATACTCGAAACTCCGAATTGAGTTCCGTTTGTTGCGTTTGAAACCTTGTTTAGAACTCTTACTGTGTTACGAATTTCAAAGTCTGATTCGCTTTCTGTGAATTATGCCGAATTTACAAAGTTTGCTGAAAAACCAAGACTGGTTCAAACCTGTCTTCTTGGAACTGAAACTTTGAGCTGTATTATGAATGCTTTCTAGTTGGAATCGTGGAAAAGTGTCTTCTGAGAACTTTTAGTACTCTGAATTTAGTTTCCAACGGTATAAAGTTTTCCATTTTTGGACTTGCGAAACTCGAGATACGATTTTTCAAAGTAATGCCACTCTAAACTGGAAAATCTCTGTTTTCAACCAAATTACTCCTTTAAGAACTTTCCAGATGACCACTCGAGAAGAAATCGAATCGATCAGGCAGCGGAAGGATCTATCTTGATCAGGTTATGGGTACAAAAGACGGATTCTAACCCAATCAAGGACAGCTCGAGATTGTTTAGAACGGTAGAATGGCGCCACAATTCAACATGGTCTTGAATTGATAAGCCAAAACTTGAACAAAGGAGATTCAACTCACTTTGTATCAAGGGGCGCTCCCCAAGGAACAAGAGAAAACTCTCAATTTTTATTCATAATTGTCTTCTCCTTGAAAATATCATAAGCTTGGCTATTTATAGCCTTACAAGACTCAAAACCCTAATCTAAATTGGAAACAATACAAGTTTCCTTATTTGACTTGACTTCTAAATAAATTTGGAAGTAATTAACTACTTTCCTAAAACTCTAATTCAACTAGAATAGGAAACTAACTCAAATAGGCTTAACTATGGTCAACATGACCTTAGCCTTTATTCCCCTTATTAAGGACTCAAAAATAACTCAAGACTAACTCTAATTAACTAACAATATTTGTTGAAAACTTCATTAAATAAATAACAAGAAATAAGCATGACAAATCTTCAATGATTCTTGAGCCCGATTGCACCATCAACCATCAAACAAATTTCCTTGAACTTGAAAGGGATCCAAATCTTCATGTTCTCATCACTTTGTGATTGTTGGACTGTTTTAAGTTTGATTTCATGGTTTAATACAAGGTCTCTTTGGAACTTTGAACTTTCATTTCAAATCTTGGTCTCCGAAGGTTAAACCTCTCTTGATGCAATTATTTGGCCGTATAACTCTCTTGGTTAATGGTACTTCTCTTCGTACTTAAATGAGGGACTTCAACCCCTATTCTTATGGCCTTGATAATTGTACTAGAGTTGGCAATTATACAAGTATTTTAAAAGAATGATTTGAAAGGTTTCTTGTGAACTTAATAGTAATGCCGGGAATGCTTTGGCCAAGCTTCCAAGTAAATATATCCATCTTCCTCGGTTTTCGTGCCAAAACTTAGAGATCCGTTTAATCTTCAACTTGGAGAATCTTGGACATGATTTGACTCGGATTAATGTATTCTTAGATATTTTCAAATGCTACCCTCATGGATTAAGTTATTAAGTGATATTTGCATTCGATTTGAACGCGTTATCTCTTAAGTGAGAGTAGCGGGAATACTACTAAACCTTAAGTGATTGTTGGACTGTTTTAAGTTTGATTTCACGGTTTACTACAAGGTCTCTTTGGAACTTTGAACTTTCATTTCAAATCTTGGTCTCCGAAGGTTAAGCCTCTCTTGATGCAATTACCTGGTCGTATAACTCTCTTGGTTAATGGTACTTCTCTTCGTACTTAAATTAGGGACTTCAACCCCTATTCTTATGGCCTTGATAATTGTAGTAGAGTTGGCAATTATACAAGTATTTTAAAAGAATGATTTGAAAGGTTTCTTGTGAACTTAATAGTAATGCCCGGAATGCTTTGGCCAAGCTTCCAAGTAAATTTATCCATCTTCCTCGGTTTTCGAGCCAAAACTTAGAGATCTGTTTAATCTTCAACTTGAAGAATCTTGGACATGATTTGACTCGGATTAATGTATTCTTAGATATTTTCAAATGCTGCCCTCAAGGATTAAGTTATTGAGCGATATTTGCATTCGATTTGAACGCGTTATCTCTTAAGTGAGAGTAGCGGGAATACTACTAAACCTTGGCCGAATACCTAGGTGAATTGTAATTGTACATGTCTTAGGTGATCAAGAGGATCCCGAGGAACTCGTTTGATCTTGCCTCGCTCTTGTTTTACACTCTTGATTTCGGTGAGTGTTCCTTGTGTGTTTAAGTGTTAAGTGCTACCTATAATTGCTACAATGAAATTGTTCACCGTTTTAAGCCGAGAGTGTACTTTATATCACTCGACCTACTAAATTAACAAATTTCTACCGTTTAACCGTAAATTTTACCGTTTACCGGTTTATTTGATTATTTGCGCATGTTGTAAGCTCTTAGCTGAACTGGGCCCTGCCCTTGTTTACTAACCTGCTCGAGCCAGGACTGGGCTCGGTCGGGTAGGTTGGAACCTGAACCACCGTATCGGTATACTCGAGTATTACCACTGGAGGGATAAAGCGATGGCCAGACAAACCGGGGGAATTATTGGAGTTTTTTGGTGCAGTTGAGCGAAACAGTTCCAAGTTCAAAAGTCATTTGATTTGGTTGATCAAAACTAGAATTTTCGAAACTGCAAGAAATCTGGAAATGGTCATCCGAAGCCCTGAATAGTGTATCTTTGATTGAATATAACTCTTTGTACAAAAGTCAAAATCGAGTGCCGTTGCGGCATTTGAAAGTAGACATTCTTAGCTTTAAAACGGTATAAAAATCACTGTCCAGTTTGTTTTGTGTGAACTGCAGTGAACTGATAAAGTCGGCTGTTCTGTTCAGCCTGTTCATTTTTAATGGAAATGCGAAGCTGTAACTTGTGGCTTGAATTTGAACTACTTGTGAACTGATTTTGGAATCGATTTCTTCTGATGAAATGTAGCTTTCGGAACCGTAGTTTGCAACGCCACCAACCATTCTTAATTTGAGTTAGTATAGAGTGAGATACGGCCTGATTTTTAAATTACAGCAAAACTGGAAACTGGAAAGTTTCTTCCCTCTTGCTGGCCGAATGGTCAAACTTGTTTGGAATGTTTGTTTCGAAAAACTTTGACGTCAATTTACCTCTAAATTGCTCATTGGATGTTTATGAAACCTTAGTTTCAACATTTGAGCTAATTGAGGTTGATTGTGCGGGACAAACGTTTGAAATTGAAAGAGAACCACGGACGGCGGATTTGCTTTGAAATTTTCCCGAAATTTGACTATTTGTTTATCTGCCTTCCCACGTGAGTTTTTGCGTGAAATTTGCTAGAGGTATAAGTGTACATATCGGAGGATTTAGTGTACCAAATTTGGGATTTTTTCAATGCCATTTCGATGGCTAAATGAATACTTCAAAAGATAGGCTTTTCAAATCTGGAAAAATGACTGAACAGTTTGCAAAACGCGACCAACTTTGAACTGATGTATCTCGATACTCGAAACTCCGAATTTAGTTCCATTTGTTGCGTTTGAAACCATGTTTAGAAACTCTTATTCTGTTACGAATTTCAAAGGCTGATTCACTTTCTGTGAATTATGTCGAATTTCCAAAGTTTGCTGAAAAACCAAGACTGGTTTCAAACCTGTCTTCTTGGAACTGAAACTTTGAGCTATATTGATGAGGAGGTTGAAGATCTATCCAAGTGGAGCAAATAAAGGTGCCATTGGGGCCGATGACACGAGCTCGCGCGAAGAGATTGAATGAGTCGCTACAAACATTGGTTCGTGCAGCTCGAGAGTCAAGTGGAGAGCCAAAGGCCATCGAGGGCCTCAACGACGCTAGGCTTGTTGTCCTCGTTTCGGCCATCACTGAAGATTAGAAGCCCATGATGCGGCTAAGGGGTCCATGGCCCCCATTATTACTTTAGTGGAGTGTAATAAAGAGGTCCAACTAGATTGTGGTTTGGGCCTTAGTCATTGTTAGCCTTGGGTCAATGTGCTTAGGCCATGTGGGCCTTAGGTCCAATAGCATTTTAGTTGGGTACGGATTTAGTCCCCTTCGCTGAGCTGTCGGGGGTCTCGCTGCCCCGGTCAGCGAGTCGGGGGTCCAGGGGCGACGCGCCCCCTGGTGGGGGCTCGGGGGCAACGCCCCCGGACCCTTACGGGGTCTATGTTGTGGGGCTAGTGCCGGCCCACGTAAAGTTTGTTAGGTTTTAGTCACGGCTACAAATAGGCCTAATGTCATTGTTTACAGGGAGTTTTTTTGATCATTTTAATAAAATTACATTGAGAAATTCTCTCAAAGCTTCATTGAAGCACCTTTGAATATCTTAGATTCACCTCTTAGGTATTCACACCGACTTATCAATCTAGGACCCGCGCTAGGTTGTGGGCGTCCTCTACAAAATACCGAGGTTCGTTGACCACGTGATCAACGGGTTTAGGTGATTCCGCTGCGTTTTGTTTCATCATCAACGTGAGTCCTCACCTTCTAGATCCTATCCTGTCTGTACGGGTTGCATCGACAAGGTTGGTGCCGGTTCGTATCAGCTGGCATCAGAGCTAGTTGAAGGTATCACGTATATCTCTTGTTTCTTGTTCCTTGTGTCGTTTTTTTTTTGTCTTTCTTTTGGTGTCGTTTCTTTTCTTGTGTTGTGTCAAATTCTGGCCCGTTGTGCCTCTAATCTGTCCAAGTCTTTCCGAATCTGTTTTGTCTTGTTATGAGTTGAAATTCTGATTTGTGTTTCAAATTGTTGTTGTCGTTCATCAGCCCGTGTGTGGTTTGAAGTTGTAATTCTGGCCGTTATTGTTTTCCGTCTTGTTTTGATTTGTTGCCACGGCCTTTTCATCGTTGTCTTGTTTGTTGAGTCGTGTGGGGGCTGCCGCACTTTGGGTAAAAGTCGTGAGTCCTTAGGGTTTATCTAGGGTTTCTTGAGTCAAAAAAAAAAAAAAAAAAGGAAAGAAGCCACTGCCGTACCTTTGTTCTTGTGTCCGAATTTGTCATTGCCAAATCGTGAGCCTTGTGGACTGTTTTGGGGTCATACACCGTTATTTGGGAAGTTGTACCACAATCTTGACAATCTTGAATTTTTGGAAGCAACCCAAGTGTGTTTGGGACACTTTGGCAAGGGCGTGTAATCTGACTTGTTTTCCTTTTTTGGCCATTCAAAAAAAAAAAAAAAAAAAGGAAAGTTGCGGCTGTCCAAGTCCAAAACCCTAGCAGCCGACTTCCTTGCTTCGTTGTCCAAAAAAAAAAAAAAAAAAAAAAGAGCAACATTGATACGGCCAAATCAGAAAATTCGAAAATTTTATTGCCACTAGCCGAAGCTTACATAGAATGTCCGAAACTACAAAGCAAAAACAGAAACAAAATCAAAAGTTTTGGTCTACTACTTCTTGAATTTCTTGAACACCTTGAGTCTTGGGAACTTGTTTCATTCTCCTAGTGAACAATTTCTTATACTCTCTTGCGGTGGTGAAGGGTTTTCTTGGAGTCTTTGAGTCTTCCTTTGGGATATCTTGGGTAACCCGTTGGAGGGGAGCCTGAGAAGGGTTGAGTGCACCATCTTGATTGTCCATTGTAGTGCTCTTGTCTTGAGCAAGGCCGAAATTGCCAAGTTGTGTTGTGACCAGATTTGCGAATTTGATTGTTGTCTTGTGTGTTGGGTGTCACGGCAATTGTGTTTTAATAGCACAAGACCAGCCGTGATCTTGACTATATTTCCTAATTGTGAGTGGGTTTCCAACTTCTTGATTAGATTCCTATCTTTGTTGGGTTCCTAATCTTGTTTGGTTGCCAAGTTGTTTGATTTCAAATCAAGACACAATCCCTACATTTTAGGAATCCACTATTTCCTACTTTTTAGGGATTGCCTTCCAACACTTTAGCAACATTTTCTCCTACTTTTTAGCTTACATTCCAGCCGCCACCTTGCCCTACTTTTGGGATTTCCCTCCTACATTTTAGCCATTACCTTCTCCTACATTTAGGAGTTTCCCTTAGCCTTTTCTTCCTTTCTTTTTAGGGCCACCTTCCCTACATTTTAGGCAAGTAGCCGCCTGACATCCCTTCTTTTCAGAAGGCCATTCGGACCTCCTAAACAAGCCAAGGCCAGTTTGTGTTTCCTAAAAAAAAAAAAGTTATTTTTTTTCTTTTGAGTCGGTGTCTTCTTTCTTCATTTCTTATCTGTGCTTTAGTCCTTTTTGTTTCCTTTCATTTGAGTCGTGCCATTTCATTGTCCCCCTCGAGTCAATCCTTCCATTATTCGATATTCCATTGAGGATTGCCTCATTCTCGTGATCCAAATTGGAAGTTGATTGTTTGCCGGGAGGAGTTCTAATTTCTTTCAAGGATAAACTATCAAGAGGCTTGGAGAGCATTGGTGAGACTATTTAGAGTGCTCTTGAGTGACATACACGAGGGTTGAGTGTATACACGCGAGGGAGTGAGGAGACATACATATCTATACTTGCTTTGCTACTAACGTTTTGCAGGTCTCCTACATCATGGGACGGGAGTGAACCTTCAAATTTGAACCCCAAATTGAACAATTTAGCATTAATGGCGGAGTTTAAGCGCATGCTTAGGGAGTCTATGGAGTCCCTACACCAACGGATGGACCAACTGGAGCTTTCTCAAGCTCGGTCCAACACTGGCCCGTCGAGATGCTCCACCTCGCGAGGAGTTCGCTTCTAATAGCGAGGAAGACGACTTCATCCGTCGGCCAAAGCAGGACTATCGGAGAACAGATGACGGATTAAAGGGGGTCAAGATCAAGATTCCTTCATTCCAAGGCAAGTCTAGTCCAGAGGCTTACCTAGAATGGGAACAGCGAATCGAGATGGTATTCGAGTGCCAGGATTACACCGATGAACAAAAGGTCAAATTGGCAACCCTCGAATTCACCGATTACGCTATTGTCTGGTGGGAGCAGGAGCGCACTAGCAGGCGCCGCAATAGAGAACGGCCAATTAGTACATGGGAGGAGTTACGAACCACTATGAGAAAACGGTTCGTACCCAGCCATTACTACCGTGATCTATACCAGAGGCTCCAGACATTAGTTCAAGGAAACCGAAGTGTGGAGGACTACTACAAGGAGATGGAGATCACCATGCTTCGAGCAGACATCGTGGAGGATCGAGAGGCTACCATGGCGAGATTTCTTAACGGTTTGAGGCCTGAGATTGCCGAGTTGGTGGAGTTGCAAAACTATGTGGACATGCCTGAGTTAATTGATAAGGCATCTAAGATCGAGAAGAGGCTTAAGAGGAGGGGTAACCCTCGAAACCCTAGCTTCTCAGCCGCACCTCTTTGGAGGGGCAATCCAACATTTGAGCGGGAACGGCCCAGTGCAGGGGTGTCTAAGTTCACTCCTAAATCCGAGCCACCCAAGCAGGCACCAAAGGCAACCACCAAGCCTCCATTTGACTCCTCCAAACCCCGAAGCCGCGACAAGTGCTTCAAATGCCAAGGATTTGGGCACATTGCCTCTCAGTGTCCCAATAGGCGTACCATGATTGTCCTACCGAGCGGAGATGTCGTATCTGACGACGAGGACGAGTTCGCTGGGATGCCTCCATTACTGGATGAGGGTGAAGATTCCGAGGTGGAGGTTGAGGCCACTACTGAACAAGTGGGTGTTGCTCTCGTAGCCCGCCGGGCTCTTGCAACCCAAGTCAAGAAAGTGGATGAGGCCCAACGTGACAATATTTTCTACACTCGATGTCACGTCAAGGGCAGGGTATGTAGCCTCATCATCGATGCAGGTAGTTGTACCAACGTGGCAAGCACTCTCATGGTGGACCATCTTTCTTTGCCCACATTGAGGCACCCTAGCCCATACCGCTTGCAATGGCTCAATGAGAGTGGTGATATTAAAGTCACCAAGCAAGTGGTGGTGCCTTTCCGGATTGGGAAGTATGAGGACGAGGTCCTTTGCGACGTCGTTCCCATGCAAGCTTCTCACATTTTGTTGGGACGGCCTTGGCAATATGACAAGAAGACTACTCATGATGGTTTCACCAACAAGTACTCCTTCTTGCACCACAACAAGAAGATGACCCTTGTCCCTCTCACACCTCCACAGGTGCATGAAGACCAACTGAGATTGCAACAGGAGCATGAACGAGAGTTGGCTAAGAAGTCAACCGACTCTAAAGCAATCATTAAGGCACCGGCCGAGAGGACATCTACTCCTGGAACATCTGGTCGACTGGAGAAACGGCCTAGCTTGCTTGCCAAGAACAGGGAAGTTCGCAAATTACTTTTATCCAAGCAAGTTGTTTATGTCTTATATTGCAAAGAAGTGATTTTACTATCTCAAGAAGCACTTAGTGCCTTCCCTCCCGAAATCTCTTCTTTGTTGCAGGAATTTGAGGACGTTTTTCCAGATGAGATCCCACGTGGCCTTCCACCACTCAGGGGGATCGAGCACCAGATCGACTTCGTCCCTGGAGCATCCTTACCAAATAGACCGGCCTACAAGATGGGCCCTGAGGAGACTAAGGAGATCCAACGGCAAGTCGATGAGCTCTTGGAAAAGGGTTGGGCTAGAGAAAGCATGAGCCCATGTGCAGTTCCAGTCATCCTCGTCCCAAAGAAAGAGGGTACTTGGAGGATGTGTGTAGACTGCCGCGCCGTCAACGCTATCACAGTTAAGTATCGTCACCCTATACCTCGTTTAGATGATATGCTTGACGAATTGTATGGTGCAGTCATTTTCACCAAGATTGATCTTAAGAGTGGCTACCATCAAATTCGAATGAAGGAAGGGGACGAGTGGAAGACGGCCTTCAAGACTAAGTATGGTCTGTATGAGTGGTTAGTTATGCCTTTTGGTTTGACTAACGCTCCTAGTACATTTATGCGCCTTATGAATCATGTGCTTCGCCCGTTCTTAGGTAAATTTGTTGTTGTTTATTTTGACGACATTCTGATATACAGCAGGAGTCCCGAGGAACATGTAGCACATTTACGAGCTGTTCTTGATGTTTTGCGCAGGGAGAGGTTATTCGCTAACCTTAGCAAATGTACTTTTTGCACTCATGAACTTGTTTTCCTTGGTTATAAGGTTAGTGGACAGGGCATTAGAGTGGACGAGAGCAAAGTCCAGGCCATCAATGAGTGGCCCGTGCCCAAGACCATGAGTGAAGTTCGGAGTTTCCATGGCCTCGCGAGTTTCTATCGCCGGTTCGTGAGGGATTTCAGTACTATTGCTGCCCCTCTGACCGCCATTATCAAGAAGGATGTGAAGTTCGAATGGGGGGAAGCTCAGGAGAAGGCGTTCCAACTCCTTAAATACAAGCTCACACACGCACCCTTATTATCCTTACCTAGCTTTGATAAAACTTTTGAGGTTGAGTGTGATGCTTCTGGTGTAGGAATTGGAGCCGTGTTGATCCAAGAGGGAAGGCCACTCGCGTACTTTAGTGAGAAATTGAATGGTGCTACCTTGAACTACTCCACCTACGATAAGGAGCTCTATGCTTTGATTCGTGCACTGGAGACTTGGCAACATTACTTGCGGCCGAAGGAATTTGTCATCCACACTGACCATGAGGCGTTAAAGCATCTCAAATCTCAACACAAGTTGAGTAAGAGACATGTACGGTGGGTCAACTTTGTGGAGTCATTTCCCTATGTGATCAAGTACAAAGCTGGCAAAACCAATGTCGTTGCCGATGCACTATCCAGGAGGTATGCCTTGATTGCTCTACTTGATGCTAAACTCCTTGGATTTGATCTCATCAAAGAACTCTATGATACCGACTCTGATTTTTCTGCTATCTATAAGTCTTGTGCTAAGTCGGGTCAGGGTAAGTTCTTCATACATGATGGATTTCTGTATTGTAATGATAAATTGTGCATTCCGTCATGTTCTATTCGTGAGTTACTAACTCGTGAAGCTCACGGAGGTGGGTTGATGGGACACTTCGGTGTCACCAAAACTTTGAGTGCTTTACAGGAACATTTCTATTGGCCACGCATGAGGCGGGATGTGGAGCGAGTAGTGTCACGCTGCATTACCTGCCACCGTGCCAAATCCAAACTCCAACCCTTCGGTTTGTATACACCTCTGCCTATTCCTTCGGACCCTTGGGTTGACATTTCAATGGATTTTGTGCTTGGTCTGCCTAGGAGTAAAAGGGGTCATGATAGTATTTTTGTTATTGTTGATAGATTTTCTAAAATGGCTCATTTCATTCCATGTCATAAGACGGACGATGCCACTCACATAGCTGATCTTTTCTTTAGGGAAGTTGTTCGTTTACATGGTGTGCCTAGGACTATTGTGTCTGATAGGGATGTTAAGTTTTTATCTTATTTCTGGAAAACTTTGTGGGGGAAGTTGGGGACTAAGTTGTTATTCTCTACATCCAGTCATCCCCAGACCGATGGCCAAACTGAGGTCGTTAATCGCACATTGTCTACTTTACTAAGGGCCATCATTAAAAAGAATCTCAAAACTTGGGAGGAGTGCTTACCACATGTCGAGTTTGCTTATAACCGTACATTCATAGTGCTACACAGTTTTCTCCTTTTGAAATTGTTTACGGTTTTAATCCTTTGACTCCCTTGGATTTGATGCCTTTGCCTTTGTCTGAGCGTACTAACCTTGATGGCAAGAAGAAGGCCGACTTTGTCCAGACTTTGCACCAGCAGGTGAGGGCCAACATTGAAGCTCGCACCCAACAGTACCTCAGGCATGCAAACAAGGGTAGACGTCGCGTAGTGTTTGAACCAGGTGATTGGGTCTGGTTACACTTGCGCAAGGAGCGCTTCCCTGTCCAGCGTCGCAACAAGTTGCTACCCCGTGGAGATGGGCCATTCCAAGTTGTGGCGCGCATCAATGACAACGCCTACAAGCTCGATCTTCCTGGTGAGTATAATGTCTCGGCTACTTTTAATGTTGCTGATTTGAGCCCCTATCTTGCAGATGATGAGGTCGATTTGAGGACAAATCTTTCGCAAGAGGAGGGGAATGATGAGGAGGTTGGAAGATCTATCCAAGTGGAGCAAATAAAGGTGCCATTGGGGCCGATGACACGAGCTCGCGCGAAGAGATTGAATGAGTCGCTACAAACATTGGTTCGTGCAGCTCGAGAGTCAAGTGGAGAGCCAAAGGCCATCGAGGGCCTCAACGACGCTAGGCTTGTTGTCCTCGTTTCGGCCATCACTGAAGATTAGAAGCCCATGATGCGGCTAAGGGGTCCATGGCCCATTATTACTTTAGTGGAGTGTAATAAAGAGGTCCAACTAATTGTGGTTTGGGCCTTAGTCGTTGTTAGCCCTTGGGTCAATGTGCTAGGCCATGTGGGCCTTAGGTCCAATAGCATTTTAGTTGGGTACGGATTTAGTCCCTTCGCTGAGCTGTCGGGGGTCTCGCTGCCCGGTCAGCGAGTCGGGGGTCCAGGGGGCGACGCGCCCCTGGTGGGGGCTCGGGGGCAACGCCCCCGGACCTTACGGGGTCTATGTTGTGGGGCTAGTGCCGGCCCACGTAAAGTTTGTTAGGTTTTAGTCACGGCTACAAATAGCCTAATGTCATTGTTTACAGGGAGTTTTTTGATCATTTTAATAAAAATTACATTTGAGAATTCTCTCAAAGCTTCATTGAAGCACCTTTGAATATCTTAGATTCACCTCTTAGGTATTCAACCGACTTATCAATCTAGGACCGCGCTAGGTTGTGGCGTCCTCTACAAAATACCGAGGTTCGTTGACCACGTGATCAACGGGTTTAGGTGATCCGCTGCGTTTGTTTCATCATCAACGTGAGTCCTCACCTTCTAGATCCTATCCTGTCTGTACGGGTTGCATCACAAGGTTGGTGCCGTTCGTATCATATATTATGAATGCTTTCTAGTTGGAATCGTGGAAATGTGTCTTCTGAGAACTTTTAGGTACTCTGAATTTAGTTTCCAACGGCATAAAGTTTTCCATTTTTGGACTTACGAAACTCGAGATACGATTTTTAAAAGTAATGTCACTCTAAACTGGGAAAATCTCTGTTTTCAACCAAATTACTCCTTCAAGAACTTTCCACCTTCCTTTGTGATTGTTGGACTGTTTTAAGTTTGATTTCACGGTTTACTACAAGGTCTCTTTGGAATTTTGAACTTTCATTTCAAATCTTGGTCTCCGAAGGTTAAGCCTCTCTTGATGCAATTATTTGGTCGTATAACTCTCTTGGTTAATGTACTTCTCTTCGTACTTAAATTAGGGACTTCAACCCCTATTCTTATGGCCTTGATAATTGTACCAGAGTTGGCAATTATACATGTATTTTAAAAGAATGATTTGAAAGGTTTCTTGTGAACTTAATAGCAATGCCCGGAATGCTTTGGCCAAGCTTCCAAGTAAATTTATCCATCTTCCTCGGTTTTCGTGCCAAAACTTAGAGATCTGTTTAATCTTCAACTTGAAGAATCTTGGACATGATTTGACTCGGATTAATGTATTCTTAGATATTTTCAAATGCTGCCCTCAAGGATTAAGTTATTGAGCGATATTTGCATTCGATTTGAACGCGTTATCTCTTAAGTGAGAGTAGCGGGAATACTACTAAACCTTGGCCGAATACCTAGGTGAATTGTAATTGTACATGTCTCAGGTGATCAAGAGGATCCCGAGGAACTCGTTTGATCTTGCCTCGCTCTTGTTTTACACTCTTGATTTCGGTGAGTGTTCCTTGTGTGTTTAAGTGTTAAGTGCTACCTATAATTGCTACAATGAAATTGTTCACCGTTTTAAGCCGAGAGTGTACTTTATATCACTCGACCTACTAAATAACAAATTTCTACCGTTTAACCGTAAATTTTACCGTTTACCGGTTTATTTGATTATTTGCGCATGTTGTAAGCTCTTAGCTGAACTGGGCCCTGCCCTTGTTTACTAACCTGCTCGAGCCAGGACTGGGCTCGGTCGGGTAGGTTGGAACCCTGAACCACCGTATCGGTATACTCGAGTATTACCACCGGAGGGATAAAGCGATGGCCAGACAAACCGGGGGAATTATTGGAGTTATAAGGTGCAGTTGAGCGAAACAGTTCCAAGTTCAAAAGTCATTTGATTTGGTTGATCAAAACTAGAATTTTCGAAACTGCAAGAAATCTGGAAATGGTCATCCGAAGCCCTGAATAGTGTATCTTTGATTGAATATAACTCTTTGTACAAAAGTCAAAATCGAGTGCCGTTGCGGCATTTGAAAGTAGACATTCTTAGCTTTAAAACGGTATAAAAATCACTGTCTAGTTCGTTTCGTGTGAACGGCAGTGAACTGATAAAGTCGGCTGTTCTGTTCAGCCTGTTCATTTTTAATGGAAATGCGAAGCTGTAACTTGTGGCTTGAATTTGAACTACTTGTGAACTGATTTTGGAATCGATTTCTTCTGATGAAATGTAGCTTTCGGAACCTAGTTTGCAACGCCACCAACCATTCTTAATTTGAGTTAGTATAGAGTGAGATACGGCCTGATTTTTAAATTGCAGCAAAACTGGAAACTGGAAAGTTTCTTCCCTCTTGCTGGCCGAATGGTCAAACTTGTTTTGGAATGTTTTGTTTCGAAAACTTTGACGTCAATTACCTCTAAATTGCTCATTGGATGTTTATGAAACCTTAGTTTCAACATTTAAGCTAATTGAGGTTGATTGTGCGGGACAAACCGTTTGAAAATGAAAGAGAACCACGGACGGCGGATTTGCTTTGAAATTTTCCCGAAATTTGACTATTTTTTTAGCTGCCTTCCCACGTGAGTTTTTGCGTGAAATTTGGTAGAGGTATAGTTCACATATCGAGGATTTAGTGTACCAAATTTGGCGTATTTTCAATGCCATTTCGATGGCTAAATGATACTTAAAAAATAGCTTTTCAAATCTGGAAAATGACTGAACAGTTTGCAAAACGCGACCAACTTTGAACTGATGTATCTCGATACTCGAAACTCCGAATTTAGTTCCATTCTGTTGCGTTTGAAACCATGTTTAGAACTCTTACTGTGTTACGAATTTCAAAGGCTGATTCACTTTCTGTGAATTATGTCGAATTTCCAAAGTTTGCTGAAAAACCAAGACTGGATCAAACCTGTCTTCTTGGAACTGAAACTTTGAGCTGTATTATGAATGCTTTCTAGTTGGAATCGTGGAAATGTGTCTTCTGAGAACTTTTAGGTACTCTGAATTTAGTTTCCAACGGCATAAAGTTTTCCATTTTTGGACTTACGAAACTCGAGATACGATTTTTAAAAGTAATGTCACTCTAAACTGGAAAATCTCTGTTTTCAACCAAATTACTCCTTCAAGAACTTTCCACCTTCCTTTGTGATTGTTGGACTGTTTTAAGTTTGATTTCACGGTTTACTACAAGGTCTCTTTGGAATTTTGAACTTTCATTTCAAATCTTGGTCTCCGAAGGTTAAGCCTCTCTTGATGCAATTATTTGGTCGTATAACTCTCTTGGTTAATGGTACTTCTCTTCGTACTTAAATTAGGGACTTCAACCCCTATTCTTATGGCCTTGATAATTGTACCAGAGTTGGCAATTATACATGTATTTTAAAAGAATGATTTGAAAGGTTTCTTGTGAACTTAATAGCAATGCCCGGAATGCTTTGGCCAAGCTTCCAAGTAAATTTATCCATCTTCCTCGGTTTTCGTGCCAAAACTTAGAGATCTGTTTAATCTTCAACTTGAAGAATCTTGGACATGATTTGACTCGGATTAATGTATTCTTAGATAGTTTCAAATGCTGCCCTCAAGGATTAAGTTATTGAGCGATATTTGCATTCGATTTGAACGCGTTATCTCTTAAGTGAGAGTAGCGGGAATACTACTAAACCTTGGCCGAATACCTAGGTGAATTGTAATTGTACATGTCTCAGGTGATCAAGAGGATCCCGAGGAACTCGTTTGATCTTGCCTCGCTCTTGTTTTACACTCTTGATTTCGGTGAGTGTTCCTTGTGTGTTTAAGTGTTAAGTGCTACCTATAATTGCTACAATGAAATTGTTCACCGTTTTGAGCCGAGAGTGTACTTTATATCACTCGACCTACTAAATAACAAATTTCTACCGTTTAACCGTAAATTTTACCGTTTACCGGTTTATTTGATTATTTGCGCATGTTGTAAGCTCTTAGCTGAACTGGGCCCTGCCCTTGTTTACTAACCTGCTCGAGCCAGGACTGGGCTCGGTCGGGTAGGTTGGAACCCTGAACCACCGTATCGGTATACTCGAGTATTACCACCGGAGGGATAAAGCGATGGCCAGACAAACCGGGGGAATTATTGGAGTTATAAGGTGCAGTTGAGCGAAACAGTTCCAAGTTCAAAAGTCATTTGATTTGGTTGATCAAAACTAGAATTTTCGAAACTGCAAGAAATCTGGAAATGGTCATCCGAAGCCCTGAATAGTGTATCTTTGATTGAATATAACTCTTTGTACAAAAGTCAAAATCGAGTGCCGTTGCGGCATTTGAAAGTAGACATTCTTAGCTTTAAAACGGTATAAAAATCACTGTCTAGTTCGTTTCGTGTGAACGGCAGTGAACTGATAAAGTCGGCTGTTCTGTTCAGCCTGTTCATTTTTAATGGAAATGCGAAGCTGTAACTTGTGGCTTGAATTTGAACTACTTGTGAACTGATTTTGGAATCGATTTCTTCTGATGAAATGTAGCTTTCGGAACCTAGTTTGCAACGCCACCAACCATTCTTAATTTGAGTTAGTATAGAGTGAGATACGGCCTGATTTTTAAATTGCAGCAAAACTGGAAACTGGAAAGTTTCTTCCCTCTTGCTGGCCGAATGGTCAAACTTGTTTTGGAATGTTTTGTTTCGAAAACTTTGACGTCAATTACCTCTAAATTGCTCATTGGATGTTTATGAAACCTTAGTTTCAACATTTAAGCTAATTGAGGTTGATTGTGCGGGACAAACCGTTTGAAAATGAAAGAGAACCACGGACGGCGGATTTGCTTTGAAATTTTCCCGAAATTTGACTATTTTTTTAGCTGCCTTCCCACGTGAGTTTTTGCGTGAAATTTGGTAGAGGTATAGTTCACATATCGAGGATTTAGTGTACCAAATTTGGCGTATTTTCAATGCCATTTCGATGGCTAAATGATACTTAAAAAATAGCTTTTCAAATCTGGAAAATGACTGAACAGTTTGCAAAACGCGACCAACTTTGAACTGATGTATCTCGATACTCGAAACTCCGAATTTAGTTCCATTCTGTTGCGTTTGAAACCATGTTTAGAACTCTTACTGTGTTACGAATTTCAAAGGCTGATTCACTTTCTGTGAATTATGTCGAATTTCCAAAGTTTGCTGAAAAACCAAGACTGGATCAAACCTGTCTTCTTGGAACTGAAACTTTGAGCTGTATTATGAATGCTTTCTAGTTGGAATCGTGGAAATGTGTCTTCTGAGAACTTTTAGGTACTCTGAATTTAGTTTCCAACGGCATAAAGTTTTCCATTTTTGGACTTACGAAACTCGAGATACGATTTTTAAAAGTAATGTCACTCTAAACTGGAAAATCTCTGTTTTCAACCAAATTACTCCTTCAAGAACTTTCCACCTTCCTTTGTGATTGTTGGACTGTTTTAAGTTTGATTTCACGGTTTACTACAAGGTCTCTTTGGAATTTTGAACTTTCATTTCAAATCTTGGTCTCCGAAGGTTAAGCCTCTCTTGATGCAATTATTTGGTCGTATAACTCTCTTGGTTAATGGTACTTCTCTTCGTACTTAAATTAGGGACTTCAACCCCTATTCTTATGGCCTTGATAATTGTACCAGAGTTGGCAATTATACATGTATTTTAAAAGAATGATTTGAAAGGTTTCTTGTGAACTTAATAGCAATGCCCGGAATGCTTTGGCCAAGCTTCCAAGTAAATTTATCCATCTTCCTCGGTTTTCGTGCCAAAACTTAGAGATCTGTTTAATCTTCAACTTGAAGAATCTTGGACATGATTTGACTCGGATTAATGTATTCTTAGATAGTTTCAAATGCTGCCCTCAAGGATTAAGTTATTGAGCGATATTTGCATTCGATTTGAACGCGTTATCTCTTAAGTGAGAGTAGCGGGAATACTACTAAACCTTGGCCGAATACCTAGGTGAATTGTAATTGTACATGTCTCAGGTGATCAAGAGGATCCCGAGGAACTCGTTTGATCTTGCCTCGCTCTTGTTTTACACTCTTGATTTCGGTGAGTGTTCCTTGTGTGTTTAAGTGTTAAGTGCTACCTATAATTGCTACAATGAAATTGTTCACCGTTTTGAGCCGAGAGTGTACTTTATATCACTCGACCTACTAAATAACAAATTTCTACCGTTTAACCGTAAATTTTACCGTTTACCGGTTTATTTGATTATTTGCGCATGTTGTAAGCTCTTAGCTGAACTGGGCCCTGCCCTTGTTTACTAACCTGCTCGAGCCAGGACTGGGCTCGGTCGGGTAGGTTGGAACCCTGAACCACCGTATCGGTATACTCGAGTATTACCACCGGAGGGATAAAGCGATGGCCAGACAAACCGGGGGAATTATTGGAGTTATAAGGTGCAGTTGAGCGAAACAGTTCCAAGTTCAAAAGTCATTTGATTTGGTTGATCAAAACTAGAATTTTCGAAACTGCAAGAAATCTGGAAATGGTCATCCGAAGCCCTGAATAGTGTATCTTTGATTGAATATAACTCTTTGTACAAAAGTCAAAATCGAGTGCCGTTGCGGCATTTGAAAGTAGACATTCTTAGCTTTAAAACGGTATAAAAATCACTGTCTAGTTCGTTTCGTGTGAACGGCAGTGAACTGATAAAGTCGGCTGTTCTGTTCAGCCTGTTCATTTTTAATGGAAATGCGAAGCTGTAACTTGTGGCTTGAATTTGAACTACTTGTGAACTGATTTTGGAATCGATTTCTTCTGATGAAATGTAGCTTTCGGAACCTAGTTTGCAACGCCACCAACCATTCTTAATTTGAGTTAGTATAGAGTGAGATACGGCCTGATTTTTAAATTGCAGCAAAACTGGAAACTGGAAAGTTTCTTCCCTCTTGCTGGCCGAATGGTCAAACTTGTTTTGGAATGTTTTGTTTCGAAAACTTTGACGTCAATTACCTCTAAATTGCTCATTGGATGTTTATGAAACCTTAGTTTCAACATTTGAGCTAATTGAGGTTGATTGTGCGGGACAAAACGTTTGAAAATGAAAGAGAACCACGGACGGCAGATTTGCTTTGAAATTTTCCCGAAATTTGACTATTTTGTTAGCTGCCTTCCCACGTGATTTTTGCGTGAAATTTGGTAGCGGTATAGTTCACATATCGGAAGATTTAGTGTACCAAATTTGGCGTATTTACAATGCCATTTCGATGGCTAAATGATACTTCAAAGATAGCTTTTCAAATCTGGAAAATGACTGAACAGTTTGCAAAACGCGACCAACTTTGAACTGATGTATCTCGATACTCGAAACTCCGAATTTAGTTCCATTTGTTGTGTTTGAAACCATGTTTAGAACTCTTGTTGTGTTACGAATTTCCAAAGTTTGCTGAAAAACCAAGACTGGTTCAAACCTGTCTTCTTGGAACTGAAACTTTGAGCTGTATTATGAATGCTTTCTAGTTGGAATCGTGGAAAAGTGTCTTCTGAGAACTTTTAGTACTCTGAATTTAGTTTCCAACGGTATAAAGTTTTCCATTTTTGGACTTACGAAACTCGAGATACGATTTTTCAAAGTAATGTCACTCTAACTGGAAAATCTCTGTTTTCAACCAAATTACTCCTTTTAAGAACTTTCCACCTTCCTTTGTGATTGTTGGACTGTTTTAAGTTTGATTTCATGGTTTACTACAAGGTCTCTTTGGAACTTTGAACTTTCATTTCAAATCTTGGTCTCCGATGGTTAAGCCTCTCTTGATGCAATTACTTGGTCGTATAACTCTCTTGGTTAATGGTACTTCTCTTCGTACTTAAATTAAGGACTTCAACCCCTATTCTTATGGCCTTGATAATTGTAGTAGAGTTGGCAATTATACAAGTATTTTAAAAGAATGATTTGAAAGGTTTCTTGTGAACTTAATAGTAATGCCCGGAATGCTTTGGCCAAGCTTCCAAGTAAATATATCCATCTTCCTCCGAAAATTTTTTTTTGCTTTGCATAACTTGTGTTTCTTTCTTATTTTGGTGTCTTGTTATATTGTTCTTGAAGTCTTGTGTTGGTTTAGAGAAAAAAAAAAATTTTGCGACGGCTAGTGTTTTTGTTCTTATTGCCGCATATCAAGTAGGTTTGTTCCTTGTGTTGTAATCTGCTCAGATTGTTTTCATCCAATATTTACTGTTAGTTTGTCTAGATTGTGGTCTAATTCTGGTTGGTTATTGTGTTGCTTGGGGCGTGAAAACAACCTAGCAAAAAGTCACAAAAAAAAAGAAGTTTCACATACCTCATCGTTCTTGAGTCGTTGCTGGAAATTTTTCCTTGGGAGGCTGCCGAACCTGTTTTGCCCTTATTTCTTGAACTTTTGTGTTGTTTCTTGCAAAACTTGAATACCAAAACATATTTGGGGAAGTTCTTGAGCTTCTTGAACGAATTTCTTGAAGTTCTTGAACCACCAAAGGCTGATTTGGGTAGATTCTTGAAACCAAATTGTGGGGTTCTTGATACTAGAAACAATCTTCAATCTTGTCTTGGCGAATCTTGAAGCTAGAACTGAATTCAAGGAAATTTTTGGGACTGGAATTACGTGCTTAAAATAATCTGTTGAGCCACAAAAGAAATAAAGAAAAGAAACGAAAAAAGGAAAGAAAAAAAAGGGAAGAAAGATATTGGCTCTAGTTTCCTAATTGTGCACCAAGTCCCACCTTGACTCCAACTAATCCTAATTCTGTTGGGATTAATAGCAGCCAAGAACCCATCGGCCAAAGGCCCAAGTTCCCCTCCAACCGACCTAAAACAGCCCACCTTACACCCAATTCCGTTTCCAAAATCCAAAAGCCAACCGCTACACCTTGCCACGCCAAACCAGCCCGCAATTTTGAATCGGTTGAGCATCACTTTGTGATCCGATTGGACTGCAATTTAAGGGCTGACCTATACACCAAAACAGCACCCAAAATACCCCAAAACCTGACCAAAAGACCGAGGATCAACAGCTCGACAAATTCCAGAAATTTTGCCCTTTGGGTAGAGTTTTCTAGGATTTTCAAAATTTCAGCCTTGAAGTCACTTGTCTTACTTTCTTTTTGAGTCGTTAGTTATTGTTAGTCCTAATCTGAGTTTTAGGTCACGTCTAGGTCTTCATTCACCTCCATCCATTGCTACTATCTTGTGTCACTTATTGACTAGTCAAGAACGAACCTTACGGTGACGCCTAACTTGTTCAACCCGAGCAACTAGCAAGTCAAGGAATTATTTGGTGAGACTATTAGAGAGTGATACACTTGAGTGAAACACGAGCGTGAGTGACCTATACATTGTACAAAAAAAACAATAGAAAGAGAGGTAGTTGTTTATTTGCAGGTTTACCTAAGCATGTCAAGTGGAGTTGGAGAACAAACCATGGACTTAAAACTACACATGGAGGCCATGATGGAAGAATTCAAGCAGAGTTTGGATGAAGCTTTCGAGCCTCTTCATCGACGCCTTGACCGAATGGTGAATAAGGATGTCAAGAGGAGGGGTTCTACACAATTCCACCCCAACGTCCAACCTACCTCTTCAAAGTCAGTATATTCAAGGAGAAGGGAGGAGGTTCATTTGACAACAAAGCATGCAAATACATTATCCATAGATGAAGGAGTTAGTAGAGTGTGGGAGACATATCAACAACTCCTCCAACAAAAACTTGAAAAAGAGCGAGTTGAGTGTGGTGGTGAGAGTGCATTTGAGGTAAAAGTTGAGGAATGTGAGTTAGAAAAAGAGGTAAAAAAATCTGAGGAGATGAGTGAAGCATCAAGTGAGCTGATTGTGCATGGGAAGGCGAGTGTTTATAGCTTTCCTAACAAACTTAACTTTGCCTTGTTTAGTGTTTCTGCTTTTGTACAGATTAAGCGAAGTCAAGTGAAGTTAGTCATGCAATGTTCCATTCCAAAGTCACTTGTACAATTCACTAGCTTCCATGGAGTTTGTCTGCTAGGAGATAAATCTATTTGGTATCACTTCATGGAACAACATCAACCCAAATCTGGCTGCACCAATGGAGAATTAATTCGAACTCATCATGAAGGGAGAATTCCATATTTCTATTCTTGTTTGTTGCCTATGATTCATTCATCATCTTTACCTTCTTTTGAACATCATTTCCATCCTCACACTTGTATTTTCTATGCAGATTTTGAAGGAAAATGTAAAGAGCCATCAATGCAGTCTCAAGTTGAATCGATTGATGGAAGGAGTCATATGTCAAAGGGAGTTTTTGCATTTAACTCTTATTCTACACCTTCTCACCACTTAATTAATGATGTTCCATTGCTTATATATCCAATTTCTGGTTCAAAACAAGCTGAGACTTATTTTGTCTTTGTAGGTTGTAAGGCTGTTCGAAAATTTCCAACTTTGATTAAAGAGTTACAACCTGATTTCATGCTTGTGCCAACTGCTTGTTGTGATCTTCCATGCATATTCATACATCCAAAAGCTGGTCACCATGAGTTCATTTTATCAACTCCAACTGGCGCAAATTCATGTGACTCGTATGGAGTGACCTTCACTTCATTGCTGCCATTTATGTTGGGTGATGCACACAAATGTGTCAATCAAGACCTGAATGTTGTTCTTACGTCACTGGTTCATGCTTCCACGGATGTGCAACACGATTAACTCATTGTTCTATCTCCAGATGGGCAAGTAGTGCCAAATCAGCAACAACTAGGGTCGAATTATACTACCTTGCACAATCAGATTCGAGATTTTTCTAAGCTGAATGAGAGTCATCATGAAGATCCCTATCTAGTGCATGTGAAACGTAAGTTGTCAAGTAGTATTAACCCTACATATACTAATTGTGTGATTTGTTTTGTAGGTTTGAATTTGACATGCAACGACCAAGGGTTGATGAGAGAGTTTTGGAGTGCTACATGGAATTTTCACAAGCTTTATACAAGGTGTTTCTTGTTTTGGAGAATGTCCTTGTTCAAGAGCATCACGAGGTTGTCCAAGCAACATGTGACGTGGCTGGTGCTCATTCATCTAGCTCCCACATTGCTATCCTATAAGCGCACCAACATGGAGTACCACTTTTCCCCAAGATTTGAGGACAAATCCTTTTCAAGAGGAGGGGAATGATGCGAATGAGCAAGCTGGCCGTGATGTTCACATAGGCCCGTTACACTTGCACAAGTTAAGAGGTTCAAAGAGTCACTTCAAGCCTTAGTTCATGCCGTATAAGCTCAAGAGAAACCAAGCTCAAGCATTGAAGGAATTAACTTGGAGGATCCTTGCAAGACTACCAAGATATTGCTTACAATTGAAGGTGCAAGTGATCAAGCCTCAAAGGGAGGATTGGGCCTCGATTAAGTAGCTCTTGTTGAGCTTGGCTTTGGCCATGTGGGCCTTAGGTCCAATAGTACTTTAGTTAGTCATTAAGTTAATTAATTAGTAGGTTAGCTTTTGGCCAAGAGAGACCCAATGGGCTGGCCGAATTTCCTTAATATTTTCCAAGTTCTATTAGGGTTAGACAAGGCTATAAATAGCCCCAAGTCATTGTTTACATTCAGTTTTTACGATATTATTAATAAAATTCTAGAATCTCGTCTTCCATTAAGGCAAATTCCTTTAGCTTGTGAAAGCTAAGTTGAACACCCTAGCTTGGTTCCTAGGTTGTTTTCGACTTATCAATCAAGCACTCACACTTGATTGTGGCGTCCTCTACCGTTGAATCAGTTCTTGAGTGGTCCAAATTTCGGTTCAATTCCATCCATTACTCAACGTGTCCTCTACGATCTAATCTTTGCTTCCGCATTCGCATCAGTACGTCCTCAGGAAACACATCATGATACTCCTGTAATAGGTTAGTGACAATACTAGGCAGAGAAGTATCAAATTCATTAGTGAGTAAAGCTTCTTTACAAATCAATATAAGCAAGACTTGGTTAGAATGTAAAGCTTTTCTCACATCTTTAACTCTAGCTAGCATGCTATTTTTCCTTTCTTTCCCTAGTTCAATGGTTCGACTAGACCCACCTTTATCCTTTTGGTGAGTTTCAGCCAACTCCCCTTTTGTCCCCTTTGAGGTTTGTTTTTTATTAATGGCATGCATGTCATACTCCCATTGTAAGCTATCTTGGTCCTCGTGCACTTGTTGTGGTGTAAGAGGTGCAAGTGTGATTTTTTTACCATTATGCAAAAAGGAGTATTTATTCAAAAACCCATCAAAGATAACTCTCTTATCAAATTGCCAAGGACGACCTAAAAGGATATGTGCAGCTTGCATAGGTACTACATCGCATACAATATCATCTTCATAACGACCATTGCGAAAAGTAATTAAGACTTGTTTAGAAATGCGTACCTCGCCGCTATTGTTTAACCATTGGAGCTTGTAGGGGCGCGGGTGGTCAGTTGTTGGCAAGTTGAGTCACTCCACCATTAATGCACTTGCAACATTAGTGCAACTCCCCGGGTCAATGACTAGGCTACACACCTTGTTGTTGGTATGACACCTTGAGTAGAAGATGTTTTCTCGTTGTAGGTCATCTCGACTAGCTTGTGTAGCTAGTGCTCGTCTTGCCACTAAACATCCAACCGTGTCATTGACAGGTATCTCCTCAAGCTCATCCTCTTCCCCCTCCAAGGACGGCATTCCCTCATGTTCCTCATTTTCCTCGTCGGTCAATAACTCGCCAGTGGGTAACATGATCAAGGTCTGTTGGTTGGGACATTGGGAAGCAATGTGCCCAAACCCTTGACACTTGAAGCATTTGGTGTCACGGGTCCTTGGTTTGGAGACCTCTTGTTGGGACTTAAACCCCTCCTTGGAAGTTGGTTTCGAAGGTAGAGCATTCGGCCTTATTTCTCCTCGCAATGCTCCACTCGATTTTGAAGCCTTAGGTGCATAAGAGGGGCTAGTTTCGGCCCTTGTGACCGAGTTCCTCCAACTCCCAGGTTGGAAATGGGAGCTTTGGCGACTCGTTCCCCTCCTCTTGAACCTCCGTTCCACCTTGATAGCTTTGTCCAAGAGTTCTCCCATGTCAAGGTAGTGTTGAAGCTCCACGATGTCAGCAATCTCAGGCCGTAATCCTCCCAAAAACCATGCCATGGTGGCCTCCTCATCTTCTCAAACATCAGCCCGCATCATGGACATTTCCATTTCTTTGAAGTAATCTTCAACCGTCATACTACCTTGAGTGAGGGTTTGCAATTTGTGATGCAAATCCCTGTGGTAGTAACCGGGTATGAAGCGCTTCCTCATGATCTGCTTCAAGTCGTCCCATGTCCGAATGGCCGGTTCCTCATTTCTTCGTTGTTTGATGCGAAGTTGATCCCACCAAATCGCGGCATAGTCGGTGAATTCTATGGCGGCCAACTTTACCTTTTGAGACTCCGTGTAGTGGTTACAATCGAAGATCAACTCGATCTTTCTCTCCCACTCCAAGTATGTTTCGGGATCCGATTTACCTTGGAAGGTAGGAATTTTTAATTTATTCCTTTGAGTCGGTCCTCTTCGCGGTCAGCCCGTTGTGTAGTTCACCTCGGCCTTTGCTCATCATCTTCGAACTCCCTCTCTGAGTTAGAGTCACTAAGTTCGTTTAAGGTCAGTTTTCCCCCAGTTTTCTTAGAGGAGTTTCTTGACGAGTCCAATTGTTCGATTTGCTCTTGCATGGATTCAAAACGGAGTTCAAATTTTCTTTGCATTTCTCTCCACATAGCATCCATTTTTAGTGCCAATTGTGCAATGGTAATGTCGTTTTCAGTGGCCATGGTTTAACCTGCAAAACTTCAACAAACGTTAAGGTAAAACACTCTAATATTCTCACCACTCACTTTTCAAGTTCCTCGATTGCCCCCTTGAAGAAATCAGAAATTTCCTTCAAGTAGTTCAACCAAACTTCAATCAAGTTTTGTCCCCAAAAGTGGCGTATGAGTAGCTGGAAGTTTGAAGACCGAATAATGACTCAAAATAGCAATTGTACAAGAGCAAGAATTTGCTGGAATTTTTCTGCTTTAGTCCGCAAAAAGAGTGACTCAAGTGTTGTGAGAGTTTGTCTCGACAAGGACTCTAACAAGATAAATAACGAGTAGACCTGTTTGGACTCTTTTTGGACACTCCTAACATGAACAACAATCTGTAAAATGACTCAAAGATACCAATTTGTGGACTGGACAGAGTGCAAAGTTTGATTACACAAGAATTAAGATGGCGGAAATTTAGAAGCCTAGAGCGACTCTACCCACTTTGCACGCGGCTGAGTTTTCTTTGGTAGTGGTAACCAATGTTTCTTGGTTGGTTGTGGGTTGTGGTTGTTGGTGTTTGCGGCTGGTTTTCCCAATTCAAGCAAGGAAAGTCCGAAGTGGACAGCTTTGGTGGCGGCTAGGGTTTGCCCTAGCAAATCCAAGGCGGTTTGGGTTTCCTTTGTCAAGAAGGTTTCCTAGTTCAAGAATGTTTCTTATTTCTTGTGATCCGATTCTGGTTTCCTGTTTCTTTCCCTTTTTTTTTTTTATACAACCAGATTCCTTTTCTTTCTTTTGAATTCGGATCTCAACAACAAGACACAAGGGTTTCGTTTAGCACAAGGTCAGCCCCTCCCAATTCAAGAACGAAATTAGGGTTTGATCAAGATCAATTTTGGCTTCAAGATTTTCAAGAACCAGTCTTCCCTTTCAAGATATATATCAAGAATTCCAAGAACAAAGTAAGGTTATCAAGAACTTCAAGATCTATTGTAAACAGCCTTTTTTTTGTGCAAAAACAAGACAATATTTCCCAGCCCTCTTGTTCAAACACTTTCGGTTTCAAGAAGCAAGGTAACGACCAGAATTTTGTTTCGCTTCTTGTGCATTTTTTTCCCTTCTCTTCTTTTTTTTTCTTTTGATCCTTGGTGGCTGTTTTGCACAACCAAGACAACTCAACAACACAATGAATAAACTGTTCTGGACAAAACAATAGCAAGGACGGCAAGACAAATTGTATATGCGACCCAAGATACAAGAACACAACGAAGGAACAAAACCCTAGCGGCTGTTTTGTTTGTTTTTTTTTGACTCGATTGCTTCAAGACTCAACACACGGATTTATGACACAAATAACGACACGAATCACAGCAACAACACAAGAAACAATGCGGACAGCAATAGGGAATTTGCGGACAACAAAGGTAAACGAAAGAAACAAAGGAAAACTAGCGACTGAAATTTTTTTTGTTTTTTTTGGTCACACGAATCAGATTTGACAACAAATGAACATGACTCGAAACAAAACGAAAAGGAAAGATATAACCTGGTGGTTGTCGACTAGCTCTGATTACCAACTCACTTGATACGATCTAGACAACCAATCACCAACGGTTTGAGCAGCGAAAATTTGACCCAATCTAATCCCCGAAGTAGCGAACAATGTTGATACTATCTCAACCCACTACTTAACGAATTAGCGAACCAAACTATAGGTAGAGGAACGCCACAACCAAGGAGTTACTTGATTGATAAGTTCACTTGAATAACTTGAGAAAGATTCTCAATTATTCAAAGAAGCTCTCTTAAGAAGAGAAAGTGAAAAACTCACGATTTTTATTAATGCAAAAACTGATTATGAAGGTCTCTTGCCTTGGCCATATATAGCCATACAACTTGAAAACACTAACTCGGCTAGGCTAGGCCTTTGGGCCGAAATAAAGACTAAAAGACTATCTAACATTCGGCCAACTAGAAGGTTGTTTGGCCGAAATTATTCAACGAGAAATAACAGCAACAAAATGACAAATAAGCCTCGGCTTGTCTAAGGTAGTTTGCAAGACTAGTCTTTACTTGACTCTTCAACTTGGAGCAAAGTATATAATGTTGAATCGTCATTCTCCAAGTCTTCAATGACCTGCAAATTATCTCCAACTCTCTCTTGGATAGTACACACAAGAGCTTGAAGAGATTCACGCATCTTCTTGGCACGAGCTCTTGTGATTGGACCACTTGGTACTCGGATGACTTGCTCTTGATCGCCATTGGTCCTTGGTGCTCCGTTATCAATGCATCTCACATTGCAGATTTGTTTTTCAAAGAAATCATTAGATTGCATGGCATGCCTAGGACAATTGTCTCTGATAGGGATGTCAAATTTTTGAGTTACTTTTGAAAAACTTTATGGGAAAAATTGGGTACTAAATTACTCTTTTCTACTACTAGTCACCCACAAATTGACGGCCAACCGCACATTGTCTACACTCTTACGTGCCATCATTAGAAAAAATATTCGAACTTGGGAAGAGTGTTTATCCCATGTTGAGTTTGCATACAACTGCACGGTGCATAGTTCTACTCATTTCTCACCATTTGAATAGTCTATGGTTTTAACCCATTAACAGCACTAGACTTATCACCTTTACCTTCTTTTGAGCGCATTAACTTAGATGGTGCTAAACGAGCAGATTTTGTGAAGAAATTGCATGAACAGGTCCGCTTAAGCATTGAGCGAAGGATGGATCAAGTGGCTCAAAGGGTTAGCAAGGGACGCCAACGCGTGGTGTTTGAGCCAAGAGATTGGGAGAGGTTCCCGGTCCAAAGGCGCAATAAACTCCTTCCCCAAGGAGATGGGCCATTTCAAGTCATCAAGCGCAAGTCATCAAGCGCATCAACGATAATGCTTACAAGCTAGACCCTCTCGGTGAGTACAATGTGAGCGCTACATTCAATGTCTCTGATCTATCTCCTTTTCTTCCAGATGATGAAGCTGATTTGAGGACAAATCCTTTTCAAGAGGAGGGGGATGATACGAACCAAGAGACACCATTGAGTACAATTCGAGTTCCTCTAGGACCTGTAACCCGAGCTCGAGCTAAGAAGATGAGAGAGAAACTCCAAGGGCTTGTTCGTGAGGTGCAAAGCCAAGAAATTGTCCCCAAGGCCATTGAGGGACTTGAGCATGAAGGAATGAAGGTTGTCCATGTTGTTCAAATCCAAGAGGACCGCGAGTGACCCTTCTCTAGTTCGCAACTTGGCTTAGCCGATAGTTAGTTAGTTAGTTTGGAGTCTTGTTTAGTCATTTGTTGCAAGGAATAAATTCGGCCAGCCTAGCTAAAATGTAGGAGCCGAATTCTAGGTTCCTAAAATGAAGGAACCTTAGTCATGTTTTAGCCTTTTCCAATTCACTTTAGATTTCTACTTGTATGGCTATAAATAGCCTACCAAGGGTCATGTTTTATTTATTCAATCATTCAATCAATACAATACAATTTGAGAGTTTTCTTGGTTTCTCCAAGGCTTCTTGAATACCTTAAAATTTCTCTAGGTGTTCGTGACTTATCAATCTAGAATCACACTAGGTTGTGGCGTCTTCTACAAGGTTCGTTAACCGCATGATTAACGGGTTGAGGGCATCCGCTCCAAGCTTGGTATCCTCTTGTCGATCTTGAGTCTAATCTCTTACGGGTTTCGTCGCAAGGTTGGCGACATTCGTATCACATCCTCTCTTTTCTCCTGAATTAAAGGCGGAAGGAATTTCTCATTAAATTTTCGAGTGAAGTTAAATCAGGTACGTGGAGTTTGCTCCCTGTCCCATTTTGCCCTTACTACGTTCCACCAAGAACGGGCCGCGCCTTCCAACTGGAAAACGGCGAAAGTCACTTGCCTTTCTTCGGTGTAGTGTAATGCAGCAAATATATCCACCATTCTTTCAAACCAGTTCTCGGCAATTTCGGGATCTGGTCCTCCAAGAAATTTGGGAAGAGAAAACTTTTGGAACCGTTCGAAGGCCCTATCCTCACCTACTTCAGGGTCCCTTTGCTGATTACCAGGGTCCCCTCACCTACTTCAGGGTCAACCAATCGGGCTAACAAATCAGTCATACGATTGATAGCCGTAGCTATCTGGTCCCCTTCTTCACCTCCAGGTCCTTGGTTCTGATTTGCTACAGATCCTTGTTCTTCTTCTTGATCCTGGACTTGTCTGGGTCCACGTCCACGGCCCCGACCATGTTGTCATCTACCCTCCATTATTTCTCATCGGTTTAGGATCCACGGATTATAACTAATGAGGTAAGTAAGTATTGTATATAATAGATACTTGTGCATAATCAAAATTCAAAGGGAAATAAAGTCAAAATCACGATAAGCAAGTGAAAACACAAAGCAATTAAATGCCAAATCGAAATAAAGTCAAAGTTAATATACATTCAAGGGCTAATATTAGTTATTTACAAGCTAACAAGGCCAAAATATCAAGCACAAGCCCCAAAAGTACAGGCATTGTTCATCAAGCCATGTCACACAACCATCGAGTCACCACATCCTTTATTCTTTCTATTTACAATGGTCAAAATCATCCAAAATGGTAATCTAACAGTCAAGACTTAGTCCGCTGCGGGACTAGCTGACCTCCCATCCTGAGCAGGCTCAGCTCCTGCGTCATCTCCTATGTTAGAAGCCTCATCACTTAAGTCCCCAAGTAGATCTCTACAAATATTCAGGATTGACTAAGGTCTAGTCCTCACCTTCATTGTTCCCCTAACCAGTCGCTCCTGGGCTTCTCCAAGTTGTGCACAGAGGTCATCGGTCCTTTCTTGACCCTCAACTACATCATCCTCAAGTTCATTAATCCGATCGGCTTGCATTTTTAATAGTTTTCTTTAATTGATTCACTTCAGCTTCAAGCCTAGCATTTTCCTTCGCTAGCGCCTTCCTTTCCTCCACCACAGCCAAAACTACTGGGTTGGGATAGGCGTAAGTGTGTCGACACTCGCAATGCCGATAGCGGTTAGCCGGACTCCAATGCACGACAGCTCCTCCTGGCCTAATCTGGTATCTAATCATCGGGAGTACCCCACGAGGCGGCTCGCCAACCTGACTATCACTAGGGCCACTAGGTCTGTCCATCCTACACAAAATATAGATAAAACTGAAGTACTCTTAAGGAAAATGATTAAATATAATCTTAAAGTCGAAAATTTCTAATACGCCCAGACCACTTCAAACCTAGGCTCTGATACCACCTGTGATAGCCCCACCTCTCCTCAATGGCGAACCCTAAGGATTAGCGAACTGCCTGCCCAACACTCGCCGGGACTCAGTCGACTAATGAACCAGAAATCCAAGAAAACTAACGAAATATCTTCAAAAGCAAAGAGTACAACCCTTTATAGAAATATAATCACCTCGCCAACATCCCAAACTTAAAATATAAAGCTAAAAGTCAAACTTACCATTCCCCACTTAATTTACATAATACACGTCGAACTTACAAATTCAAGCTTACAAGAGTCAAAAGTACAGTCTTCTAAACAAAAAAAAGTTACAATCCAAAGTACAAGTTCAAGGAAAAGGTAAAGCTATGAAAGTTCTTGATCACAGTTCCATCCCAGATCTGTTAAGGAAAACAAAAGGAGTGGGGTGAGCTAAAGCTCAGTGAGGTTCCAAATAAACATGTAAGCACATAGCCAAAAGAAGGCATAATATACACAAGTAAACACCGTATTGTACTATAACAATTTAATCACAGTTCAATTCAAGGATACGGGTGGCTTCCAAAAGCTAAATCCCCTTAAGCTTGATCATACGAGAATCCGTTGACTCTCCGTCAACGTTTGCATTTAAAGAATATAATGTTCGTAGAACACCACTTTCTCCAAATCCCGTCCACCAGTCAACCCCCTTACCGGGCCCGAATATGATGTGTGCACGGCCCTTAGCCCAAGTAATAACCCCGTCCGAGTTCCATTGGGCCCAGTCACACGTGCACGGGCCTAGTCACTCCAAGCCCTTGTGCGAAACGTCCAAGACCAACAGGGAGTCCATAGGGACATTGAAGGCTTGGAAGGAGATAATCAAGTCATCTACACGATGACCCAAGCCCATGAAGAATCAAGAGGGCCTCCAAGTACGTTGGTCGACTAGGCCCTAGGCCTTAGTGCTAGATTTCCATTTTGTTTAGAGTTGGATTAGATTGTTAAATTAGGTCATGGGCCGGCCCATCTTGTCCAAAGAGTGGCCGCCCCCTTGCTTGCTTTATTAGGGTTTCGTTAGTCCCTTGACCTAGCCCCTTAGCCTATATAAAGGCTCACTTTGTACGGTCAAAGGGGTACGCAATTTTGATAATAAACACTTAGTTTTGTTTTCTCTTCCATTGAGAGATTCAATCCTTTACTTGCTTTGGCAAGGGTTTTTTGAGCAATCTTGTGCTTGACCTTGATTGTTCCACCGACCTATCCACTAGAGTAATCACCTCGGTTGGAGTCGTCGTTCCACCACCTCTAATCAATTCGTGTCGTCCGTATTGATTCTAGGTTCCGCAATCCAAGCGTTGGACAACCTCGCTAGATCCTTGGGCAAACGTGCTACGTGTCTCGAAACGTGTTGATCGAGGACCGTATCAGTTGGCTTCAGAGCTTAGGTGGAGGTATTCTTCGTTATATCCTTGTTTTCATAGTTGTGTCGTTAGGGTTATAGTATATCCGCTGCTTTGTGTAAAAAAAAACCGGTACTGTTCATACGTACTGTTCATCGGTACTGTTCACGTCACTGTTCACGTCACTGTTCATCCGAAACACAAATCTGTTTGGGTGCTGTCTTTTTGTGTTTTCTGTCCAAATTTCATTCTTTGATATTGTGTTTGAGTTGTTAGGGTTTATAAACAAGAAAACAAAAAAAAAATATTTGCGACGGCTAGGGTTTCACTTGTGCGGCTAGGGTTTTGTTTGTGCAAGTTTCTTTTGTGCCAAATCTGTCCAAGTTTCTTTTGAGTCATCCAAGGTGTTTTACTTGTTTTTCAAATCTGATTTGTGGTTAACTTGGTTGGTATTTTGTGAATCTTGAGAGAATCTACAAGATTTAAGAGGTTCTTGAATTTCTTGATCACTATCTTGAAATTCTTGAAATTCTTGACAAGTGTCTTGCTAGTTCTTGAAGGTTTGTGGTTATGCACTCGTGCGAAGTGAGGGGCTGACCAGATTTTGATCCTTGATTTCATTCGGCCAAGAGTTCTTATTGTTTGAGTTATAAAAAAAAAAAAAAAAGCGTACTGTTCATCGGGTAGTGTTCACCGTCACTATTCACCGTCACTGTTCATAGGTACTGTTCATCGCGGTCCTGTTCATCCGAACAAAATTTTGTTTGGGTGTTGTCTTTTTTGTGTTTTCTGTCCAAATTTCATTCTTGGATCTTGTGTTTGGGTTTAAAAACAAGAAAAACAAAAAAAAAGGTTGCGACGGCTAGGGTTTCTTGTACGCTAGGTTTTTTTTTTCTTTGCGCAAATCTGTCCAAGCTTTCTTTGAGTCTTCCAAGTTGTTTTAACTTGTTTTCCAAAGTCAATTAGAAAACTAAGTAACTCTTTTGTCTTCACTTGGACACCCTCCTACATTTTAGGAACACCTTCCTATGTTTTAGGAACACACTCCTACATTTTAGGAACTAGGGTTTCACTTGAGTCCTTGTTCACACTAGCATACTTTCCATTTCTGTCCGCCATTAGTAACCTTCCAAAAGCGGCCATTCTTGCTTTCTTTTTGCATTCCATTTTGTGTCTTACTTCTTGAATACTCTTGTGGAGAAAGTTGGTCACATTCATTGGACTTGAGCAGCATCTCTCAACTACCTAAACCAACAGGTAAAGGTAAATTGGTAAGATCACTAGAGTGTCTTGAGTGATAAATACGAGAGTGAGTGAAACACTAAGGGAGTGAAGTGAGGTTATATTTGTATTTTGTCTTGTCACTAACCTTTTTGCAGGTTCCCTCATACATCATGGCGAGTACAAGACACATAAAACCTAGCTCACAACATTGTCTTCCTAATCTTAAGGGAGTCAAAAAGTGGCATTACGTGGTGTGGATGAGCAATTGGACCTCGTTAAATCTCAGTTGCTTGGTTGGTTTTATACTCGTTGTGGTGTGAAAGATAAACTTTGTAGCTTGGCCATTGATGGGAGTTGTGAAGTCAATCTTGCGAGTGCTATCATGGTTGAGAAATTAAATCTTCCAACCATTGATCATCTTCAACCGTACAAGTTGATGAGTACTCATGGTGATGTTTGGGTTACTAAGCACACACTTGTACCTATTCAAATCGGCAAATATGTGGACGAGGTGTTGTGTGATGTAGTCCCAATTCAAGTGACACACGTGTTGTTGGGCAAAGCATGGATGTCGAGACGAGAAGTTAAATATGACGGACATACTAATAAGTATTCCTTCTTATTTAATGGTCGTCGTTTTGTACTTGTATCACTTACTTATGACCAGCTTTGTATTGATCTAGCATACATGAAAAGTGAGCTTGAGCGTTATAGAATGGAGAAACAACTAGATGAGGGAATTGTGCCTGAAGAGGTAAAACCCGAGGGAGTTGAAAGCAATGAGATGAAACGATCAGTTGTTGAACTAGAAAAAGAGATGGAAAAATCTGATGAGATGGGTGGTAAAAAGGAAGAAAAGAGAGAAAGTGGGCTGATCTTGAGCAACCCGGTGAAGGCCTATTATTTTCCTAACGAACTTACCTTTGCTTTGTTTAGTGTTTCTTCTTTTATACAGATCAAGCAAAGGCAAGTTGGGCTGATCTTGGTGTGCTCCATTCCAAAATCAATTGTAGACTGTGCAAGCCTCCATGGAGTTGGTCTTCCAAGAGTTAAACCCCGTTGGTATCAATTCATGGAACAATGTCAACTCAAATCAGTCCATACCAAAGGGGAGTTGATTCGAGCTCATCTTGAAGGGACGGCTCCACATTTTGGGAATGGTTGTGTACCAAGGGTTCGCTTAAAGAACAAGTACCTCAATGACCATTGCCACTATGATTTTCGTCTTGCTCTTGGTCCACATGAAGCTCCAACATCACCAAATCCGCCTTGGTGCCTTGCAAGTGTGTTCGAGTCGGAGTTCGATTTCATGGGATACCCATCACACCGCTTTGAGGACCCTTACCTCATGACCACAAACGATCAAGTTGAGCATACATTGAAGATGGTTTGTGCAATTCAAGATTCGACAAGGGTTATTTGCCAACTTAGCACGTGGGTTTTGCATTGGATGACATCTGTAGCCATCACAACAAGATTGAGTCGAAGGCATGTGACTCGTCTTGTCACCATTCGTGCTTCAATTTGTGGGCAAATTGCTCTCAAGTGGAGGGGACTGATGTGTGCACGGCCCTTAGCCCAAGTAATAACCCCGTCCGAGTTCCATTGGGCCCAGTCACACGTGCACGGGCCTAGTCACTCCAAGCCCTTGTGCAAAACGTCCAAGACCAACAGGGAGTCCATAGGGACATTGAAGGCTTGGAAGGAGATAATCAAGTCATCTACACGATGACCCAAGCCCATGAAGAATCAAGAGGGCCTCCAAGTACGTTGGTCGACTAGGCCCTAGGCCTTAGTGCTAGATTTCCATTTTGTTTAGAGTTGGATTAGATTGTTAAATTAGGTCATGGGCCGGCCCATCTTGTCCAAAGAGTGGCCGCCCCCTTGCTTGCTTTATTAAGGGTTTCGTTAGTCCCTTGACCTAGCCCCTTAGCCTATATAAAGGCTCACTTTGTACGGTCAAAGGGGTACGCAATTTTGATAATAAACACTTAGTTTTGTTTTCTCTTCCATTGAGAGATTCAATCCTTTACTTGCTTTGGCAAGGGTTTTTTGAGCAATCTTGTGCTTGACCTTGATTGTTCCACCGACCTATCCACTAGAGTAATCACCTCGGTTGGAGTCGTCGTTCCACCACCTCTAATCAATTCGTGTCGTCCGTATTGATTCTAGGTTCCGTAATCCAAGCGTTGGACAACCTCGCTAGATCCTTGGGCAAACGTGCTACGTGTCTCGAAACGTGTTGATCGAGGACCGTATCAGAATACCTCAACACAGTAATTAGGTAATACTCGAGTATACCAGATCCAGATTCAATAAGCAGTCCTTAGGGTTTATCGGCCTTCTCGACCAAGCCCTTGCTGGATCGATACTGTGAGGACCCGAAAAATTAGGTTGTATTTTATTTTATTTTATTTCTTTGAATGCATTTTCTTTACTTTAAATTATTGCCTTAATTTCCTTGATATTTTTATAAGTAAGTCAAGTTTTAAAATCATTTTCTTGGTATAAATTAGTTCATATTAAGTTTGAATTGCATTATGGACGTGAGACTCGCTCGTGCGGTAAGTGCGATAAATTTTTGACGACTAGGTGAAATTTTGCATAAAGGGATGTTATTTATAAGGTGCTAAGGGATAATTAGAGGTTAGCTAAATAGATTAACTTTGGAAGAAAAAGAGATGAGCAAAAAACCCTAATGCGCCATTTGTCGCGAAACTGTTGGGAGTTGGACTTTGACTTGGACTTTTCTTAACATTTACTAAAACCAAATTTTGACCAAAATTCTTCATTTTGCACCTTGCTTGGTGATGTGTGCACGGACTTTAGCCCAAGTAATGACCCAGTTCGAGTTCTATTGGGCCTAGTCACACGTGCACGGGCCAAGCGCTTCAAGGAGTCACTTCAAGCCCTTGTTCGAAACGTACAAGCCCAACAAGGGGTCCATAGGAATATTGAAGGCTTGGAAATGGATCACCGAGTTGCCTACACATTGATCCAAGCCCATGAGGAGCCAAGTGATGATTGTTAGTGGCTTTAGCCCATTAGTTAGTCTCTTATTGTTTTCCCCAATAAAGGGGTTCGGCCCATTCGGCCCATTTAGCCATTAAGTATGGCCGCCCCTCTCCCCTCAGTCTAACTTAGGGTTTCATTAGCTCTTTAGCCTATATAAAGGCTCACTTTGTAAGGTTAAGGGGTTACGCAATTTTGATAATAAACACTTAGTTTTGTTTTCTCTTCCATTGAGAGATTCAATCCTTTACTTGCTTTGGCAAGGGTTTTTTTGAGCAATCTTGTGCTTGACCTTGATTGTTCCACCGACCTATCCACTAGAGTAATCACCTCGGTTGGAGTTGTCGTTCCACCACCTCTAATCAGTTCGTGTCGTTCGTATTGATTCTAGGTTCCGCAATCCAAGCGTTGGACAACCTCGCTAGATCCTTGGGCAAACGTGCTATGTGTCTCGAAACGTGTTGATCGAGGACCGTATCAGTTGGCTTCAGAGCTTAAGTGAAGGTATCTTTCGTTATATCCTTATTTTTTTCTCCTCTTTGTGTCGTCTAGAATTCGTTGTTGTCCACAGCCTTGTTACAAAAAAAAAAAACGAATCGCACTGTTCATCGGTACTGTTCGCGGCACTGTTCATCCGAAACACAAATCTGTTTGGGTGCTGCCTTTTTGTGTTTTCTGTCCAAATTTCGTTCTTGGATCTTGTGTTTGGGTTGTTAGGGTTTAAAAAAACAAGAAAAAAAAAGATTTGCGACGGCTAAGGTTTCACTTGTGCGGCTAGGGTTTGTTTTGCACAATAGTTCTTTGTTTCAAATCTGTCCAAGTTTTGCGTGTTTCATCCAAGTTGTTTTACTTGTTTTCCAAGTCTGATTTGTGGTAAACTTGTTGTTATTTTGTGAATCTTGAAGAGAACCTACAAGAATATTGAGTTTCTTGAATTTCTTGACCACAATCTTGAAGTTCTTGAAGTCTTGATAACTTACTTGGGAGTTCTTGAAGGATCTTGAGGATCTTGAAGGTTTCTTGTGTGTTTCATTAGCCAAAACAAATCTGGAATATTATTCCATTCGGCCAAGCTTGTGTTGTGTTTGTTCGTTATAGTAAAAAAAAAAAAAAAATTCGGCGATACTGTTCACGTTGTACTGTTCATCGTACTGTAGAAGTACTGTTCATCCGAAAAAAAGAGAGAGAGAGGAAAAGAAGAATCGGTTGGCAAGAAAACAAAGAGAAAAAAAAATAATAGCAACCGAATTGTGTGGGGGGAAATTCTGATTTGCGCCATACTGAGAGGAGTTCTTTAGGGGAGCCTGTTGTTTAAGCCTACGCGAGTGGAATCCTCAAATGTTAGTTTAAAGAGAGGAAGAAAAGAGCTCCTACTGTAGTATTACTAGTATGGAGCCAACCCCTTCATCTCGGCGTGCCGCACTATTCGACTGTGCATTGGCGGAACGGTACGCACCCCAGCTTTTAGTTCCTGTACGTCCGCCCCAATCAGAGCCTTCTTGTCACGAGCGGGTTATTTGAAGCAGTCTTCATTAATTTATTGAATACGAACCTCCTCCGGAAAGCCGGGCTAACCTCTGAAGGAACCATACTTCAAACTCCCAGAACGTGTTTCTCTGATCATCTAAGAAAATATATCCTTGAGTTCTGAGTTCGAGTTGGAGTAGAATTTGGAACCTTCTAAAGGTTGTTACAAGAAGGAAAGGGGTTTTCCAAAAGGTTTCCTAAACTAATCAGATTTGCGCAAACCTTCTTGGATAGAATTTGGAAGTTACTAAAAGTTGTTTCAACAAAAGGTTTTCTAAAGGTTTCCAAAAACTAACTTGTTTCCAAAATCAATTAGGAAACTAAGTGGACAGCTTGGGTACTTTTTCTAATTCCACTTGGACAAGCTCCTACATTTTAGGAACTAGAGTTTCGTTGGCTTCCTTTTCACACTAGCGCTAGTTTCCATTTCTGTCTGCCACTAGAAAGCTTCCAAACCGTGCATCCTTGTTCCATTTTGCATCCCATTTGTGTCTTGTTTTCTTGGTTACTCTTGTGGAAAGTTTGGAGAATAATTTTTGGATTTTTGCGCAGCATTTCTCAACTACTCAAACCGGCAAGGTAAGGAATTTTTGGTAAGCTTATTTGAGTGCTTTGAGTGATACACGAGTGATGAGCACATACACGTGAGCTTGTGTGTCGTGAGGAATCTCTTTTTCTTTGCTAACCATTTTGGCAGGTCACATAATCATGCCCCATGGAGTTGCATCTTGCTCATACAATCAGGAATTCTTGGAGGATGAACCTTTCAAGAGGAGGGGTTCCAAGCGGACTACTCCCAAGCACTCTAGTTCCATGGAATCTGGTTCACAACATGAGTTTCGTTCACTCCGGGAGGAGATGGAACGTTACCGTGCTTCGTGTGTATATGAAAGGTATAAACGAGATTGTGATGAGTATGAGAAGGAGCAAAGAAGTTTGCGCAGAGCATCTAAATCGAGGTCAACCTCAAGCAAACGAGATTCATCTAAGAAGTACCTTGACAACCAAGACAAGGAGTTCGAGAATTCTCGAATTGAGTCAAAGCTTCGTGAATCAAAGGATGAATTCCGAAGTCGGACTAAAGCATTGGTTGATTCTATGATGGAAAGACTTAGCCAAGTGTTGGATTCCCACTTGGAGCAACATAATCATGTGTCAACCGGTGGTAATAAAGGGAAAATTCATCCTAGTCCCTCATTGATTGAAGAGCCATATATGAATGAGTTGCAGCCGAGCCATGAATGTGACAGCCCCACCTTCCCCTAAGGCGAACCAAAGGGTTTGGCGGACCGCCTGCCCAGCTCTCGCCAGGACTACGAAGTCGAATCACACAAACCATAACTTACGCGCGATCGAACCCAAAGAAACCCAACAATCGGAGCTTACCAAATCAAGAACACAAAGGCACACATTCATCAACAAATATACGGAGAAAACATGAATAATTACTTATATACATACGTTGGAACTTTACAAGTCAAGGGAAATACTTGTTCGAAGTAAAATTAGGGTTTCTTATACAGAGGAGCAAAATCAAAAGGGATGTATATCACTAGCTCTACTCTTTTCTTCAAATCATGATTTCCAAGAAGTTAAACCCTGTAAGGAAAACAAAAATAACGGAACGGGGTGAGCTTACGCTCAATGACGTACCCAAAATACAAGCTATCATGAACCATGAAGATTTTCTTTCATTTACTCAAGTGGACATGGCAAATAAGAAATAAATGAACATCTTAGACGGGAAGGATACAGGTGGCTCTCGGGAGCCAAATTCCCATTGCAGTACTTGATCCAACTCGTTGACCCTCCGTCAACGTTTAAAGAAGCAAACATGTCCGTAGACCCCTCTTAGAACGCCAAATCCCGTTCACCAAACATACCCCTTACCGGGCCCGAACACCTCAACAGTAACAGTGGTTGGTAATACTCGAGTATACCGGAAATCCAGAGTCTCCAATACCCAAAGATTTCCCAGGAACAGGCGCCCATGGTTCGCTACTTTCTTCGACCAAGCCCTTGCTGGCTCGAATCAAGTAACTACCCATGAGATTGAGCTCAGATTTAACAGGCACAGGAAGGTCGTTGGATATGCATCCAAACGACATCATATCAAGTATAAGTAACAGATTCAAGTGTACACAGGATCCATATTAGACACAGGTAAGAGATTCAAGTAGATACAGGAAACAAGTTACACAGGGCAGAGAACGAGTGTGGTAAAGTACACCCTCGTCTCATACCGAATAAACAGATGATACAGTCATTCAAGTCACAATTTGCAAGCACATATGCCAAGTTAGACAAAAATCGAGGGGAGTGGTACACTCACCAGTTCAAGTGCAGATACTTCAAAAGTTTTTCCCCAAAATGACTTTAATCGCCAAGAAACCCTAAAATAACCAAGGTAAACAATTGAGGTTTTCACATCCCAAATTCTAGTAAACAAAATACATAAGTGAGGCTCGACTACAAGTCGTATGCCTATCCAAATGAACTACGAATGCAAGGTTGCAAAAGCGTGATTTTGGAACGAAAAGGTAACAGGAGGACCTAGGGGCTTGAATAACCCAAAAGCCCTTTATCTCCCAAGAACCAACTCAAACTTGAAGGAACCAAGCGGCCTAGAAAATTGGACAGCATTTCCCCTTAATTTCATACTTTTCCATCCTACAAACAACACCAAATTCCAACTCAAACCAACCACAATTGCACATACAATTCATAGGCAATAAAACACACATAATTAGGGCCATAATACCCTTCAAATGAGCCAATTGATAGCTCCAAAGTCAATCACAATTAAGCTCCACATCCATCAAAGATAGTCCCTTGACTCAAGTCCACGCCTTAGGTTACGAATATCATGTCAAGCAAGGACAATTCTATAATCATCAAGTTCCACGCACCTTTCGGCATAATAACCACAATCGAAGCTACACTTGTCCGATTGAGACGAATCTTATGGCGTTTCGAAGCCAAGACATCTACCTACATTTATTATGAAGACCTCTAAAGCCAAATCATGCATTTTCATGGTCAAAAATTGAAATCTCAAAGAGAACAGAAAACTGTCCGTGAAACAAGGCTTGTGGGCAGTCAAGGGTATTTCGGTCATTTCACAAGTTACAGTGCTCCGATTGAGCTGAAATTTTACCAGTAGCTAGCTAGCTCAAATATCTACAACTTTCATGTTTTGAGCAAGGGTTGATTCGGTCTCCCTCAAGGACGAATATACAGTGCAAAAATAGGGCAGATTACTACCACATGGAAACCCTAAGCTGGAATTTCCGCAATTCACCACAATTAACGCACCATAGCTCCAATTTTATACCATATTAAGCCATCAATCCAAGCCAACCATGACCATCATATGAAAACAGAAAAATTCCCAAGAAAATAAGAAATTCACCTAACTTCACTTTAATCCATGAAATCATCCATAAAATAAGCGATTTAACCGTTATAAGCCACTAATTGACCATTATTATGAACAAAAGTTGAGTTTCCAAGCAAAATACCTTAATCCTCAAGAAAGGTAGCAACTTAGAGCTTTCTCTTGCAAAACAACTCCACAAGCACCTTCAATCTTCCTTAGTAGGTCACTTCTACGGAGGAATTCGAAATTTTATCGGTTGGATTTCAAGATTTGGGCAAAAATTGAAAGAAAAAGTTGAAGCTCTCTTCCCTTTTTTCCTCTCTAATTTTCGGCCATAAGGGAGCAAAGTGAAGATGATTTTTGGTCAAAATTAAGCTTTTAATAAAGGTAAAGAAAGTTAGGCAAGTTAGCTCCAATAAGGTTGCGACACGTGGCATTTTTTGGATTCTTTCCTTATCCTCATGCTTACCAATGATTAAATATCTAACTAACCTCTAATTATCTTCTAGCACCTTGTAATTTAATCCCTTTATGCAAAACTTGACCTAATTGGCCGAATTTCTCTCACTTAACGCACTAGCGGGTCCCACGTCCACTATTTACTCCAAAAATCTCGTAAACTGACTTATACTAGAAAAACGTTTTTAAAACCCTATTTACTCATAAAAATGTCTAGAAAATTTATAGAATAAAGAAAATATGGAAAACGGGTGCAAAGAAATAAAATAATACCTAAAAATAAGAAAATTTACGGGCTCTCACAATGAACATGAGCTAGACAATGAAAATCAAAACTCAAGTGCAATGAATGAACAATGGCCCGAGAAGAATGGAGTGGGAAAAGGCAAGAATAATTTGGCCTTAGTGAAGAGTAAAGAGGAGGAGTTGGCCGTGTTTACAAAGGCTGAAAGTGTGAACATTTTGTTTGCTAACCGGCTAACATGTGTTTTGTTTAGTATCTCTTCGTTTGTGCAGATTAAACAAAGTCAAGTAGAGTTGGTCATAGCATGTTCCATCCCGAAGTCACTTGGACACTTTGTGAGTTTCCATGGCGTTTGTCTTCTAGGCACTAAATCTCTTTGGTATCAATTCATGGAACAATGTCCATTCAAACCTGTCCGCGCCATTGGAGGACTCATTCGAGCTCATCTTAAAAGGAAAATTCCAGATTCTACTTCTGGTTCTTTACCTATGGGTCATTCATCATTTTTGGCTTATTTTAAGCATGTTACTCGTCCTAAATCTTGTCGTTCCTGTGACGACCTGATACGAGCGCGGAAGCAAAGAATTGGATAGCAGAGGACACGTTGACAATGGACGGAATTGAATCCAAACTTGGACCACTCAAGATCGGATTCAACGGTAGAGGACGCCACAATCAAGTGTGTTTGCTTGATTGATAAGTCGAGAAACAACCTAGGAACCACGCTAGGGTGTTCAAACTAGCTTTCACAAGCTAAAGGAATTTGCCTCAATGGAAGACGAAATTCTGGAATTTTATTAAAAAATATCGCAAAACTGAATGTAGAACATGACTTGAGACTATTTATAGCCTTGACTAAACCCTAATAAAGCTTGGAAACCATTAAGGAAAATTCGGCCAGCCCATTTCTTTCACTTGGCCGAGCAGAAGCCCAACAATGCAGAGACCCCCGTACAGCTCAGCGCCCCACATTGCCGTTTGGAGTTTGAACACTTGCATCTTCAATTGTAAGCAACACTTTAATGCTCTTGCAAGGATCTTCCAACTCAATCCCTTCAATGGGCGGTTTCTCTTGGGCTTGGACGGCATGAACCAAGGCTTGAAGTGACTCCTTGAATCTTTTGGCTCGTGCTCGTGTCACTGGGCCTTGGGGCACCTTCACAGGGTCTACCTGAGTACCATGGATCTCGTGCTCAACCGCATCACGACCCCACCTCCCCCTAGGGCGTACCCTAGAATTTAGCGAGTCGCCTGCCCAACTCTCGCCAGGACTCACTCACTAGCACTCGAGAAAACCATCATCCATTGAAGATAAATACCACAACAAGTTCAAACTTCTTATACATATACATTGATGTTCACCCAGATACAAGGTTTCCACATGCCATAATACTTTAAAGTGCTACAAGTCAAGTACATACAACCCTAATCGGGTGTTAACGCGAGTACAACTTCAAAACTCAAAACTACTAGACTACACTAGTCGTTGCAACTCTCGCGCCTAACTCGTACCTCCTGTAAGGAAAACAAATGGCGTGGAATGAGCTAAAAGCCCAGTGAGATTCCAAATATCAAATTAATCATCAAATAACGTAGAAGCAGCACAATAGTGAAATAGTAAGCAAAACAAGTCAAGAAATGAGTAATAATTCTTCATATAGCCAAACAATAACCATTCGTATTTCACAAGGATACAGTTGCTCATATATCGGCTCCACCATGGCTTGATCAATTGGTAGTCGACACTCCGTCAACTTTCAAGTGAGGTAACTAGTCCAGTAGAACACCACTTAACTCCAATCTCCGTCCACCGACCAAACCCCCTTACCGGGCCCGAACTCCACAATAAACATTGGTGGTAATACTCGAGTATACTGATTAGTCGAGGAGATAACACTCCACTCGACAACACTAGATACCCATGGTTTGTTATCTAATCGACCAAACCCTTGCCGACTCAACTCGATTAACTAGCCAATGGGGTTTGGGTTCCCAAGTAGTCACTATAGTCGATGACCAATCGACTTAGTCAAGAGAAAGTACGGAGACGGGAATGAGAGGTACCTCCCACTCGTATCGAGTGTGGTACATACTGCCGCTCAGCACTTACAAGTCAAGCACAAGTACAAATACAAGTACAGGTCAATGCAAATCAAGTCACTTGTATAAGCATAAATGAAATATCAAGTATTTAGTTGAGTCAAGTGCGATGTTTGGGATAACCTTTAGTGCTTGATCTTTGCCACTAGATATACTTTAGAGTTGATATACCTTGTTCTTGCCTTGGGAACATGAATGCAATTATGTCTTGGAATTTGGAAGGCCTACCTTTTGTAGTACCTAGTTAAGTATGTGGTGACTCGTGCTTGTTAAAGGATAGATATTACGATGGAATGCGGAACTTTAATTGAAAAGATAGTTGATGTAGCCCTAATGTTCAAATGAGGTTGGCCTTACCTAAGGGAATTAAGTCCTCTCGCTCAGTTGCAAGCTAGACTATGGAGCACGACCTTTTATACCTTTTGTTTATGATAGTTGGGGTGATGCTTGTGCTTTGGCCTGTATATTTTGTTAAGCATGATATTTGTTCCCTTTTGAAGTATTTGAATGCTATAAATTCAGTACCTGATCATGTTGGCTTGTTAACTTGTTTGTTAAATTTTGGGCTCTCACACTTCCTATGTAGATTTTGATGAGAAGTGTAGAGAACCCGCACTAGATTCTCAAGTTAAATCAAGTGGTGGAAGGCACGTTGAAGTGTCAAAGGGAGTTTTCACATTTTAATCTTGTTCTACACCTTCTTACCATTTAGCTAATGATGTTCCATTGCTTCTTTATCCAATTTCTGGTTCGAAACAAGCTGAAACTTATTTCATTTTTGTAGGTAGTAAAGCTGTCTGAAAATTTTCAGCTTTGACCAAAGAGTTGTCACCTGATTTCTTGCTTGTTCCAGCTACATGTTGCGAAGAAGGGCCGAACTATACCACCTTGTACAACCCGATTCAGGATTTCTCTAGCTTCAATGAGCATCATTATGAAGATCCTTATCTTGTGCACGTGACTGGTAAGCTATTGCATAATTTTATACCTATAACTACTCACTATGTGATTTATTGTGTAGGTAACATCATGACAGTCCATGCTCGAAGGCTAATTAGAGAGTTTTGGGTTGCCACCTGGAATTTTCGCAAGCCTTATACACGTTCTTTCCTACCTTGGCGAATGTCCTTGTTTGAGAGCCCCTTGAGGTTGGCCAAACGGCATTTAACTTGGCTCGTGACCCTTCATTTCTTTCCAACGTGGTTGTCCGCTAAGCGTACCGTTGATTTGTGGTCAAATCGCTTTCAAGAGGAGGGGAATGATGCAAACATAAAGATCATCCTCCAAACTAGTGAGTCAAATGAAGAGTGGCTGCAATTTGTTTCCCGTTCCGAGTGCTCCACCGTTTCAACAACAATGCTTACAAATTGGAGTTACCTGGGGGAGTGCAACGTGAGCGCGACTTTCAATGTCGCGGATTTGAGCCCATTCCTTGACGAGGAGGATCCAGATTTGAGGACAAATCCTTCTCAAGTGGAGGGGACTAATGTGTGCACGAACTTTAGCCCAAGTAATGACCCAGTTCGAGTTCTATTGGGCCTAGTCACACGTGCACGGGCCAAGCGCTTCAAGGAGTCACTTCAAGCCCTTGTTCGAAACGTACAAGCCCAACAAGGGGTCCATAGGAATATTGAAGGCTTGGAAATGGATCACCGAGTTGCCTACACATTGATCCAAGCCCATGAGGAGCCAAGTGATGATTGTTAGTGGCTTTAGCCCATTAGTTAGTCTCTTATTGTTTTCCCCAATAAAGGGTTCGGCCCATTCGGCCCATTTAGCCATTAAGTATGGCCGCCCCTCTCCCCTCAGTCTAACCTAGGGTTTCATTAGCTCTTTAGCCTATATAAAGGCTCACTTTGTAAGGTTAAGGGGTTACGCAATTTTGATAATAAACACTTAGTTTTGTTTTCTCTTCCATTGAGAGATTCAATCATTTACTTGCTTTGGCAAGGGTTTTTTTGAGCAATCTTGTGCTTGACCTTGATTGTTCCACCGACCTATCCACTAGAGTAATCACCTCGGTTGGAGTCGTCGTTCCACCACCTCTAATCAGTTAGTGTCGTCCGTATTGATTCTAGGTTCCGCAATCCAAGCGTTGGACAACCTCGCTAGATCCTTGGGCAAACGTGCTACATGTCTCGAAATGTGTTGATCGAGGACCGTATCACTTGGCCTGCCATATGGAGAGGAAAAAGAGAGGAAACAAGCTTCAACTTCAACTTCTATTTCAAGCTTGGATCTTGAGTTTTAACCAACCATCTTGCAAACTACTCCATAAAAGTTGATCACTAAGGAAGGTTAAGGGTTTTGGTGGAGTGATTTGGGAAGAGAAAGGTCTTGGCAGCCTCTTTGCATAGGATTTAAGGTATTTATGGCAAGAAACTCTCCTCTACTTCAAATATTTGCAAACTTGTGGTTTAGGGTTTCAATTTCGGTAGTTTTATGAGAAATTTCATGGTTTGAAGTGGAGATATGGAAATTTTCAGTTTTTATGGTGAAATTTCTACCCATATATGATGCTTAAAGGTTGGTCATGGTTTGATAGTCTTGTTATGTGAAATATCTAGTTTTTATATGCTAATTTGACTTGACTAAAGAAAATTCCATTCTACCCATTTATGATGCTTAAAGGTTGGCCATGGTTTGATAGTCTTGTTATGTGAAATATCTAGTTTTTATATGCTAGTTTGACTTGCCTAAAGAAAATTCCAACTTGTGATTATGAATTTCAGCTTAGGGTTTCATTTTCTAGCATTGAGTAGGTGATGGTTATATGTTATATATATATACTTGATTTAATGAGTTGTTGGCCTGGTATGTATATGCTTGAGTTAAGGCTGTTTTGTGGTGAGAATGAAGTCTTGAATTGGCTGGAAAAAATGGTTAACACAAAGGAAGTGCTGCTGAAAATTTTCCACAGAAACCCTTGAGCAGTCTTGGGAAATCTATTATATCTTGATGTAGAAAGTTAGAATTGAGTTTCATTTGTTGCGTTCGAAACTAGATTCAAAGTACTATCAACCGTGAAAATTTCAGAAATTTTCTCATTTCCTATGAATATCTGTGATTTTTCAATGTTGATTGAATTTCCATACCTGTTCTGTCTTTTGATTGGATGAAGTAGTAACTTGAGGCTCGAATTTGACTGACTTATGGACAGAATCTTACAAATGTGTCTTCTGAGAAATTGTAACTCTTTGAATATATTTTCTGACAGTATAAAGTTTATCAATTTTGGACTTAAGAAGCTTGAGATATGATTTTTCAAATAGTGTTGCGCAAAACTGGAAAATTCTGTTCTCTTAGAATCGTTCTTACTTTCATTTCCCACTTTAAATTTGGAGTTGGTAAATCATTTTGGGTATGGTTTATGAGTGGAATTGAGGTTTAAGTGAAAGGAAATGAAGTCTTAGAAACCTTAATTTCTTCATGTATTTTGGCTTTGTATTGCTAGTCTTTTAATATAGTATATGACCACAGGACTCGAGAGAGTTCAAGAGGACGAACCAGAGATAAAGTGAAGGGTTGCAATTAATTGGTGAGTGTTCCAAGTACATGAAAATATTTACGTGGAATGTCTCCTTGCTTGAATGACATGCTTGCTTTGGTTAAAGTAATTGCTCTTAAATTGATGACCTTTGGGACGAGAATGTACTTTATCATACTCGATCCTTTGTAGTTAACTTCGTGATATTTATATGAAATGAATTGCCTTGCTTGCACTTGACTTGTTGGTCACTCGGGTAGTTATCCCACCGACTTTCTTGTGTGCTTGGGGTCCGTGTTACATGCTCACTGTTGCTAGAAATCGCTAGGTACTTGATTTATCGTCGCATAGGCAAGTGTGTACTTTATTGCACTTGACCTAACTTGACTAAACTTTTGATATTTTGTTAACATATGTACTGACCGTTTTGTTATAACCGAAATGTGGCCAGAATCCGGCCTGTGAGGACCTGAAAATTCCTTTAGAATTTCCTCCCATTTTTGGAACATTAATTTATATTTCTTTACTTGACTATTTAACTATTTACTAGCCCTAAATTTCATGGTGATTTCATTAGTTGAGTCAAGAGTTTTACTTTTACTTTTAAAGTTAGAGTAAGTTAGGGTTTTGGTGCATTTTGGTAGTGTGATCTATTGGTGAGGTGTGTGTACTAAATTTGGTGTATAAGAGTGAATATTAGGTAAGAGGAAGTGTGTGATTAGAAGTGCTAATAATAAATTAGTGAATCATAAGTTAAAACTAAAGTACAAGGGAGTTAAGGAAAATAGGTTTGAACCGACGTGCACCGTTTGTTACCGATTGAGTACACCACTTGACTAATATTTTCTTACCTTAATCTCCTTGTTTTTATTTCATCTAATCATCCCTAAATTACCCCTTAAGTCAGCCGAAATTGTTGACTCAAAAACAAGAGGAAAGAAAAAAAAACAAGAGGAAATTGGTGGTGACAAGTGTTGGCAATTCAAGCCAACTTTGACCAAAGACCATTCTAGTCTTTATCTTGTAAATTCTCCTCAGAACCTATTCATTTTCTTCCTTCTTTGGCCGACCCTTAGAGAGAAAAAAGAGAGGAGAAAGCTTCACAAATCATCTTGATCTTGCCTTGATTTAGTAAGAAATCAACAAGAACCACAAATCTAATCCGAACAAAGGTGCAACAAGGTGATAAGGAAGCTTGAGGTGGAGTGATTTTGCATAGGCAGCCTTGGTTTTGTATTTTTTCTTGAGGATTGAAGGTACCAAACTAAGAAACCTTCTTTCTTTTTCTTATCTTGCAATTTATGGAGAAGATGTCTTGAAATTAGAAGTTTTATGGAAGATATCATGAATTTGTGAAGTTGCTAGAATTTTCCAGCTTAGGGTTTCAAAATTTCAGCTTGGGTATTTGTTTATATATCAAGTATATGTTGAATTTGGTTAGTCTTTGCTATATAGAATATGTACCAATTGTCTCCTATAAGTTGTGAGCTTGATTTGGGACTGTTATACTATGAGATTGTAGCCTTGAAAATGGCTGGAAAATTGGTAAACACAAAGGAAGTGCTGCTGAAAATTTTTCCCGCAGGAGACTCTGAGCAGTCTTGGGAAATCTACCATATCTTGGTGTAGAAAAATCTAAATTGAGTTTTTGTTGTTGCGTTTGAAACTAGATTCAGAGTACTTTCTACCGTGAAAATTTCAGAAATTTCCTCAATTCCTATGAATATCTGTGATTTTCCAAAGTTGACTGAATTTCCATTTCTGTTCTGTCTTTCTACTGGATAAAGCAGCCACTTGAGATTGGATTTTGACTGACTTGTGGATAGAATCTTGCAAATATGTCTTCTGAGAAATTGTAAATCTTTGAATCTATTTTCCAACGGTATAAAATTTATAAATTTTGGACTTAAGAAGCTTGAGATATGATTTTTCAAATAACATCGCGCAAAACTGGAAAAAATTCTGTTTTCCTAAAACTGTCCTTATTTTCATTTCCAACTTTAAGTTGGAGTTGTTAAACCATTTTGAGCTTGATTTATGATTGGAATGAGGAAATTCTTGGTTATTCATGTCTCTTGGGTCTAAATGTTCTCTTTTCATTCCAAAACCATATTTGCACCTTTGTACTAGTAGTTACTCGGATTTTCTTGGTTCACCTAAACTTTAGATGGTTGAACCATAATATTTTCTCTTGGTTATTCTTAGGGTTTGTCGGTGATCAAGGGCATAATCCGGAAGGAAACTTTTGACGTTATTTTGCTTAAACTGGTGAGTGTTCTTTGCATGTTGTGCTGCTAATGACTATGTGAATTGTTGTGAATGTTTGCTTGAATGTTAAGTGTTTTTCAATGATTGTTAAATGAATTTTCGATAGGCGAGTGTGTACTTTATCGCAATCGACCTAAGTGAACGTGAAATTTTCAATGATTAAATGATTGAGTGCTACTTGTGCATGAATGTAAGCCTTTTGGCTGAACTGGGCCCTTGCCCTTCGTTGCCAGTCGACTCGAGCCAGAAGCGGACTCGGTCGAGCGGCTGGTGACCCTGGGACAATGTTTGGTATACTCGAGTATTACCGCGAAATCTGGTGGAGAACTGGCCAGTGAATTCAATGCAATGATATCAATGAATGAATGACAAGATCATTGAAGGAGTTTTCACTTGCAAACGTTTTCTAATGTCGGAGGGATAAGGAAAATGGTTGGCGAATGAATGAATGAATGACTTGAATGAATGGCTCCAAGTGAGCATGTATCCTTCCAATGATTGAGTGTTTATTTCTTGAATGACTGGATATTACTGTGCAAAGTATGCAAATTGTTAAATGTAATGTTTCCATGGTTTCCCTACCTGATTGCTTGTTTAGGAACCTCACTGGGCTTTTAGTTCATTCCTTTAGTTTTTGTTTTCCTTACAGGAATGGAGGTCCGAAGCAATTGAATGTGAACTAGAGTGTGTAACCCCCTTGTACTTATACTTTTAGTTGATAGGATATATTTTGACATTTGATGTTGTATCATATGTTTGACTTTTGGGTTTGTAAATAAGTTTACATTTTGGTTGAATTGTATAACTTAAATGTTATTTTGGAGGCCTGAATGATTAATCTTGAGAGTGAGTGAGTGAGTCTTGGCGAAAGTTGGGCAGGTGGTCCGCCAAACCCTTGGATACGCCCTAGGGGGAGGTGGAGTCGTCACACGACCACTTTATGGCCGGATTTTCGGTAGTGAGCATAAAAAATTTTAAAGTCTTCCCTGTCAATCCGGCCAATATTTGGCAGGATATGTGGTCAGATTTGGTGAGGAAATTTCTATTTTTTTTTTTTTGCAGTTTTACTTCAGTCTTCTTGTTTGATTAGGTTTTCATAACCACCTGATTTTCAACTGTTTGGACTTGAAATACTTGAAATGCTTGAAACATGAGATGCTGAACTTATTTGTGATTTGAACCTGTTTAGTGAGTGTGCTCTTATGTACACTCGAGCGAGTTGAGTGTGGTGGTGAGCATGCACTTAAGGTAAAAGTTGAGGAAAGTGTCAAAGAGAGAGAGAATGAACATTTAAAAGAGTTGAGTGGGGAAAATTTCATGCACGATTCTGCCATAGCGGAAAAACAAGAGAAAAAACCGACATCTATTATACAATCTAAGGATGTGAAGAGAACTTCTTATTGTACTAACCATCTTAACTTTGCATTGTCTAGTGTTTCTTGTTTTGTGCAGGTTAAGCAAAGTGCAATCGCCTTAGTCTTAAAATGCTCCATTCCTACATCCTTTAGAGAATTGAAGAGCTTTCATGGAGTTTGTGCTTTAAGTGTGGTATCTCTTTGTTATCGACAAGTGACCAATCTCTCACCTAGAGTTGATTTGTTTGTTGGGGATCCGAATGAAGTTTCAAAGGGAGTTTCTACACTTGAAACTTGTTATAAACTTTCTTCTTATTCCGTTGGTGATAATTCTTTCATCATTGTTCCAAATTCTGATTCCTTACAACCTGATTTTATTCTTCAATTTGAAGGTACAAAAGCTACCTATCTCGATCTTGCTCCATTTGTGCAAGATAGGCCATACCAACAACAACTTGCAATGTATTTCGTAACTTTGCACAATCATATTCGAGACTTTTCTAACCTGATTGAGCATCACTATGAAGATCCTTATCTTGTGAATGTGAATGGTAAGCTATCAAGTGATTTTATACCTACAAATGCTAATTGTGTGATTTATTGTGTAGGTCCAAATTCGACCATTCATGACAAAAGGCTGATTAGTGAGCTTTGGAGTGGAACCTGGAATTTTCACAAGCTTTATACAAGATGTTTCTTGTCTTGGAGAATGTCGTTGTTCGAAAGCATCATAAGGCTATCCAAGCGACATGTGACATGGCTGGTGCTCATTCATCTAGTCCCCACATTGCTATCTTATAAGCGCACCAACATGGAGTTCCATTTGCGTATCTACTATGGTTTTCGATCCAGGAGGGAGATGTGCGATGTTCTTCCTATCATTAACATTCTCCCCCAAGATTTGAGGGCAAATCCTTCTCAAGAGGAGGGGAATGAGGCGAATGAGCAAGAGGCCCATGGTGTTCAAGTAGACCCCGTGAAGGTCCCTCAAGGCCCAGTGACACAAGCACGAGTTAAGAGATTCAAGGAGTCGCTTCAAGCCTTAGTTCATGCCGTCCAAGCCCAAGAGAAGGAATCAACATGGAAGATCCTTGCAAGACTACCAAGATATTGCTTACAATTGAATGTGCAAAGGGAGGATTGGGCCTCAATTAAGTAGCTCTTGTTGAGCTTGGCTTTGGCCATGTGGGCCTTAGGTCCAGTGGTACTTGATGTGTGCACGGACCTTAACCCAAGTAATGACCCAGTTCGAGTACCATTTGGGCCCATGCACAGACCTTACCCCAATTAATGACCCAGTTCGAGTACCATTTGGCCCAGTCACACGTGCACGGGCCAAGCGTTTCAAGGAGTCACTCCAAACCCTAGTGCGAAGTGTGCAAGACCAACAAGGAGTCCATAGAGACATTGAAGGCTTGGAAGGGGATACTCAAGTCATCTACACAATGATCCAAGCCCATGAAGAATCAAGTGGGCCTCCAAGTGGGTTGGTCGATTAGGCCTAGGCCTTAGTCCCAGGTTTTTAGCTTAATAAATTAGGTCATGGGTCGGCCCATCTTGTCCATGGAGTGGTCGACCCCCTTGTTTGCTTTATTAGGGTTTCATTAGTCCCTTGACCTAGTCCCTTAGCCTATATAAAGGCTCACTTTGTACGGTCAAAGGAGACGCAATTTTGATAATAAACACTTAGTTTTGTTTTCTCTTCCATTGAGAGATTCAATCCTTTACTTGCTTTGGCAAGGGTTTTTGAGCAATCTTGTGCTTGACCTTGATTGTTCCACCGACCTATCCACTAGAGTAATCACCTCGGTTGGAGTCGTCGTTCCACCACCTCTAATCAATTCGTGTCGTCCGTATTGATTCTAGGTTCCGCAATCCAAACGTTGGACAACCTCGCTAGATCCTTGGGCAAACGTGCTACGTGTCTCAAAACGTGTTGATCGACTGATACGGTCCTCGATCAACACGTTTCGAGACACGTAGCACGTTTGCCCAAGGATCTAGCGAGGTTGTCCAACGCTTGGATTGCGGAACCTAGAATCAATACGGACGACACGAATTGATTAGAGGTGGTGGAACGACGACTCCAACCGAGGTGATTACTCTAGTGGATAGGTCGGTGGAACAATCAAGGTCAAGCACAAGATTGCTCAAAAACCCTTGCCAAAGCAAGTAAAGGATTGAATCTCTCAATGGAAGAGAAAACAAAACTAAGTGTTTATTATCAAAATTGCGTCTCCTTTGACCGTACAAAGTGAGCCTTTATATAGGCTAAGGGACTAGGTCAAGGGACTAATGAAACCCTAATAAAGCAAACAAGGGGGTCGACCACGCCATGGACAAGATGGGCCGATCCATGACCTAATTTAATAAGCTAATCCAACTCTAACAAGATGAAAACCTGGGACTAAGGCCTAGGGCCTAATCGACCAACCCACTTGGAGGCCCACTTGATTCTTCATGGGCTTGGATCATTGTGTAGATGACTTGAGTATCCCCTTCCAAGCCTTCAATGTCTCTATGGACTCCTTGTTGGTCTTGCACACTTCGCACTAGGGTTTGGAGTGACTCCTTGAAACGCTTGGCCCGTGCACGTGTGACTGGGCCAAATGGTACTCAAACTGGGTCATTACTTGGGGTAAGGTCTGTGCATAGGCCCAAATGGTACTCGAACTGGGTCATTACTTGGATTAAGGTCCGTGCACACATCAGTCCCCTCCACTTGAGAAGGATTTGTCCTCAAATCTGGATCCTCCCCGTCAAGGAATGGACTCAAATCCGCGACATTGAAAGTCGTGCTAATATTGCACTCCCCCAGGTAACCCCAATTTGTAAGCATTGTTGTTGACACAATGGAGCACTCAGAACGGGAAACAAATTGCAGCCACTCTTCATTTGACTCAATAGTTTGGAGGATGATCTTTATGTTTGCATCATTCCCCTCCTCTTGAAAGTGATTTGGCCACAAATCGACGGTACGCTTAGCGGAGAACCACGTTGGAAAGAAATGAAGGGTCACAAGCCAAGTTAAATGTCGTTTGGCCAGCCTCAAGGGGCTCTCAAACAAGGACATTCGCCAAGGTAGGAAAGAACGTGTATAAGGCTTATGAAAAATTCCAGGTTGCAACCCAAAACTCTCTAATTAGCCTTTGAGCATGGACTGGCATGATGTTACCTACACAATAAATCACATAGTGAGTAGTCATAGGTATAAAATTATGCAATAGCTTACCAGTCATGTGCACAAGATAAGGATCTTCATAATGATGCCCATTGAAGCTAGAGAAATCCTGAATTTGGTTGTTCAAGGGGGTATGAGTCTTCCCTGGTTGTCGCTGATTTGGCACGACTTGCCTATCTGGAGGTGGAACATCGAACCAATCGGATTGCACTTCCTTAGAAGCTCGAACCAGCGAGGTAAGACCAACATTCGGATCTTGATTAACACATTTGTGGGCATCACCCGGCATAAGTGGCAACAGTGAAGTGAAACGCACTCCATACGAATTGCATGAATTTGCACAAGTTGGAGTTGGTAAAGTAAGCTTGTGGTGACCAGCTTTTGGACATGTGAGGAAGCACGAATGTGCACCACTTTTATCAGGAATAAGCACGAAATCGGGTTGCAAGTCTTTAATCATAGTTGGGAGATTTTGGGACAGCGTTACAACCTACAAGCACAAAATAACCTTCAACTTGAAACAATTCAGGAATAGGGTAAAGAACTAATGGGACATTATTAGTTAGATGGTAAGAAGATGTAGAACAAGATTTAAATGAGAAAACTCCCTTTGACACTTCAATATTCCTTCCACCAATTGATTCAACTCGAGATTCCAGTGCTAGTCCTTTACACTTCTCATCAACACCTACATAAGAGCAACAAGAGTTAGTGCTAGTAACATGCTCAAAATAAGGCAAAGGCGATGAATGAACCATAGGTAGAGAACAAGAAGTAGAATCTAGAATTTCCCTTTTAAGATGAGCTCGAATGAGTCCTCCAATGGCGCGGACAGGTTTGAATGGACATTGTTCCATGAATTGATACCAAAGAGATTTAGTTCCTAGAAGACAAACTCCATGGAAACTCGCAAAGTGTCCAAGTGACTTGGGAATGGAACATGTCATAACCAACTCTACTTGACTTTGTTTAATCTGCACAAAAGAAGAGGTACTAAACAAAACACATGTTAGCTTGTTAGCAAACAAAACGTCCACCCTTTCAACTTTTGTGAACATGGCCAACTCCTCCTCTTTACTCGTCAATAAGGCCAAATTATTCTTGCCTTGTCCCACTCCATTCTTCTCGGACCATTGTTCATTCATTGCACTTGAGTTTGGATTTTCATTGTCTAGCTCATGTTTATGGCTCGGCTGCAACTCATTCATATATGGCTCTTCAATCAACGAGGGACTAGGGTGAATTTTTCCTTTATTACCACCGGTTGACACATGATTAAGTTGCTCCAAGTGGGAATCCAGCACTTGGCTAAGTCTTTCCATCATAGAATCAATCAATGCTTTAGTCCGACTACGGAATTCATCCTTTGTTTCACGAAGCTTTGACTCAATTCGAAAATTCTCAAACTCCTTCTCTCGATTGTCAAGACACTTGTTAGATGAATCTCGTTTGCTTGAGGTTGACCTCAATTTAGATGCTCTGCGCAAACTTCTTTGCTCCTTCTCATACTCATCACAATCTCGTTTATACCTTTCATATACACGCGAAGGACGGTAATGTTCCATCCCCTCCCGAAGTGATCGAAACTCATGTTGTGAACTAGATTGCATGGAACTAGAGTACTTGGGAGTAGTCCGCTTGGAACCCCTCCTCTTGAAAGGTTCATCCTCCAAGAATTCCTGATTGTATGAGCAAGATGCAACTCCATGGGGCATGATTATGTGACCTGCCAAAATGGTTAGCAAAGAAAAAGAGATTCCTCACGACACACAAGCTCACGTGTATGTGCTCATCACTCGTGTATTACTCAAAGCACTCAAATAAGCTTACCAAAATTCCTTACCTTGCCGGTTTGAGTAGTTGAGAAATGCCGCGCAAAATCCAAAAATTGTCACCAAACTATCCACAAAAGTAATCAAGAAGCAAAACGCAATGCTGGTGCAAAAAGGAAACAAGAATGGACGGTTTTGGAAGTTTTCTAGACTCGTACATAAATGGAAGGTGAAAGGAATCAACGAAAACCCTAGCTCCTAAAATGTAGAAGTGTGTTCCTAAAACGTAGGAAGGTGTTCCGAAAATGTAGGAGGGTACCCAAGTGAAGACAAAAGAGTTATCCAAGTGCTTTACTTAGTTTCCTAATTGACTTTGGAAAACAAGTTAGTTTTGGAAACCCTTTTAGAAAATCCTTTTGTTGAAACAACTTTTAGTAACTTCCAAATTCTATTCCAAGTGGTATGGCACAAATCAGAATTTTTCCCCACACAATTCGGTTGCTATTTTTTTTTTCCTCTTTGTTTTCTTGGCAACCGATTCTTCTTTTCCTCTCTCTTTTTTTTTCGGATGAACAGTACTTCTACAGTACGATGAACAGTACCAACGTGAACATTACCGCCGAATTTTTTTTTTTTTTACTATAACGAACAAACACAACACAAGCTTGGCCGAATGGAATAATATTCCAGATTTGTTTTGGCTAATGAAACACACAAGAAACCTTCAAGATCCTCAAGATCCTTCAAGAACTCCTAAGCAAGTTATCAAGACTTCAAGAACTTCAAGATTGTGGTCAAGAAATTCAAGAAACTCAATATTCTTGTAAGTTCTCTTCAAGATTCACAAAATACCAACCAAGTTAACCACAAATCAGATTTGGAAAACAAGTAAAACAACTTGGAAGACTCAAAGAAAGCTTGGACAGATTTGCGCAAAGAAAAAAACCCTAGCGCACAAGAACCCTAGCCGCAAACGAAACCCTAGCCGTCGCAACTTTTTTTTTTCTTGTTTTTAAACCCAAACAACCCAAACACAAGATCCAAGAACGAAATTTGGACAGAAGGCACAAAAAGACAACACCAAAACAGATTTGTGTTCGGATGAACAGTACCCACGGATGAACAGTACGCGAACAGTGACGTGAACAGTACTCGATGAACAGTGCCGATTCGTTTTTTTTTTTTTTTGTAACAAGGCAGCGGACAACAACGAATTCTAGACGACACAAAGAGGAGAAAAAAAAAACAAGGATATAACGAAAGATACCTCCACCTAAGCTCTGAAGCCAACTGATACGGTTCTCGATCAACACGTTTCGAGACACGTAGCACGTTTACCCAAGGATCTAGCGAGGTTGTCCAACGCTTGGATTGCGGAACCTAGAATCAATACAGACGACACGAATTGATTAGATGGTGGTGGAACGACGACTCCAACCGAGGTGATTACTCTAGTGGATAGGTCGGTGGAACAATCAAGGTCAAACACAAGATTGCTCAAAAACCCTTGCCAAAGCAAGTAAAGGATTGAATCTCTCAATGGAAGAGAAAACAAAACTAAGTGTTTATTATCAAAATTGCGTCTCCTTTAACCGTACAAAGTGAGCCTTTATATAGGCTAAGGGACTAGGTCAAGGGACTAATGAAACCCTAATAAAGCAAACAAGGGGGTCGACCACTCCATGGACAAGATGGGCCGACCCATGACCTAATTTAATAAGCTAATCCAACTCTAACAAGATGAAAACCTGGGACTAAGGCCTAGGGCCTAATCGACCAACCCACTTGGAGGCCCACTTGATTCTTCATGGGCTTGGATCATTGTGTAGATGACTTGAGTATCCCCTTCCAAGCCTTCGATGTCTCTATGGACTCCTTGTTGGTCTTGCACACTTCGCACTAAGGTTTGGAGTGACTCCTTGAAACGCTTGGCCCGTGCACGTGTGACTGGGCCAAATGGTACTCGAACTGGGTCATTACTTGGGGTAAGGTCTGTGCATGGGCCCAAATGGTACTCGAACTGGGTCATTAATTGGGTTAAGGTCCGTGCACACATCAGTACTTTAGTTAGTGATTAAGTTAATTAATTAGTAGGTTAGCTTTTGGTCAAGAGAGACCCAATGGGCTGGCCGAATTTCCTTAATATTTTCCAAATTCTATTAGGGTTAGACAAGGCTATAAATAGTCCCAAGTCATTGTTTACATTTAGTTTTCGATATTATTCAATAAAAATTCAAGAATTTTCTGATACGAACGGCACCAACCTTGTGATGCAACCCGTACAGACAGGAAAGGATCTAGAAGGTGAGGACTCACGTTGATGACAAACGAACGCAGCGGATCACCTAAACCCGTTGATCACGTGGTCAATGAACCTCGGTATTTTGTAGAGGACGCCACAATCTAGCGCGGTCCTAGATTGATAAGTCGATTGAATACCTAAGATATGAATCTAAGATACTCAAGGTGCTTCAATGAAACTTTTGAGAGAACTCTCAAGTGTATTTTTTATTAATCACGAAAAACTGAATGTAAACAATGACATTAGGCTATTTGTAGCCGTGACTAAGACCTAACAAAATTTACTTGGGCCGACACTAGCCCCACGACATAGACCCCGTAAGGTCCCCCGACAGCTCAGCGAAGGGACTAACTCCGTACCCAACTAAAGTGCTATTGGACCTAAGACCCACATGGCCTAGCACATTAACCCAAGGACTAACAACGACTAAGGTCCAAACCACAAGCTAGTTGGACCTCTTTATTACACTCTACTAAACTAATGATGGGCCATGGACCCCTTAGCCGAATCATGGGCTTCTAATCTTCAGTGATGGCCGAAACGAGGACAACAAGCCTAGCTTCATTGAGGCCCTCGATGGCCTTTGGCTCTCCACTTGACTCTCGAGCTGCACGAACCAATGTTTGTAACTTCTCATTCAATCTCTTCGCGCGAGCTCGTGTCATAGGCCCCAGTGGCACCTTTACTTGCTCCACTTGGATAGCTCTCTCGACCTCCTCATCATTCCCCTCCTCTTGCGAAAGATTTGTCCTCAAATTGACCTCATCATCTGCAAGGTAAGGGCTCAAATCAGCAACATTAAAAGTAGCCGAGACATTATACTCACCAGGAAGATCGAGCTTGTAGGCGTTGTCATTGATACGCGCCACAACTTGGAATGGTCCATCTCCACGGGGTAGCAACTTGTTGCGACGCTGGACAGGGAAACGCTCCTTGCGCAAGTGTAACTAGACCCAATCACCTGGTTCAAACACCACGCGACGTCTACCCTTGTTTGCATGCTTGAGGTACTGTTGGGTGCGAGCTTCAATGTTGGCCCTCACCTGCTGGTGCAAAGTCTGGACAAAGTCGGCCTTCTTCTTGCCATCAAGGTTAGTACGCTCAGATAAAGGCAAAGGCATCAAATCCAAGGGAGTCAAAGGAAAACCGTAAACAATTTCAAAAGGAGAAAACTGTGTAGCACTATGAATTGTACGGTTATAAGCAAACTGGACATGTGGTAAGCACTCCTCCCAAGTTTTGAGATTCTTTTTAATGATGGCCCTGAGTAAAGTAGACAATGTGCGATTAACGACCTCAGTTTGGCCATCGGTCTGGGGATGACTGGATGTAGAGAATAACAACTTAGTCCCCAACTTCCCCCACAAAGTTTTCCAGAAATACGAAAGAAACTTAACATCCCTATCAGACACAATAGTCCTAGGCACACCATGCAAACGGACAATTTCCCTAAAGAAAAGATCAGCTATGTGAGTGGTATCGTCCGTCTTATGACATGGAATGAAATGAGCCATTTTAGAAAATCTGTCAATAATGAAAAAATGCTATCATGACCCCTTTTACTCCTAGGCAGACCAAGCACAAAATCCATTGAAATGTCAACCCAAGAGTCCGAAGGAATAGGCAGAGGTGTATACAAACCGAAGGGTTGGAGCTTGGACTTGGCACGGTGACAGGTAATGCAGCGTGACACTACTCGCTCCACGTCCCGCCTCATGCGTGGCCAATAGAAATGTTCCTGTAAAGCACTCAAAGTCTTGGTGACACCGAAGTGTCCCATCAACTCACCTCCGTGAACTTCACGAGTTAGTAACTCACGAATAGAACATGACGGAATGCACAATTTATCATTACAATACAGAAATCCATCATGTATGAAGAACTTACCCTGACCCGACTTAGCACAAGACTTATAGATAGCAGAAAAATCAGAGTCGGTATTATAGAGTTCTTTGATGAGATCAAATCCAAGGAGTTTAGCATCAAGTAGAGCAATCAAGCCATACCTCCTGGATAGTGCATCGGCAACGACATTGGTCTTGCCCGCTTTGTACTTGATCACATAGGGAAATGACTCCACGAAATTGACCCACCGTACATGTCTCTTACTCAACTTGTGTTGAGACTTGAGATGCTTTAAGGCCTCGTGGTCAGTGTGGATGACGAACTCCTTAGGCCGCAAGTAATGTTGCCATGTCTCCAGTGCACGAATCAAAGCATAGAGTTCCTTATCGTAGGTGGAGTAGTTCAAGGCAGCACCACTCAATTTCTCGCTAAAGTACGCGATTGGCCTTCCCTCTTGGATCAACACGGCTCCAATTCCTACACCAGAAGCATCACACTCAACCTCAAAAGTTTTATCAAAAGCTAGGTAAGGATAATAAGGGTGCGTGTGTGAGCTTGTGTTTAAGGAGTTGGAACGCCTTCGCCTGAGCTTCCCCCCACTCGAACTTCACATCCTTCTTGATAATGGCAGTCAGAGGGGTAGCAATAGTACTGAAATCCCTCACGAACCAGCGATAGAAACTCGCAAGGCCGTGGAAACTCCGAACCTCACTCATGGTCTTGGGCACGGCCACTCATTAATGGCCTGGACTTTGCTCTCGTCCACTCGAATGCCCTGTGCACTAACTTTATAACCAAGGAAAACAAGCTCATTAGTGCAGAAGGTACATTTGCTAAGGTTAGCGAATAATCTCTCCCTGCACAAAACATCAAGAACAACTCGTACATGTGCTACATGTTCCTCAGGACTCTTGTTGTATATCAGAATGTCATCAAAATAAACAACAACAAATTTATCTAAGAACGGGCGAAACACATGATTCATAAGGCGCATAAATGTACTAGGAGCGTTAGTCAAACCAAAAGGCATAACTAACCACTCATACAGACCATACTTAGTCTTGAAGGCCGTCTCCACTCGTCCCCCTCCTTCATTTGAATTTGATGATAGCCACTCTTAAGATCAATCTTGGTGAAAATGACTGCACCATACAATTCGTCAAACATATCATCTAAACGAGGTATAGGGTGACGATACTTAATTGTGATAGCGTTGATAGCGCGGCAGTCTACACACATCCTCCAAGTACCCTCTTTCTTTGGGACGAGGATGACTGGAACTGCGCTATGGGGCTCATGCTCTCTCGAGCCCAACCCTTTTCCAAAAGCTCATCTACTTGCCGTTGGATCTCCTTAGTCTCCTCAGGGCCCATCTTGTAGGCCGGTCTGTTTGGCAAGGATGCTCCCGAGGACGAAGTCGATCTGGTGCTCGATCCCCTAAGGTGGTGGAAGGCCACTTTGTGAGAACCCTCACTTGAAACCCTAATTTCCCCTAAACATATGCTTTATTCTAAAATTTAGACCACTTATTATATAACCATTGCATGACATTTCCCATGTATTACAGGCATTGTTCATGCATTGCATTTTATTTCCTTTTACTTGAAGAAAAATTAGTTACTTGAGTTGAATTTTAATGATCCACAAATAATTTGTTTCCAAGTGGCTTTTGATTTGGATTGAGGACTTTAAATGATAAGTGAGGGGTGTTAATTAAGTATTGGTACACTTGGTTGGGTGGAATTAGCATTAGTCAAAAGATTAAGAGAGATTATGGACAAGAAAGAGGCCATGTGGCAAACCCTCACCAAGTTTTTGTTTGACCAAAGGTTAGCTAATAAATTAAACCATCTGGAGCCTTTTATTTTCCTACCTTGGGCCGAAATTTCTAGCTTCAAAAAGGGGAGAGAAAAGCTCCAAATCCTTGCTTTAAAACCCTAGAAAACAAGAGCAAAACAAATCAAAGGAAAAGTTTGAGAGTTAGTAAGAGTTTTCCTTCCAATCTTGGTGTTAGATTCAAGCTTGAAGGCTTCATTTGGTTGGTTGATTTGGTGGTCCAAGCTCCTTATAAGGAAAGGTAAACAATCCTTAAATCTTGGTTTTATGGTGTTTTAGCATGTACTTGAAGTTTTAATTGCAAACTACAAGTTGTTTGGTTGAGATTTGGAGTTAATCCTTGAAGTAAGCTGAAATTTTTCCAGCTTGATTCCGTTTCTGTACCTACTTCAACTGGATGTTCGACCATGATAATGGCCAAACTAGCTTTTACACAAAACATGAAAGTTGTATATAATTGGGTGTAGAATACGCCTGCAAATTTTCAACTCAATCGAAGCAAGATAGCTTGTGAAATGACCAAAATGCCCCTGATGCCCTGTTTCTGTCCGAACTGATATTTTGCCTCTGTAATTGGTCATTTTGACCAGGAAGATGACTGATTTAGCTTTTGATGTCTTCTCAAGAAATATAGCCCTGTAACTTAGCTTTCAAACGGCTTTGGAATCACCTGAATTGGAGTTGTGTGTGCTGAGATATGATTCAATAAATCAGGGCTGCCAGTTAAATTTCCCAGTGAGCTTCGAACTGGAAAATCTGGGGCTGTTTGGGTAAATTTGACTAGGTTAGGTTGAGAACTGGATTGAGAATGTCTTCATAAGAATTTGTAGAGTTTGTCTTAGCTTCGAACGGTATAAGGTTTGCCCTAATTCAATAAACATAACTCTAGTTATGACTAAAATACTATGGGGTGTCAAATCTGCCATTGTATGCCTGCCAAGTGTTTGATGAAAAGTATGCACACCAAGTGTTTGATGAAATGTTTACCCTTTGTTCATGGTTGTTTATGATGGATTTACATGTTTTAAACCTCTTTTAAGTTAGATCTATGCTTGACATGTGATTCAAGTGAGAATCATTAGAAGATAAAGGTTGGTGACATGATTGGGGAAAACTGTGGACTGTTTTGTGCCATGGCTGACCGGCCTTTGAAGGAAGAGTTTCTCCTTGATTTTTGTGGTTTAATTACACCTTAAGCATGCCTAAACAACTTGGTTAGAGAATGGTTAAGTTCATGTGTGAATTGAAATGAATTTGGAACAAGCAAAATGGCTAGAGGACCATTAGTGGACTGGTTTGGGTTTTGCTAGATGACTAGCTTATTATGGAACCCTTGTGCATGTTTATGTATTGTATTTTGAGCTCAAATGATACCAAATGATTTAAGCCCCTGTATATGATTAGTAGAGGACTGAGTTGGGTGAATTTGAACCAAAACAAATGAGGTTAGCATGAGGAATTGGTGTGCACAAGTAAGAGTTTGAGACTGATCCAGGTTAGCAAAATCAGCCAACTTTCCTGAGCTACTGTTTCTTCTAGGAGACGAACTAGAAAGTATGTGAGATACCGTTGGAAAGGCCTTCGAGTCTAGTTTCCAACACCGCTGACGGCACCTAATTCCGACCTTCCTACAGTGAGTTATAGCCGTTTTACCGGGACTGCACGGGCACGACTGATCACCCGCGAGAAACTTTTAAGGCTTGAATGAAACTTTCTTTTTAACCAACTCTCTTACACTTGTTAAACTTGTTTATTCATGAAATTTTACTGCATTTTGGGCCTAAAGCTTAGGGTGAATTGAGTAGATTTAATCACTCACTTAGTCACCTAATGAGCTCATTTTTGACTTGAAATTAAACCTAGTTTATTAACGATTTCACTCGTTACCCTAGGAGGGGAAAACGACGGTGAACGTAATCGCATGACTTGACGCTTGACTACTACATTGCTTGACAGGTGAGTGTTCCACTACCTGCTACCTGCTCATATGAAATAACTGAATACTTGAATTACTACTGTTTGAGCCAAACCATGTTTTAATAAAAGTGGAGGCGAGCGTGTACTTTATCGCACTCGACCTCCCTCATTTTCCACTGTGGCTCTGTATACTGCAATCATGAGTTGTGAATTCTCTATATGTGTGACTGTACTTGAGTTGCTTGGGTGATACCCCATCAACTACTGCTACTGTTTGGGTACCCAACCTCATAGGTGAGTCGGTTGGATCGAGCCAGCAAGGGGTTGGTCGAGACGGCCGATAAACCTTGGGGACTGTTTACTGATCACTGGAAACCGGTATACTCGAGTATTACCGAATCACTGTTTTGGAGTGCGGGCCCGGTAGGGGGTTGATCGGTGGACGGAGATTGGAGAAAGTGGTGTTCTACGGACTGTATATTCTATGAATGCAAACATTGACGGAGAGTCAACGGACCCTAGTATGATCAAGCTGAAGGGAGTTTGGCTTTTGGAAGCCACCCGTATCCTTGAATTGCACTGTGATTAAATTGTTATTGTATTATTCGATGTTTACTTGATTACTTTATACTCTTATTTGGCTATGTGCTTACTTGTTTTACTTGGAATCTCACTGGGCTATAGCTCACCCCACTCCCTTTGTTTTCCTTAACAGATCTGGGACGAACTTTTGCTCAAGAGCTTTCTTAGTTGTATTCTATTTGAACTTGTAACCTTTTGTTTAAGAGAATTCTACTCGCGACTCTTGTAAGTTCGAATCTCTAAGTTCGACTCGTGTATGTAATTGTAGTATGGAGTAGTAAGTGAGACTTTTAGTAGATTTCTAAGTTCGGACAGTTGGCTTGCCGATTATTTACTTTCTAGGGTTTGTACCGTTTGTTTTGAAGTTATTCCACTGGATGTTTTGAGTTACTAGTTCATTGATCGACCGAGTCCTGGCGAGAGCTGGGCAGGCAGTCCGCTGATACCCTAGGGTTCGCCCTAGGGAGAGGTGGGGCTGTCACACACTTGGGATCTCATATGGAAAAACGTCCTCAAATTCCTGCAACAAAGAAGAGATTTCAGGAGGTAAGGCACTAAGTGCTTCTTGAGAGAGTAAAATCACTTCTTTGCAATATAAGACATAAACAACTTGCTTAGATAAAAGTAATTTGCGAACTTCCCTGTTCTTGGCAAGCAAGCTAGGTCGTTTCTCCATTCGACCAGATGTTCCAGCGGTAGATGTCTTCTCGGCCGGTGCCTTAATGATTGCTTTAGGGTCGGTTGACTTCTTAGCCAACTCTCGTTCATGCTCCTGTTGCAATCTCAGTTGGTCTTCATGCACCTGCTGAGGTGTGAGAGGAACAAGTGTCATCTTCTTGTTGTGGTGCAAGAAGGAGTACTTGTTGGTGAAGCCATCATGAGTAGTCTTCTTGTCATATTGCCAAGACCGTCCCAACAAAATGTGAGAAGCTTGCATGGGAACGACATCGCAAAGGACCTCGTCCTCATACTTCCCAATCCGGAAAGGCACCACCACTTGCTTGGTGACTTTGATGTTGCCACTCTCATTGAGCCATTGCAAGCGGTATGGGCTAGGGTGCCTCAACGTGGGCAAAGAAAGGTGGTCCACCATGAGAGTGCTTGCCACGTTGGTACAACTACCTGCATCGATGATGAGGCTACATACCCTGCCTTTGACGTGACATAGTGTGTAGAAAATGTTGTCACGTTGGGCCTCATCCACTCTCTTGACTTGGGTCGCAAGAGCCCGACGGGCTACTAGAGCAACACCCACTTGCTCGGTAGTGGCCTCAACCTCCACCTCGGAATCTTCACCCTCATCCAGTAATGGAGGCATCTCGGCGAACTCGTCCTCGTCGTCAGATACAACATCTCGCTCGGTAGGACAATCATGGTACGCCTATTGGGACACTGAGAAGCAATGTGCCCAAATCCTTGGCATTTGAAGCACTTGTCGCGGCTTCGAGGTTTGGAGGAGTCAAATGGAGGCTTGGTGGTTGCCTTTGGCGCCTGCTTGGGTGGCTCGGATTTAGGAGTGAACTTAGACACACCTGCACTGGGCCGTTCTCGCTCAAATGTTGGATTGCCCCTCCAAAGAGGCGCGGCTGAGAAGCTAGGGTTTCGAGGGTTACCCCTCCTCTTAAGCCTCTTCTCGATCTTAGATGCCTTATCAATTAACTCAGGCATATTCACATAGTTTTGTAACTCCACCAACTCGGCGATCTCAGGCCTTAAACCGTTAAGAAATCTCGCCATGGTAGCCTCTCGATCCTCCACGATGTCTGCTCGAAGCATGGTGATCTCCATCTCCTTGTAGTAGTCCTCCACACTACGGTTTCCTTGAACTAATGTCTGGAGCCTCTGGTATAGATCACGGTAGTAATGGCTGGGTACGAACCGTTTTCTCATAGTGGTTCGTAGCTCCTCCCATGTACTAATTGGTCGTTCTCTATTGCGGTGCCTGCTAGTGCGCTCCTGCTCCCACCAGACAATAGCGTAATCGGTGAATTCGAGAGTTGCCAATTTGACCTTTTGTTCATCGGTGTAATCCTGGCACTCGAATACCATCTCAATTCGCTGTTCCCATTCTAGGTAAGGCTCTGGATTAGATTTGCCTTGGAATGAGGGAATCTTGATCTTGACCCCTTTTAGTCCGTCGTCTGCCCTCCGATAGTCCTGCTTTGGCCGACAGATGAAGTCGTCTTCCTCGTTATTAGAAGCGAACTCCTCGCGAGGTGGAGCATCTCGATGGACAGTGTTGGGCCGAGCTTGAGAAAGCTCCAGTTGGTCCACCCGTTGGTGTAGGGACTCCATAGACTCCCTAAGCATGCGCTTAAACTCCGCCATCAATGCTAGATTGTTCAATTTGGGGTCAAATTTGGAAGGGTCGCTCCCGTCTGACATGATGTAGGAGACCTGCAAAAAGTTAGTAGCAAAACAAGTATAGATATGTATGTCTCACTCACTCCCTCACGTGTATACACTCAACCCTCGTGTATGTCACTCAAAGAGCACTCTAATAGTCTTACCAATGCTCTCATAGCCTCTTGATAGCTCTCCTTGAAGAAATTAGAACTCCTCCCAGGCAAACAATCAACCGCCAATGTCGGAGCACGAGAAGGAGGCACTCCTCAATGGAATATAGAATAATGGAATGATTGACTCGAGGGACAATGAAATGGCACGACCCTAAGAAAGGAAACAAAAAGACTAAAACACGGAAGGAAAATGAAGAAAGGAAGACACGACTCAAAAAGAAAAGAAGAAGAAAAAAATACTTTTTTTTTTTTTACAAACGCAAGCTACCTTTGCTTGTTTAGTAGGTCCGAATGGCTTGTCTAGCAGGCTGGCTATGGTGGCGGCTAGCTACCTACAATGTAGGGGTAGTGGCCGGAAAGGAAAAGGAAAGGAAAGGATAAGAAACTCCTAAAATGTAGGAGAAAGTAATGGCTAAAATATAGGAAGGAAATCCCTAAAAAGTAGGGCAAGGTGGCGGCTGGAATGTAGGCCTAAAAAGTAGGAGCAAGTTGCTAAAGTGTAGGAAGGCAATTCCTAAAAAGTAGGAAAAGTGATGCCTACAATGTAGGAATTGTGTCTTGATTGGAAATTCAAAACACCCTTGGCAACCAAACAAGATTAGGAAAACCAATCAAAGATGGTAACTAATCAAGAACTTGGAAACCAATCGTACTTAGGAAATACAACAAGTCCACGGCTGGCTTTAGGTTATTTAAACACCACTCACAGTAAGACTTACCCCACAAGGCCGCATTCAAGTTCGACAATTCTGGTCACAACAATTTGGCACTTTGGTTAGCTCAAGACAAGAACAACGAGGTATGGACAATCAAGATGGTGGCAACTAACCCTTCTTCAGGCTTCCCCCCCAACGGGTTACCCAAGATGTTCCCAAGAAATTTACTCCAAAACCACGAAAACCCTTTACTACCGCAAGAGAATACAAGAAAACTTTTCACTAGGAGAGTGAAACAAGCTCCCAAGACTCGAAGTGTTCAAGAATTTCAAGAAGTAGTGGACCAAAACTTTTGATGTTTTTTTTTTTCGAACCCACTTATGTAGCTTGAACAAATTGGCAATAAAACTTTGAAAGTTCTTTCTTGGCTTGGCCGAAAATATTGTCTTTGCTTGCTTGATACGGTCCTCGATCAACTCGTTTCGAGACACGTAGCACGTTTGCCCAAGGATCTAGCGAGGTTGTCCAACGCTTGGATTGCGGAGCCTAAAACCAAAACGGACGACACGATTTGATTAAAGGCGGTTAGAACGACGACTCCAACCGAGGTGATTACTCTAGTGGATAGGTCGGTTAGAACAATCATGGGCAAGCGCAAGATTGCTCAATAACCCTTGCCAAAGCAAGTAAAGGATTCGAATCTCTCAATGGAAGAGAAACCAAAACTAATTGTTTATTATCAAAATTGCGTACCCCTTTGACCGTACAAAGTGAGCCTTTATATAGGCTAAGGGGCTAGGTCAAGGGACTAACGAAACCCTAATAAAGCAAGCAAGGGGCGGCCACTCTTTGGACAAGATGGGCCGGCCCATGACCTAATTTAACAATCTAATCCAACTCTAAAACAAAATGGAAATCTAGCACTAAGGCCTAGGGCCTAGTCGACCAACCTACTTGGAGGCCCACTTGATTCTTCATGGGCTTGGGACCATCGTGTAGATGACTTGATTATCTCCTTCCAAGCCTTCAATGTCCCTATGGACTCCCTGTTGGTCTTGGACGTTTCGCACAAGAGCTTGGAGTGACTGGGCCCGTGCACGTGTAACTGGGCCCAATGGAACTCGGACGGGGTTATTACTTGGGCTAAGGGCCGTGCACACATCAGTCCCCTCCACTTGAGAGCAATTTGCCCACAAATTTGAAGCACGAATGGTGACAAGATGAGTCACATGCCTTCGAATCAATCTTGTTATGATGGCTACAGATGTCATCCAATGCAAAAACCCACGTGCTAAGTTGGCAAATAACCCTTGTCGAATCTTGAATCGCACAAACCATCTTCAATGTATGCTCAACTTGATCGTTTGTGGTCATGAGGTAAGGGTCCTCAAAGCGGTGTGACGGGTATCCCATGAAATCGAACTCCGGCTCGAACACACTTGCAAGGCCACCAAGGCGGATTTTGGTGATGTTGGAGCTTCATATGGACCAAAAGCAGACGAAAGTCATAGTGGCAATGGTCATTGAGGTACTTGTTCTTTAAGCGAACCCTTGGTACACAACCATTCACAAAATGTGGAGCCGTCCCTTCAAGATGAGCTCGAATCAACTCCCCTTTGGTATGGACTGATTTGAGTTGACATTGTTCCATGAATTGATACCAACGGGGTTTAACTCTTGGAAGACCAACTCCATGCAGGCTTGCACAGTCTACAATTGATTTTGGAATGGAGCACACCAAGATCAGCGCAACTTGCCTTTGCTTGATCTGTATAAAAGAAGAAACACTAAACAAAGCAAAGGTAAGTTCGTTAGGAAAATAATAGGCATTCACCGGGTTGCTCAAGATCAGCCCACTTTCTCTCTTTTTCTTCCTTTTTACCACCCATCTCATTAAATTTTTCCATCTCTTTTTCTAGTTCAACAACTGATCCTTTCATCTCATTGCTTTCAACTCCCTCGAGGTTTTTACCTCTTCAGGCACAATTCCCTCATCTAGTTGTTTCTCCATTCTATAACGCTCAAGCTCACTTTTCATGTATGCTAGATCAATACAAAGCTGGTCATAAGTAAGCGATACAAGTACAAAACGCACGACCATTAAATAAGAAGGAATACTTATTAGTATGTCCGTCATATTTAACTTTTCGTCTCGACATCCATGCTTTGCCCAACAACACGTGTGTCACTTGAATTGGGACTACATCACACAACACCTCGTCCACATATTTGCCGATTTGAATAGGTACAAGTGTGTGCTTTAGTAACCCCAAACATCACCATGAGTACTCATCAACTTGTACGGTTGAAGATGATCAATGGTTGGAAGATTTAATTTCTCAACCATGATAGCACTCGCAAGATTGACTTCACAACTCCCATCAATGGCCCAAGCTACAAAGTTTATCTTTCACACCACAACGAGTATAAAACCAACCAAGCAATTGAGATTTAACGAGGTCCAATTGCTCATCCACACCACGTAATGCCACTTTTTTGACTCCCTTAAGGATTAGGAAGACAATGTTGTGAGCTAGGTTTTATGTGTCTTGTACTCGCCATGATGTATGAGGGAACCTGCAAAAAGGTTAGTGACAAGACAAAATTACAAATATAACCTCACTTCACTCCCTTAGTGTTTCACTCACTCTCGTATTTATCACTCAAGACACTCTAGTGATCTTACCAATTTACCTTTACCTGTTGGTTTAGGTAGTTGAGAGATGTTGCTCAAGTCCAATGAATGTGACCAACTTTCTCCCACAAGAGTATTCAAGAAGTAAGACACAAAAATGGAATGCAAAAAGAAAGCAAGGAATGCCGCTTTTGGAAGGTTACTAATGGCGGACAGAAATGGAAAGTATGCTAGTGTGAACAAGGACTCAAGTCGGAAACCCTAGTTCCTAAATGTAGGAGTGTGTTCCTAAAAACATAGGAAGGTGTTCCCTAAAATGTAGGAGGGGTGCCCAAGTTGAAGACAAAAAGAGTTAGTTTCTTTCTAATTGACTTTGGAAAACAAGTTAAAACAACTTGGGAAGACTCAAAAAAGCTTGGACAGATTTGCGCAAAGAAAAAAAAAAACCTAGCGTACAAGAAACCCTAGCCGTCGCAACCTTTTTTTTTGTTTTTCTTGTTTTTAAACCCAAACACAAGATCCAAGAATGAAATTTGGACAGAAAACACAAAAAAGAAACAACACCCCAACAAAATTTTGTTCTGGAAATGAATCAGTACCTCATGAACAGTGACGGTGAACCAGTACCCCGCATGAACAGTACGCTCTTTTTTTTTTTTTTTTTACTAACTCAAACAATAAGAACTCTTGGCCGAATGAAATCAAGGATCAAAATCTGGTCAAGCCCCTCACTTCGCACGAGTGCATAACCACAAACCTTCAAGAACTAGCAAAGACACTTGTCAAAATTTTTCAAGAAGTTTCAAGATTAGTGATCAAAGAAATTCAAGAATCTCTTAAATCTTGTAGATTCTCTCAAGATTCACAAAATACCAACCAAGTTAACAACAAATCAGATTTGAAAAACAAGTAAAACACCTTGGATGACTCAAAAGAAACTTGGACAGATTTGGCACAAAAGAAACTTGCACAAACAAAACCCTAGCCGCACAAGTGAAACCCTAGCTGTCGCAAATATTTTTTTTTTGTTTTCTTGTTTATAAACCCTAACAACTCAAACACAATATCAAAGAATGAAATTTGGACAGAAAACACAAAAAGACAGCACCCAAACAGATTTGTGTTTCGGATGAACAGTGACATGAACAGTACCGATGAACAGTATTCGATGAACAGTACGTATGAACAGTCCGGTTTTTTTTTTTTTTTTACACAAAGCAGCGGATATACTATAACCCTAACGACACAACTGTGAAAACAAGGATATAACGAAGAATACCTCCACCTAAGCTCTGAAGCCAACTGATACGGTCCTCGATCAACTCGTTTCGAGACACGTAGCACGTTTGCCCAAGGATTTAGCGAGGTTGTCCAACGCTTGGATTGCGGAGCCTAAAACCAAAACGGACGACACGATTTGATTAAAGGCGGTAGAACGACGACTCCAACCGAGGTGATTACTCTAGTGGATAGGTCGGTAGAACAATCATGGGCAAGCGCAAGATTGCTCAATAACCCTTGCCAAAGCAAGTAAAGGATTCGAATCTCTCAATGGAAGAGAAACCAAAACTAATTGTTTATTATCAAAATTGCGTACCCCTTTGACCGTACAAAGTGAGCCTTTATATAGGTAAGGGGCTAGGTCAAGGGACTAACGAAACCCTAATAAAGCAAGCAAGGGGCGGCCACTCTTTGGACAAGATGGGCCGGCCCATGACCTAATTTAACAATCTAATCCAACTCTAAAACAAAATGGAAATCTAGCACTAAGGCCTAGGGCCTAGTCGACCAACCTACTTGGAGGCCCACTTGATTCTTCATGGGCTTGGACCATCGTGTAGATGACTTGATTATCTCCTTCCAAGCCTTCAATGTCCCTATGGACTCCCTGTTGGTCTTGGACGTTTCGCACAAGAGCTTGGAGTGACTGGGCCCGTGCACGTGTAACTGGGCCCAATGGAACTCGGACGGGGTTATTACTTGGGCTAAGGGCCGTGCACACATCATTGCTGTTTTCGTTTTTTTTTTTTTTTGAACAACAAAGCAAAACAAAGGACGGCTAGGGTTTTTCTTTCTTTTGGACTTGGTCAGCCGCAATTATACCACCCCAAAACAGTCCACAAAACTCACGAATTGCAAGGAGAAAATTTTGGGCAGCCCACAATGGTTCCCTCCCTTGACACAAACCCTAATTTCGGACAACCAAGGGTCAAAACAAGGTTAGGCAGCCGCCCCTTTTTTTCTTCTTGCCTTTGGCTTTTTTTTTTTTGACTCAAGAACCCTAGCCCTAAGGACTCACGGCGTCACCACAAGGTGTGGCCGCCCCAAACAACTCGACAAGCAAGACAAAGACGCGACAACCAACCTAATGAAACGGAAAACTCAAAGTGAACAGAATTGCAATTCAAGCAGCACAAGGAAGATTAACGACGCAACAAACAACCACAAAACAGAATTTCGGATTCAAAAACAAGACCAAACAGCTTCGGACTTATGTGGACAGATTGAAGACACAACGGGCAGAATTTGAACAACACAACAAAAGAAACGACACCAAAAGAAAGACAAACAAACGACACAAGGAACAAGAAACAAGAGATATACGTGATACCTTCAACTAGCTCTGATACCAGCTGATACGAACGGCACCAACCTTGTGATGCAACCCGTACAGACAGGAAAGGATCTAGAAGGTGAGGACTCACGTTGATGACAAACGAACGCAGCGGATCACCTAAACCCGTTGATCACGTGGTCAACGAACCTCGGTATTTTGTAGAGGACGCCATAATCTAGCGCGGTCCTAGATTGATAAGTCGATTGAATACCTAAGATATGAATCTAAGATACTCAAGGTGCTTCAATGAAGCTTTTGAGAGAACTCTCAAGTGTATTTTTTATTAATCACGAAAAACTGAATGTAAACAATGACATTAGGCTATTTGTAGCCGTGACTAAGACCTAACAAAATTTACTTGGGCCGACACTAGCCCCACGACATAGACCCCGTAAGGTCCCCCGACAGCTCAGCGAAGGGACTAACTCCGTACCCAACTAAAGTGCTATTGGACCTAAGGCCCACATGGCCTAGCACATTGACCCAAGGACTAACAACGACTAAGGTCCAAACCACAAGCTAGTTGGACCTCTTTATTACACTCTACTAAACTAATGATGGGCCATGGACCCCTTAGCCGAATCATGGGCTTCTAATCTTCAGTGATGGCCGAAACGAGGACAACAAGCCTAGCTTCATTGAGGCCCTCGATGGCCTTTGGCTCTCCACTTGACTCTCGAGCCGCACGAACCAATGTTTGTAACTTCTCATTCAATCTCTTCGCGCGAGCTCGTGTCATAGGCCCCAGTGGCACCTTTACTTGCTCCACTTGGATAGCTCTCTCGACCTCCTCATCAATTTCGTCCATTGATTGTGGCAAATTCCTTTAGCTTGTGAAAGCTAGTTTGAACATCCTAGAGTTGATCCTAGGTTGTTTATTGACTTATCAATCAAGCAAACACACTTGATTGTGGCGTCCTCTACCGTTGAATCCGTTCTTGAGTGGTCCAAGTTTGGTTTCGACTCCATTCGTCTTGCAACGTGTCCTCTAAGGTCCTAAGATAGCTTCCGCGCTCACATCAGAATGCCTGAATAGTGTATCTTTGATTGAATATAACTCTTTGTACAAAAGTCAAAATCGAGTGTCGTTTGCGGCATTTGAAAGTAGACATTCTTAGCTTTAAAACGGTATAAAATCACTGTCTAGTTCCTTTTATGTGAACTGCAGTGAACTGATAAAGTCGGCTGTTCTGTTCAGCCTGTTCATTTTTAATGGAAATGCGAAGCTGTAACTTGTGGCTTGAATTTGAACTACTTGTGAACTGATTTTGGAAACAATTTCTTCTGATGAAATGTAGCTTTCGGAACCTAGTTTCCAACCCACCAACCGTTCTTAATTTGAGTTAGTATAGAGTGAGATATGGCCTGATTTTTAATTGCAGCAAAACTGGAAACTGGAAAGTTTCTTCCATCTTGCTGGCCGAATGGTCAAACTTATTTTGGAATGTTTTGTTTCGAAAACTTTGATGTGAATTACCTCTAAATTGTTCATTGGATGTTTTTGAACCTTAGTTTCAACATTTGAGCTAATTGAGGTTGATTGTGGGACAAAACGTTCGAAAAGGAAAGAGAACCATGGACGGCAGATTTGCTTTGAAATTTTCCCGAACTTTAACTATTTTGTTAACTGCCTTCCTACTTGCGTTTTTGCGTGAATTTGGTAGAGGTATAGTTCACATGTGGAAGATTTAGTGTACCAAATTTGGTGTATTTTCAATGCCATTTCGATGGCTAAAGATACTTCAAAGATAGCTTTTCAAATCTGGAAAATGACTGAACAGTTTGCAAAACGCGACCAACTTTGAACTGATGTATCTCGATACTCGAAACTCCGAATTTAGTTCCGTTTGTTGCGTTTGAAACCTTGTTTAGAACTCTTATCGTGTTACGAATTTCAAAGGCTGATTCACTTTCTGTGAATTATGCCAAATTTCCAAAATTTGCTGAAAAATCATGACTGGTTCAAACCTGTCTTCTTGGAACTGAAACTTTTAACTGTATTATGAATGCTTTCTAGTTGGAATCGTGGGAAAAGTGTCTTCTGAGAACTTTTAGTACTCTGAATTTAGTTTCCAATGTTATAAATTTTTCTATTTTTGGACTTACGAAACTCGAGATACGATTTTTCAAAGTAATGTCACTCTAAACTGGAAAATCTCTGTTTTCAACCAAATTACTCCTTAAGAACGTTCCACCTTCCTTTGTGATTGTTGGACTGTTTTAAATTTGATTTCATTGTTTAATACAAGGTCTCTTTGGAACTTTGAACTTTCATTTCAAATCTTGGTTTCGAAGGTTAAACCTCTCTTGATGCAATTACTTGGTCGACAACTCTCTTGGTTAATGGTACTTCTCTTCGTACTTAAATTAGGGACTTCGACCCCTATTCTTAAGGCCTTGATAATTGTACTAGAGTTGGCAATTATACAAGTATTTTAAAAGAATGATTGGAAGGTTTCTTGTGAACTTAATAGTAATGCCCGGAATGCTCTGGCCAAGCTTCCAAGTAAATATATCCATCTTCCTCGATTTTCGTGCCAAAACTTAGAGATCTGTTTAATCTTCAACTTGGAGAATCTTGGACATGATTTGACTCGATTAATGTGCTCTTAGATCTTTTCAAATGCTACCCTCATGGATTAAGTTATTAAGTGATATTTGCATTCGATTTGAACGCGTTATCTCTTAAGTGAGAGTAGCGGAAATACTACTAAACCTTGGCTGAATACCTAGGTGAATTGTAATTGTAAATGTCTCAGGTGATCAAGAGGATCCCGAGGAACTCGTTTGATCTTGCCTCGCTCTTGTTTTATACTCTTGATTTCGGTGAGTGTTCCTTATGTGTTTAAATGTTAAGTGCTACCTATAATTGCTACTATGAAATTGTTCACCGTTTTAAGGCGAGTGTGTCTCTATCTCACTCGACCTACTAAATAACAAATTTCTACCATTTAACCGTAAATTTTACCGTTTACCGGTTTATTTGATTATTTGTGCATGTTGTAAGCTCTTAGCTGAACTGGGCCCTGCCCTTGGTTACTAACCTGCTCGAGCCTGGATTGGGCTCTGTCGGGTAGGTTGGAACCCTGAACCACCTTATCGGTATACTCGAGTATTACCACTGGATGGATAAAGCGATGGCTAGACAAACCGGGGGAATTTTGGAGTTGTAAGGTGCAGTTGACCGAAACAGTTCCAAGTGCAAAAATCATTTGATTTAGTTGATCAAAACTAGAATTTTCGAAACTGCAAGAAATCTGGAAACGGTCATCCGAAGCCTGAATAGTGTATCTTTGATTGAATATAACTCTTTGTACAAAGTCAAAATCGAGTGCCGTTTGCGGCATTTGAAAGTAGACATTCTTAGCTTTAAACGGTATAAAAATCACTGTCTAGTTCGTTTTGTGTGAACTGCAGTGAACTAATAAAGTCGGCTGTTCTGTTCAGCCCGTTCATTTTTAATGGAAATGAGAAGCTGTAACTTGTGGCTTGAATTTGAACTACTTGTGAACTGATTTTGGTAACGATTTCTTCTGATGAAATGTAGCTTTCGGAACCTAGTTTCCAACACCACGAACCATTCTTAATTTGAGTTAGTATACTGTGAGATATGGCCTGATTTTTAATTGCAGCAAAACTGGAAAAGGAAAGTTTCTTCCCTCTTGCTGGCCGAATGGTCAAACTTGTTTTGGAATGTTTTGTTTCGAAAACTTTGAAGTCAATTACCTCTAAATTGCTCATTGGATTTATGGAACCTTAGTTTCAACATTTGAGCTAATTGAGGTTGATTGTGTGGGACAAAACGTTCGAAAAGGAAAGAGAACCACGGACGGCAGATTTGCTTTGAAATTTTCCATAACTTTGACTATTTTGTTAACTGCCTTCCCACTTGAGTTTTTGCGTGAATTTGGTAGAGGTATAGTTCACATATGGAAGATTTAGTGTACCAAATGTGGTGTATTTTCAATGCCATTTCGATGGCTAAATGATACTTCAAAAATAGCTTTTCAAATCTGGAAAATGACTGAACAGTTTGCAAAACGCGACCAATTTGAACTGATGTATCTCGATACTCGAAACTCCGAATTTAGTTCCGTTTGTTGCGTTTGAAACCTTGTTTAGAACTCTTATTGTGTTACGAATTTCAAAGGCTGATTCACTTTCTGTGAATTATGCCGAATTTCCAAAGTTTGCTGAAAAACCAAGACTGGTTCAAACCTGTCTTCTTGGAACTGAAACTTTGAGCTGTATTATGAATGCTTTCTAGTTGGAATCGTGGGAAAGTGTCTTCTGAGAACTTTTAGTACTCTGAATTTATTTCCAATGTTATAAATTTTTCCATTTTTGGACTTACGAAACTCGAGATACGATTTTTCAAAGTAATGTCACTCTAAACTGGAAAATCTCTGTTTTCAACCAAATTACTCCTTTAAGAACTTTCACCTTCCTTTGTGATTGTTGGACTGTTTTAAGTTTGATTTCATGGTTTAATACAAGGTCTTTGGAACTTTGAACTTTCATGATACGGTCCTCGATCAACGTGTTTCGAGACACGTAGCACGTTTTCCCGAGGATCTAGCGAGGTTGTCCAACGCTTGGATTGCGAGACCTAAAACCAAAACGGACGACACGAATTGGTTGAAGATGGTAGAATGACGACTCCAATCGAGATGAATACTCATGTGGATAGGTCGGTAGAACGAACAATCAAGGACAAACGCGAGATTGCTCAAGAACCCTTGCTAAAAGCAAGTAAAGGTTCGAAATTCCTCACACTAGAGAGAATTGAAAATAATCAACTGTATTGATAAAACGTCTAACCCTCCAACCGTACAACTTGAGCCTTTTTATAGGCTAGCAAAGCTAATGAAACCCTAGGCTAGGAAGGGGGATGGGGTTCGGCCACCTTGTGGATATAAATGGGTCGAATCCATGACTCAAACAAAGTAACGAACTAGTAACTAATCTAACAATGACTTGACGCCTAACACTTGTAACTAAAAGGCCGACCAAGCCCATTGGAAAACTGAAAAGACTAGCTAATGGGCTAAAGCCCGCTAACAACCATCACTTAGTTCCTCATGGGCTTGGATCAACGTGTAGACAACTTGATGATCAACTTCTAAGCCTTCAATGTTCCGATGGACCCCTTGTTGGTCTTAAACATTTCGAACAAGGGCTTGGAGAGACTCTTTGAAGCGTTTGGCCCGTGCACGTGTAACGGGCCCAATGGAACTCGAACTGGATCATTACTTGGCTAAGGTCCATACACACATTAGTCCCCTCCTCTTGAGAAGGATTTGTCCTCAAATCTGGATGGAGATGAATGATACTAACAAGAGTTAGTAGTATGACACCTCAAATCGACAGTGCGCTTGGAGAAATCCTGAATCGGGTTGTACAAGGTGGTATAGTTCGGCCCTTCTTCGCAACATGCAGCTGGAACAAGCATGAAATCAGGTTGCAACTCTTTAATCATAGTTGGGAAATTTTGGACAGCGTTACAACCTACAAAAACAAAATAACCTTCGACTTGAAACAATTCAGAAATCGGGTAAAGAACTAATGGGACATTATTAGCTAGATGGTAAGAAGGTGTCGAACAAGATTTAAATGAGAAAACTCCCTTTGACACTTCAATATTCGTTCCACCAATTGATTCAACTTGAGATTCCAGTGCTAGTCCTTTACACTTCTCATCAACACCTACATAAGAGCAACAAGAGTTAGTGCTAGTAACATGCTCAAAATAAGGCAGAGGTGATGAATGAACCATAGGTAAAGAACAAGAAGTAGAATCTGGAATTTCCCTTTTAGGATGAGCTCGAATCAATCCTCCAATGGTGCGGACAGGTTTGAATTGACATTGTTCCATGAATTGACACCAAAGAGATTTAGCTCCTAGAAGACAAACTCCATGGAAACTCGCAAAGTGTCCAAGTGACTTCGGAATGGAACATGTCATGACCAACTCTACTTGACTTTGTTTAATCTGCACAAACGAAGAGATACTAAACAAATCACATGTTAGCCGGTTAGCAAACAAAATGTTCACACTTTCGGCCTTTGTAAACACGGTCAACCCCTCATCTTTACTCTTCACTAAGGCCAAATTATTCTTGCCTTTCCCACTCCATTCTTCTCGGGCCATTGCTCACTCATTGTACATGAGGTTTGATTTTCATTGTCTAGCTCATGTTCATGGCTCGGTTGCAACTCATTCATATATGGCTCTTCAATCAACGAGGAACTAGAATGAACTTTTCCTTTATTAGCACCGGTTGACACATGATTAAGTTGCTCCAAGTGTGAATCCAGCACTTGGCTAATTCTTTCCATCATAGAATCAACCAATGCTTTAGTCCGACTTCGGAAATCATCGCTTGATTCATGAAGCCTTGACTCAATTCGAGAATTCTCGAACTCCTTGTCTTGATGGTCAAGGTACTTCTTAGATGAATCTCGTTTGCTTGAGGTTGACCTCGATTTAGATGCTCTGCGCAAACTTCTTTGCTCCTTCTCATACTCATCACAATCTCGTTTATACCTTTCATATACACACGAAGCACGGTAACGTTCCATCTCCTCCCGGAGTGAACGAAACTCATGTTGTGAACTAGATTCCATGGAACTAGAGTGCTTGGGAGTAGGCCGCTTGGAACCCCCCTCCTCTTGAGAGGCTCATTCTCCAAGAATTCTTGGTTGTATGAGTAAGAGGCAACTCCCCTAGGCATGATTACGTGACCTGCCAAAATGGTTAGCAAAGAAAAAGAGATTCCTCACGACACACAAGCTAACGTGTATGTGCTCATCACTCGTGTATCACTCAAAGCACTCAAATAAGCTTACCAAAAATTCCTTACCTTGACAGTTTGAGTAGTTGAGAAATGCCCCGCAAAAATCCAAAAATTGTTCCCCAAACTTTCCACAAGAGTAACCAAGAAAACAAGACACAAATGGGATGCAAAATGGAACAAGGATGCACGGTTTGGAAGCTTTCTAGTGGCGGACAGAAATGGAAACTAGCGCTAGTGTGAAAAGGAAGCCAACGAAACCCTAGTTCCTAAAATGTAGGAGCTTGTCCAAGTGGAATTAGAAAAAGTACCCAAGCTGTCCACTTAGTTTCCTAATTGATTTTGGAAACAAGTTAGTTTTTGGAAACCTTTAGAAAACCTTTTGTTGAAGCAACTTTTAGTAACTTCCAAATTCTATCCAAGAAGGTTTGCGCAAATCTGATTAGTTTAGGAAACCTTTTGGAAAACCCATTTCCTTCTTGTAACAACCTTTAGAAGGTTCCAAATTCTACTCCAAGTAGTATGGCGCAAATCAGAATTTTCCCCCACACAATTCGGTTGCTATTATTTTTTTTTTCTCTTTGTTTTCTTGCCAACCGATTCTTCTTTTCCTCTCTCTTTTTTTTTCCGGATGAACAGTACCAACGTGAACAGTACCCCGAATTTTTTTTTTTCTTTTTTTTTTTACTATAACGAACAAACACAACACAAGCTTGGCGGAATGGAATAATATTCCAGATTTGTTTCGGCTAATCAAACACACAAGAAACCTTCAAGATCCTCAAGATCCTTCAAGAACTCCCAAGCAAGTTATCAAGACTTCAAGAACTTCAAGATTGTGGTCAAGAAATTCAAGAAACTCAAGATTCTTGTAGGTTCTTTTCAAGATTCACAAAATACCAACAAGTTTAACCACAAATCAGTTTTGGAAAACAAGTAAAACAACTTGGATGACCAACGAGCAGTCTTGGACAGATTTGACTAAACCCTAGCGCGAAAAGAGAAACCCTAGCCGCCACCAAGTTAATTTCTTGCTGCTCAAGCGATGGCCAACTAACGAGACAGATTTGGGAACTTCAAACCAGAATTTTTTTGGACACCAAAAGGTGCACACACCACAACAGATTTGACACTAAACAAAGGAACAAGATTGCGGACAGATTTGATGAACAACCTCGACTCAATAACAAGAACAAGTTGCGGACAAATTTGCGACTGATTTTGCAACGCAACACGGAAACAAACATTGGCCAGATTTGACACAACAAACGGACAGAAATTTGATGCAACAAATGACGGCTAAACGGACAGAAAATGTTAGACAACAAGTCACTACAACTACGGACAGATTGAGACACAACTACGACCAGAAATTGGGCGCAACAAGGGACACAACGGTGCGGACAGAATTTTTTTTTTGTTTTGAACAAGGCAGCGGAAATCACAAACCCTAGACGACACAACAACGAAAAACACGGATATAACGAAAGATACCTCAACCTATGCTCTGAAGCCAACTGATACGGTCCTCGATCAACGCGTTTCGAGACACGTAGCACATTTGCCCAAGGATCTAGCGAGGTTGTCCAACGCTTGGATTGCGAGACCTAAAACCAAAACGGACGACACGAATTGGTTGAAGATGGTAGAACGACGACTCCAATCGAGGTGAATACTCCAGTGGATAGGTCGGTAGAACAATCAAGGACAAGCGCGAGATTGCTCAAGAACCCTTGCCAAAAACAAGTAAAGGTTCGAAATTCCTCACACTAGAGAGAATCGAAAATAATCAACTGTATTGATAAAACGTCTAACCCTTCAACCGTACAACTTGACCCTTTTTATAGGCTAGCAAAGCTAATGAAACCCTAGGCTAGGAAGGGGGATGGGGTTCGGCCACCTTGTGGATATAAATGGGCCGGATCCATGACTCAAACAAAGTAACGAACTAGTAACTAATCTAACAATGACTTGATGCCTAACACTTATAACTAAAAGGCCGACCAAGCCCATTGGAAAACTGAAAAGACTAGCTAATGGGCTAAAGCCCAGCTAACAACCATCACTTAGTTCCTCATGGGCTTGGATCAACGTGTAGACAACTTGATGATCAACTTCTAAGCCTTCAATGTTCCGATGGACCCCTTGTTGGTCTTAAACATTTCGAACAAGGGATTGGAGAGACTCTTTGAAGCGTTTGGCCCGTGCACGTGTAACGAGCCCAATGGAACTCGAACTGGATCATTACTTGGCTAAGGTCCGTACACACATCATTTCATTTCAAATCTTGGTCTCCGAAGGCTAAACCTCTCTTGATGCAATTACTTGGTCGTATAACTCTCTTGGTTAATGTACTTCTCTTCGTACTTAAATTAGGGACTTCAACCCCTATTCTTATAGCCCTGATAATTGTACTAGAGTTGGCAATTATACAAGTATTTTAAAAGAATGATATGGAAGGTTTCTTGTGAACTTAAAAGTAATGCCCGGAATGCTCTGGCCAAGCTTCCAAGTAAATATATCCATCTTCCTCGGTTTTCATGCCCAAACTTAAAGATCTGTTTAATCTTCAACTTGGAGAATCTTGGACATGATTTGACTCGGATTAATGTGCTCTTAGATATTTTCAAATGCTACCCTCATGGATTAAGTTATTAAGTGATATTTACATTCGATTTGAACGCGTTATCTCTTAAGTGTTAGAGTAGCGGGAATACTACTAAACCTTGGCTGAATTGTGAATTGTAATTGTAAATGTCTCTGGTGATCAAGAGGATCCCGAGGAACTCGTTTGATCTTGCCTCGCTCTTGTTTTATACTCTTGATTTCGGTGAGTGTTCCTTATGTGTTTAAGTGTTAAGTGCTACCTATAATTGCTACTATGAAATTATTCACCGTTTTAAGGCGAGTGTGTTCTTTATCTCACTCGACCTACTAAATAACAAATTTCTACCGTTTAACCGTAAATTTTACCGTTTACCGGTTTATTTGATTATTTGCGCATGTTGTAAGCTCTTAGCTGAACTGGGCCCTGCCCTTGGTTACTAACCTGCTCGAGCCAGGACCGGGCTCGGTCGGGTAGGTTGGAACCCTGAACCACCTTATCGGCATACTCGAGTATTACCACTGGAGGGATAAAGCGATGGCCAGACAAACCGGGGGAATTATTGGAGTTATAAGGTGCAGTTGACCGAAACAGTTCCAAGTGCAAAAATCATTTGATTTGGTTGATCAAAACTAGAATTTTCGAAACTGCAAGAAATCTGGAAACGGTCATCCGAAGGCCTGAATAGTGTATCTTTGATTGAATATAACTCTTTGTACAAGAGTCAAAATCGAGTGCCGTTTGCGGCATTTGAAAGTAGACATTCTTAGCTTTAAAACGGTATAAAATCACTGTCCAGTTCGTTTTGTGTGAACTGCAGTGAACTGATAAAGTCGGCTGTTCTGTTCAGCCTGTTCATTTTTAATGGAAATGAGAAGCTGTAACTTGTGGCTTGAATTTGAACTATTTGTGAACTGATTTTGGAACGATTTATTCTGATGAAATGTAGCTTCCGGAACCTAGTTTCCAACGCCCCCAACCATTCTTAATTTGAGTTAGTATAGTGTGAGACATGGTCTGATTTTTTAATTGCAGCAAAACTGGAAACTGGAAAGTTTCTTCCCTCTTGCTGGCCGAATGGTCAAACTTGTTTTGGAATGTTTTGTTTCGAAAACTTTGATGTGAATTACCTCTAAATTGCTCATTGGATATTTATGGAACCTTAGTTTCAACATTTGAGCTAATTGAGGTTGATTGTGTGGGACAAAACGTTTGAAAAGGAAAGAGAACCACGGATGGCAGATTTGCTTTGAAATTTTCCCGAACTTTGACTATTTTGTTAACTGCCTTCCCGCATGAGTTTTTGCGTGATATTTGGTAGAGGTATAGTTCACATATGGAATATTTAGTGTACCAAATTTGGTGTATTCAATACCATTTCGATGGCTAAATGATACTTCAAATATAGCTTTTCAAATCTGGAAAATGACTGAACAGTTTGCAAAACGCGACCAACTTTGAACTGATGTATCTCGATACTCGAAACTCCAAATTTAGTTCCATTTGTTGCGTTTGAAACCTTGTTTAGAACTCTTATGGTGTTACGAATTTCAAAGGCTGATTCACTTTCTGTGAATTATGCCGAATTTCCAAAGTTTGCTGAAAAACCAAGACTGGTTCAAACCTGTTTTCTTGAAACTGAAACTTTGAGCTGTATTATAAATGCTTTCTAGTTGAAATCGTCGAAAACTGTCTTCTGAGAACTTTTAGTACTCTGAATTTAATTTCCAACGGTATAAAGTTTTCCATTTTTGGATTTACGAAACTCGAGGTACGATTTTTCAAATTAATGTCATTCTAAACTGGAAAATCTCTGTTTCCAACCAAATTACTCCTTTAAGAGCTTTCCACCTTCCTTAGTGATTTTTGGACTGTTTTAAGTTTGATTTTATGGTTTAATACAAGGTCTATTTGGAACTTTGAACTTTCATTTCAAATCTTGGTCTCCGAAGGCTAAACCTCTCTTGATGCAATTACTTGGTCGTATAACTCTCTTGGTTAATGGTACTTCTCTTCGTACTTAAATTAGGGACTTCAACCCCTATTCTTATAGCCTTGATAATTGTACTAGAGTTGGCAATTATACAAGTATTTTAAAAGAATGATATGGAAGGTTTCTTGTGAACTTAAAAGTAATGCCCGGAATGCTCTGGCCAAGCTTCCAAGTAAATATATCCATCTTCCTCGGTTTTCATGCCAAAACTTAAAGATCTGTTTAATCTTCAACTTGGAGAATCTTGGACATGATTTGACTCGGATTAATGTGCTCTTAGATATTTTCAAATGCTACCCTCATGGATTAAGTTATTAAGTGATATTTACATTCGATTTGAACGCGTTATCTCTTAAGTGTTAGAGTAGCGGGAATACTACTAAACCTTGGCTGAATTACTAGGTGAATTGTAATTGTAAATGTCTCTGGTGATCAAGAGGATCCCGAGGAACTCGTTTGATCTTGCCTCGCTCTTGTTTTATACTCTTGATTTCGGTGAGTGTTCCTTATGTGTTTAAGTGTTAAGTGCTACCTATAATTGCTACTATGAAATTATTCACCGTTTTAAGGCGAGTGTGTTCTTTATCTCACTCGACCTACTAAATAACAAATTTCTACCGTTTAACCGTAAATTTTACCGTTTACCGGTTTATTTGATTATTTGCGCATGTTGTAAGCTCTTAGCTGAACTGGGCCCTGCCCTTGGTTACTAACCTGCTCGAGCCAGGACCGGGCTCGGTCGGGTAGGTTGGAACCCTGAACCACCTTATCGGCATACTCGAGTATTACCACTGGAGGGATAAAGCGATGGCCAGACAAACCGGGGGAATTATTGGAGTTATAAGGTGCAGTTGACCGAAACAGTTCCAAGTGCAAAAATCATTTGATTTGGTTGATCAAAACTAGAATTTTCGAAACTGCAAGAAATCTGGAAACGGTCATCCGAAGGCCTGAATAGTGTATCTTTGATTGAATATAACTCTTTGTACAAGAGTCAAAATCGAGTGCCGTTTGCGGCATTTGAAAGTAGACATTCTTAGCTTTAAAACGGTATAAAATCACTGTCCAGTTCGTTTTGTGTGAACTGCAGTGAACTGATAAAGTCGGCTGTTCTGTTCAGCCTGTTCATTTTTAATGGAAATGAGAAGCTGTAACTTGTGGCTTGAATTTGAACTATTTGTGAACTGATTTTGGAAACGATTTATTCTGATGAAATGTAGCTTCCGGAACCTAGTTTCCAACGCCCCCAACCATTCTTAATTTGAGTTAGTATAGTGTGAGACATGGTCTGATTTTTTAATTGCAGCAAAACTGGAAACTGGAAAGTTTCTTCCCTCTTGCTGGCCGAATGGTCAAACTTGTTTTGGAATGTTTTGTTTCGAAAACTTTGATGTGAATTACCTCTAAATTGCTCATTGGATATTTATGGAACCTTAGTTTCAACATTTGAGCTAATTGAGGTTGATTGTGTGGGACAAAACGTTTGAAAAGGAAAGAGAACCACGGATGGCAGATTTGCTTTGAAATTTTCCCGAACTTTGACTATTTTGTTAACTGCCTTCCCGCATGAGTTTTTGCGTGATATTTGGTAGAGGTATAGTTCACATATGGAATATTTAGTGTACCAAATTTGGTGTATTCAATACCATTTCGATGGCTAAATGATACTTCAAATATAGCTTTTCAAATCTGGAAAATGACTGAACAGTTTGCAAAACGCGACCAACTTTGAACTGATGTATCTCGATACTCGAAACTCCAAATTTAGTTCCATTTGTTGCGTTTGAAACCTTGTTTAGAACTCTTATGGTGTTACGAATTTCAAAGGCTGATTCACTTTCTGTGAATTATGCCGAATTTCCAAAGTTTGCTGAAAACCAAGACTGGTTCAAACCTGTTTTCTTGAAACTGAAACTTTGAGCTGTATTATAAATGCTTTCTAGTTGAAATCGTCGAAAACTGTCTTCTGAGAACTTTTAGTACTCTGAATTTAATTTCCAACGGTATAAAGTTTTCCATTTTTGGATTTACGAAACTCGAGGTACGATTTTTCAAATTAATGTCATTCTAAACTGGAAAATCTCTGTTTCCAACCAAATTACTCCTTTAAGAGCTTTCCACCTTCCTTAGTGATTTTTGGACTGTTTTAAGTTTGATTTTATGGTTTAATACAAGGTCTATTTGGAACTTTGAACTTTCATTTCAAATCTTGGTCTCCGAAGGCTAAACCTCTCTTGATGCAATTACTTGGTCGTATAACTCTCTTGGTTAATGGTACTTCTCTTCGTACTTAAATTAGGGACTTCAACCCCTATTCTTATAGCCTTGATAATTGTACTAGAGTTGGCAATTATACAAGTATTTTAAAAGAATGATATGGAAGGTTTCTTGTGAACTTAAAAGTAATGCCCGGAATGCTCTGGCCAAGCTTCCAAGTAAATATATCCATCTTCCTCGGTTTTCATGCCAAAACTTAAAGATCTGTTTAATCTTCAACTTGGAGAATCTTGGACATGATTTGACTCGGATTAATGTGCTCTTAGATATTTTCAAATGCTACCCTCATGGATTAAGTTATTAAGTGATATTTACATTCGATTTGAACGCGTTATCTCTTAAGTGTTAGAGTAGCGGGAATACTACTAAACCTTGGCTGAATTGTAATTGTAAATGTCTCTGGTGATCAAGAGGATCCCGAGGAACTCGTTTGATCTTGCCTCGCTCTTGTTTTATACTCTTGATTTCGGTGAGTGTTCCTTATGTGTTTAAGTGTTAAGTGCTACCTATAATTGCTACTATGAAATTATTCACCGTTTTAAGGCGAGTGTGTTCTTTATCTCACTCGACCTACTAAATAACAAATTTCTACCGTTTAACCGTAAATTTTACCGTTTACCGGTTTATTTGATTATTTGCGCATGTTGTAAGCTCTTAGCTGAACTGGGCCCTGCCCTTGGTTACTAACCTGCTCGAGCCAGGACCGGGCTCGGTCGGGTAGGTTGGAACCCTGAACCACCTTATCGGCATACTCGAGTATTACCACTGGAGGGATAAAGCGATGGCCAGACAAACCGGGGGAATTATTGGAGTTATAAGGTGCAGTTGACCGAAACAGTTCCAAGTGCAAAAATCATTTGATTTGGTTGATCAAAACTAGAATTTTCGAAACTGCAAGAAATCTGGAAACGGTCATCCGAAGGCCTGAATAGTGTATCTTTGATTGAATATAACTCTTTGTACAAGAGTCAAAATCGAGTGCCGTTTGCGGCATTTGAAAGTAGACATTCTTAGCTTTAAAACGGTATAAAATCACTGTCCAGTTCGTTTTGTGTGAACTGCAGTGAACTGATAAAGTCGGCTGTTCTGTTCAGCCTGTTCATTTTTAATGGAAATGAGAAGCTGTAACTTGTGGCTTGAATTTGAACTATTTGTGAACTGATTTTGGAAACGATTTATTCTGATGAAATGTAGCTTCCGGAACCTAGTTTCCAACGCCCCCAACCATTCTTAATTTGAGTTAGTATAGTGTGAGACATGGTCTGATTTTTTAATTGCAGCAAAACTGGAAACTGGAAAGTTTCTTCCCTCTTGCTGGCCGAATGGTCAAACTTGTTTTGGAATGTTTTGTTTCGAAAACTTTGATGTGAATTACCTCTAAATTGCTCATTGGATATTTATGGAACCTTAGTTTCAACATTTGAGCTAATTGAGGTTGATTGTGTGGGACAAAACGTTTGAAAAGGAAAGAGAACCACGGATGGCAGATTTGCTTTGAAATTTTCCCGAACTTTGACTATTTTGTTAACTGCCTTCCCGCATGAGTTTTTGCGTGATATTTGGTAGAGGTATAGTTCACATATGGAATATTTAGTGTACCAAATTTGGTGTATTCAATACCATTTCGATGGCTAAATGATACTTCAAATATAGCTTTTCAAATCTGGAAAATGACTGAACAGTTTGCAAAACGCGACCAACTTTGAACTGATGTATCTCGATACTCGAAACTCCAAATTTAGTTCCATTTGTTGCGTTTGAAACCTTGTTTAGAACTCTTATGGTGTTACGAATTTCAAAGGCTGATTCACTTTCTGTGAATTATGCCGAATTTCCAAAGTTTGCTGAAAAACCAAGACTGGTTCAAACCTGTTTTCTTGAAACTGAAACTTTGAGCTGTATTATAAATGCTTTCTAGTTGAAATCGTCGAAAACTGTCTTCTGAGAACTTTTAGTACTCTGAATTTAATTTCCAACGGTATAAAGTTTTCCATTTTTTGGATTTACGAAACTCGAGGTACGATTTTTCAAATTAATGTCATTCTAAACTGGAAAATCTCTGTTTCCAACCAAATTACTCCTTTAAGAACTTTCCACCTTCCTTAGTGATTTTTGGACTGTTTTAAGTTTGATTTTATGGTTTAATACAAGGTCTATTTGGAACTTTGAACTTTCATTTCAAATCTTGGTCTCCGAAGGCTAAACCTCTCTTGATGCAATTACTTGGTCGTATAACTCTCTTGGTTAATGGTACTTCTCTTCGTACTTAAATTAGGGACTTCAACCCCTATTCTTATAGCCTTGATGATTGGTGCTAGAGTGACCTTAGCCCAAGTATTGACCCAGTTCGAGTATCATTGGGCCCATGCACGGGACCTTAGCCCAAGTAATGACCCAGTTCGAGTACCATTGGGCCCAGTCACACGTGCACGGGCCAAGCGCTTCAAGGAGTCACTCCAAGCCCTTGTGCGAAGTGTGCAAGACCAACAAGGAGTCCATAGAGACATTGAAGGCTTACCAGGTTTTATCTTGTTAGAGTTGGTTTAGCTTATTAAATTATGTCATGGGCCCGGCCCATCTTGTTATGGAGTGGCCGACCCCCTTGTTTGCTTTATTAGGGTTTCATTAGTCCCTTGACCTAGTCTCTTATCCTATATAAAGACTCACTAGTACGGTCAAAGGGTGACGCAATTTTGATAATAAACACTTAGTTTTGTTTTCTCTTCCATTGAGAGATTCGATCCTTACTTGCTTTGGCAAGGGTTTTGAGCAATCTTGTGCTTGCCCATGATTGTTCTATACCGACCTATCCACTTGAGTGTTCACCTCAATTTGGAAGTCGTCGTTCTACCGCCTTTAATCAAATCGTGTCGTCCGTTTTGGTTTTAGGCTCCGCAATCCAAGCGTTTGACAATCTCGTTAGATCCTTGGGCAAACGTACTACGTGTCTCGAAACGTGTTGATCGAGGACCTTATCAGTTGGCTTCAGAGCTTAGGTGGAGGTATCTTTCGTTATATCCTTTTTTTTTCCTCCTCTTTGTGTCGTCTAGAATTCGTTGTTGTCCGCTGCCTTGTTACAAAAAAAAAAAAAAAAAACGAATCGGCACTGTTCATCGGACTGTTCACCGACTGTTCATCGAGACTGTTCACCGCGTCACTGTTCATAGACACTGTTCGCGTACTATTCATCCGCGGATACTGTTCATCCGAACACAAATCTGTTTTGGTGTTGTCTTTTTGTGCCTTCTGTCCAAATTTCGTTCTTGGATCTTGTGTTTGGGTTTAAAAACAAGAAAAACAAAAAAAAAAAAGTTGCGACGGCTAGGGTTTCGTTTGCAGCTAGGGTTTTTTTCTTTGCGCGAATCTGTCCAAGCTTTCTTTGAGTCTTCCAAGTTGTTTTACTTGTTTTTCCAAATCTGATTTGTGGTTAACTTGGTTGGTATTTTGTGAATCTTGAAGAGAACCCTAACAAGAATATTGAGTTTCTTGAATTCTTGACCACAATCTTGAAATTCTTGAAGTCTTGATAACTTGCTTGGAAGTTCTTGAAGGATTTTGAAGGTTTCTTGTGTGTTTCATTAGCCAAAACAAATCTGGAATATTATTCCATTCGGCCAAACTTGTGTTGTGTTTGTTTGTTATAGTAAAAAAAAAAAAAATTCGGGGGGTACTGTTCACGTGGTACTGTTCATCGTACTGTAGAAGTACTGTTCATACGAAAAAAAGAGAGAGAGGAAAAGAAGAATCGGTTGGCAAGAAAACAAAGAGGAAAAAAAAATAGCAAACCGAATTGTGTGGGGAAAAATTCTAATTTGCGCCATACTACTTGGAATAGAATTTGGAAGTTATTAAAAGTTTGTTTCAACAAAAGGTTTTTCTAAAGGGTTTCCAAACTAACTTGTTTTCCAAAGTCAATTAGGAAACTAAGTAAAGCACTTGGATAACTCTTTTTGTCTTCACTTGGGCACCCTCCTACATTTTCGGAACACCTTCCTACGTTTTAGGAACACACTCCTACATTTTAGGAGCTAGGGTTTTCGTTGATTCCTTTCACCTTCCATTTCTGTACGAGTCTAGAAAGCTTCCAAAACCGTCCATTCTTGTTTCCTTTTTGCACCAGCATTGCGTTTTGCTTCTTGATTACTTTTGTGGATAGTTTGGTGACAATTTTTGGATTTTGCGCGGCATTTCTCAACTACTCAAACCGGCAAGGTAAGGAATTTTGGTAAGCTTATTTGAGTGCTTTAAGTAATACACGAGTGATGAGCACATACACGTGAGCTTGTGTGTCGTGAGGAATCTCTTTTTCTTTGCTAACCATTTTGGCAGGTCACATAATCATGCCCCATGGAGTTGCATCTTGCTCATACAATCAGGAATTCTTGGAGGATGAACCTTTCAAGAGGAGGGGTTCCAAGCGGACTACTCCCAAGCACTCTAGTTCCATGGAATCTGGTTCACAACATGAGTTTCGTTCACTCCGGGAGGAGATGGAACGTTACCGTGCTTCGTGTGTATATGAAAGGTATAAAACGAGATTGTGATGAGTATGAGAAGGAGCAAAGAAGTTTGCGCAGAGCATCTAAATCGAGGTCAACCTCAAGCAAACGAGATTCATCTAAGAAGTACCTTGACAACCAAGACAAGGAGTTCGAGAATTCTCGAATTGAGTCAAAGCTTCGTGAATCAAAGGATGAATTCCGAAGTCGGACTAAAGCATTGGTTGATTCTATGATGGAAAGACTTAACCAAGTGCTGGATTCCCACTTGGAGCAACTTAATCATGTGTCAATCGGTGGTAATAAAGGAAAAATTCACCCTAGTCCCTCGTTGATTGAAGAGCCATATATGAATGAGTTGCAGCCGAGCCATGAACATGAGCTAGACAATGAAAATCCAAACTCAAGTGCAATGAATGAACAATGGTCCGAGAAGAATGGAGTGGGACAAGGCAGAATAATTTGGCCTTATTGACGAGTAAAGAGGAGGAGTTGGCCATGTTCGCAAAAAGTTGAAAGGGTGGACGTTTTGTTTGCTAACAATCTAACATGTGTTTTTGTTTAGTACCTCTTCTTTTGTGCAGATTAAACAAAATCAAGTAGAGTTGGTTATGACATGTTCCATCCCCAAGTCACTTGGACACTTTGCGAGTTTTCCATGGAGTTTTGTCTTCTAGGAACTAAATCTCTTTGGTATCAATTCATGGAACAATGTCCATTCAAACCTGTCCGCGCCATTGGGGGACTCATTCGAGCTCATCTTAAAAGGAAAATTCCAGATTCTACTTCTTGTTCTCTAGCTATGGTTCATTCATCCGCCTTTGCCTTATTTTGAGCTTGTTACTAGCACTAACTCTTGTTGCTCTTATGTAGGTGTTGATGAGAAGTGTAAAGGACTAGCACTGGAATCTCGAGTTGAATCAATTGGTAGAAGGAATATTGAAGTGTCAAAGGGAGTTTTCTCATTTAAATCTTGCTCTACACCTTCTTACCATCTAGCTAATAATGTCCCATTAGTTCTTTACCCTATTTCTGAATTGTTTCAAGTTGAAGGTTATTTTGTGCTTGTAGGTTGTAATGCTGTCCAAAATCTCCCAACTATGTTAAAGACTTGCAACCCGATTTCGTGCTTATTCCTGATAAAAGTGGTGCACGTTCGTGCTTCCTCACATGTCCAAAAGTTGGTCACCACAAGCTTACTTTACCAACTCCAACTTGTGCAAATTCATGCAATTCGTATGGAGTGCGTTTCACTTCATTGCTGCGACTTATGTCAGGTGATGCCCACAAATGTGTCAATCAAGATTCGAATGTTGGTCTTACCTCGCTGGTTCGAGCTTCTAAGGAAGTGCAATCCGATTGGTTCAATGTTCCACCTCCAGATAGGCAAGTCGTGCCAAATCAGCGACAACCAGGGAAGACTCATACCGCCTTGAACAACCAAATTCAGGATTTCTCTAGTTTCAATGGGCATCATTATGAAGATCCTTATCTTGTGCACATGACTGGTAAGCTATTGCATAATATTATACATATGACTACTCACTATGTGATTTATTGTGTAGGTAACATCTTGCTAGTTCATGCTCAAAGGCTAATTAGAGAGTTTTGGGTTGCAACCTGGAATTTTCGCAAGCCTTATACACGTTCTTTCCTACCTTGGCGAATGTCCTTGTTTGAGAGCCCCTTGAGGCTGGCCAAACGGCATTTAACTTGGCTCGTGACCCTTCATTTCTTTCCAAACATGGTTGTCCGCTAAGCGTACCATCGATTTGTGGCCAAATCGCTTTCAAGAGGAGGGGAAATGATGCAAACATCAAGATCATCCTCCAAACTATTGAGTCAAATGAAGAGTGGCTGTAATTTGTTTCCCGTTCCGAGTGCTCCAACTGTGTCAACAACAATGCTTACAAATTGGGGTTACCTGGGGGAGTGCAATATTAGCACGACTTTCAATGTCGCGGATTTGAGTCCATGCCTTTGACGAGGAGGATCCAGATTTGAGGACAATCCCTTCTCAAGTGGAGGGGACTGATGTGTGCACGGACCTTAGCCCAAGTAATGACCCAGTTCGAGTATCATTGGGCCCATGCACGGACCTTAGGCCCAAGTATGACCCAGTTCGAGTATCATTGGGCCCATGCACGGACCCTTAGCCCAAGTAATGACCCAATTCGAGTACCATTGGGCCCAGTCACACGTTGCACGGGCCAAGCGCTTCAAGAAGTCACTCCAAGCCCTAGTGCCGAAGTGTGCAAGAACCAACAAGGAGTCCATAGAGACATTGAAGGCTTACCAGGTTTTATCTTGTTAGAGTTGGTTTAGCTTATTAAATTATGTCATGGGCCGGCCCATCTTGTCTATGGAGTGGCCGACCCCCTTGTTTGCTTTATTAGGGTTTCATTAGTCCCTTGACCTAGTCTCTTATCCTATATAAAGACTCACTTTGTACGGTCAAAGGGTGACGCAATTTTGATAATAAACACTTAGTTTTTGTTTTCTCTTCCATTGAAAGATTCGAATCCTTACTTGCTTTGGCAAGGGTTTTGAGCAATCTTGTGCTTGCCCATGATTGTTCTACCGACCTATCCACTTTGAGTGTTAACCTCAATTTGGAGTCGTCGTTCTACCGCCTTTAATCAAATCGTGTCGTCCGTTTTGGTTTTAGGCTCCGCAATCCAAGCGTTTGACAACCTCGTTAGATCCTTGGGCAAACGTACTACGTGTCTCGAAACGTGTTGATCGAGGACCGTATCACTCGATAATTGTACTAGAGTTGGCAATTATACAAGTATTTTAAAAGAATGATATGGAAGGTTTCTTGTGAACTTAAAAGTAATGCCCGGAATGCTCTGGCCAAGCTTCCAAGTAAATATATCCATCTTCCTCGGTTTTCATGCCAAAACTTAAAGATCTGTTTAATCTTCAACTTGGAGAATCTTGGACATGATTTGACTCGGATTAATGTGCTCTTAGATATTTTCAAATGCTACCCTCATGGATTAAGTTATTAAGTGATATTTACATTCGATTTGAACGCGTTATCTCTTAAGTGTTAGAGTAGCGGGAATACTACTAAACCTTGGCTGAATTACTAGGTGAATTGTAATTAATGTCTCTGGTGATCAAGAGGATCCCGAGGAACTCGTTTGATCTTGCCTCGCTCTTGTTTTATACTCTTGATTTCGGTGAGTGTTCCTTATGTGTTTAAGTGTTAAGTGCTACCTATAATTGCTACTATGAAATTATTCACCGTTTTAAGGCGAGTGTGTTCTTTATCTCACTCGACCTACTAAATAACAAATTTCTACCGTTTAACCGTAAATTTTACCGTTTACCGGTTTATTTGATTATTTGCGCATGTTGTAAGCTCTTAGCTGAACTGGGCCCTGCCCTTGGTTACTAACCTGCTCGAGCCAGGACCGGGCTCGGTCGGGTAGGTTGGAACCCTGAACCACCTTATCGGCATACTCGAGTATTACCACTGGAGGGATAAAGCGATGGCCAGACAAACCGGGGGAATTATTGGAGTTATAAGGTGCAGTTGACCGAAACAGTTCCAAGTGCAAAAATCATTTGATTTGGTTGATCAAAACTAGAATTTTCGAAACTGCAAGAAATCTGGAAACGGTCATCCGAAGGCCTGAATAGTGTATCTTTGATTGAATATAACTCTTTGTACAAGAGTCAAAATCGAGTGCCGTTTGCGGCATTTGAAAGTAGACATTCTTAGCTTTAAAACGGTATAAAATCACTGTCCAGTTCGTTTTGTGTGAACTGCAGTGAACTGATAAAGTCGGCTGTTCTGTTCAGCCTGTTCATTTTTAATGGAAATGAGAAGCTGTAACTTGTGGCTTGAATTTGAACTATTTGTGAACTGATTTTGGAAACGATTTATTCTGATGAAATGTAGCTTCCGGAACCTAGTTTCCAACGCCCCCAACCATTCTTAATTTGAGTTAGTATAGTGTGAGACATGGTCTGATTTTTTAATTGCAGCAAAACTGGAAACTGGAAAGTTTCTTCCCTCTTGCTGGCCGAATGGTCAAACTTGTTTTGGAATGTTTTGTTTCGAAAACTTTGATGTGAATTACCTCTAAATTGCTCATTGGATATTTATGGAACCTTAGTTTCAACATTTGAGCTAATTGAGGTTGATTGTGTGGGACAAAACGTTTGAAAAGGAAAGAGAACCACGGATGGCAGATTTGCTTTGAAATTTTCCCGAACTTTGACTATTTTGTTAACTGCCTTCCCGCATGAGTTTTTGCGTGATATTTGGTAGAGGTATAGTTCACATATGGAATATTTAGTGTACCAAATTTGGTGTATTCAATACCATTTCGATGGCTAAATGATACTTCAAATATAGCTTTTCAAATCTGGAAAATGACTGAACAGTTTGCAAAACGCGACCAACTTTGAACTGATGTATCTCGATACTCGAAACTCCAAATTTAGTTCCATTTGTTGCGTTTGAAACCTTGTTTAGAACTCTTATGGTGTTACGAATTTCAAAGGCTGATTCACTTTCTGTGAATTATGCCGAATTTCCAAAGTTTGCTGAAAAACCAAGACTGGTTCAAACCTGTTTTCTTGAAACTGAAACTTTGAGCTGTATTATAAATGCTTTCTAGTTGAAATCGTCGAAAACTGTCTTCTGAGAACTTTTAGTACTCTGAATTTAATTTCCAACGGTATAAAGTTTTCCATTTTTGGATTTACGAAACTCGAGGTACGATTTTTCAAATTAATGTCATTCTAAACTGGAAAATCTCTGTTTCCAACCAAATTACTCCTTTAAGAAGCTTTCCACCTTCCTTAGTGATTTTTGGACTGTTTTAAGTTTGATTTTATGGTTTAATACAAGGTCTATTTGGAACTTTGAACTTTCATTTCAAATCTTGGTCTCCGAAGGCTAAACCTCTCTTGATGCAATTACTTGGTCGTATAACTCTCTTGGTTAATGGTACTTCTCTTCGTACTTAAATTAGGGACTTCAACCCCTATTCTTATAGCCTTGATAATTGTACTAGAGTTGGCAATTATACAAGTATTTTAAAAGAATGATATGGAAGGTTTCTTGTGAACTTAAAAGTAATGCCCGGAATGCTCTGGCCAAGCTTCCAAGTAAATATATCCATCTTCCTCGGTTTTCATGCCAAAACTTAAAGATCTGTTTAATCTTCAACTTGGAGAATCTTGGACATGATTTGACTCGGATTAATGTGCTCTTAGATATTTTCAAATGCTACCCTCATGGATTAAGTTATTAAGTGATATTTACATTCGATTTGAACGCGTTATCTCTTAAGTGTTAGAGTAGCGGGAATACTACTAAACCTTGGCTGAATTACTAGGTGAATTGTAATTGTAAATGTCTCTGGTGATCAAGAGGATCCCGAGGAACTCGTTTGATCTTGCCTCGCTCTTGTTTTATACTCTTGATTTCGGTGAGTGTTCCTTATGTGTTTAAGTGTTAAGTGCTACCTATAATTGCTACTATGAAATTATTCACCGTTTTAAGGCGAGTGTGTTCTTTATCTCACTCGACCTACTAAATAACAAATTTCTACCGTTTAACCGTAAATTTTACCGTTTACCGGTTTATTTGATTATTTGCGCATGTTGTAAGCTCTTAGCTGAACTGGGCCCTGCCCTTGGTTACTAACCTGCTCGAGCCAGGACCGGGCTCGGTCGGGTAGGTTGGAACCCTGAACCACCTTATCGGCATACTCGAGTATTACCACTGGAGGGATAAAGCGATGGCCAGACAAACCGGGGGAATTATTGGAGTTATAAGGTGCAGTTGACCGAAACAGTTCCAAGTGCAAAAATCATTTGATTTGGTTGATCAAAACTAGAATTTTCGAAACTGCAAGAAATCTGGAAACGGTCATCCGAAGGCCTGAATAGTGTATCTTTGATTGAATATAACTCTTTGTACAAGAGTCAAAATCGAGTGCCGTTTGCGGCATTTGAAAGTAGACATTCTTAGCTTTAAAACGGTATAAAATCACTGTCCAGTTCGTTTTGTGTGAACTGCAGTGAACTGATAAAGTCGGCTGTTCTGTTCAGCCTGTTCATTTTTAATGGAAATGAGAAGCTGTAACTTGTGGCTTGAATTTGAACTATTTGTGAACTGATTTTGGAAACGATTTATTCTGATGAAATGTAGCTTCCGGAACCTAGTTTCCAACGCCCCCAACCATTCTTAATTTGAGTTAGTATAGTGTGAGACATGGTCTGATTTTTTAATTGCAGCAAAACTGGAAACTGGAAAGTTTCTTCCCTCTTGCTGGCCGAATGGTCAAACTTGTTTTGGAATGTTTTGTTTCGAAAACTTTGATGTGAATTACCTCTAAATTGCTCATTGGATATTTATGGAACCTTAGTTTCAACATTTGAGCTAATTGAGGTTGATTGTGTGGGACAAAACGTTTGAAAAGGAAAGAGAACCACGGATGGCAGATTTGCTTTGAAATTTTCCCGAACTTTGACTATTTTGTTAACTGCCTTCCCGCATGAGTTTTTGCGTGATATTTGGTAGAGGTATAGTTCACATATGGAATATTTAGTGTACCAAATTTGGTGTATTCAATACCATTTCGATGGCTAAATGATACTTCAAATATAGCTTTTCAAATCTGGAAAATGACTGAACAGTTTGCAAAACGCGACCAACTTTGAACTGATGTATCTCGATACTCGAAACTCCAAATTTAGTTCCATTTGTTGCGTTTGAAACCTTGTTTAGAACTCTTATGGTGTTACGAATTTCAAAGGCTGATTCACTTTCTGTGAATTATGCCGAATTTCCAAAGTTTGCTGAAAAACCAAGACTGGTTCAAACCTGTTTTCTTGAAACTGAAACTTTGAGCTGTATTATAAATGCTTTCTAGTTGAAATCGTCGAAAACTGTCTTCTGAGAACTTTTAGTACTCTGAATTTAATTTCCAACGGTATAAAGTTTTCCATTTTTGGATTTACGAAACTCGAGGTACGATTTTTCAAATTAATGTCATTCTAAACTGGAAAATCTCTGTTTCCAACCAAATTACTCCTTTAAGAACTTTCCACCTTCCTTAGTGATTTTTGGACTGTTTTAAGTTTGATTTTATGGTTTAATACAAGGTCTATTTGGAACTTTGAACTTTCATTTCAAATCTTGGTCTCCGAAGGCTAAACCTCTCTTGATGCAATTACTTGGTCGTATAACTCTCTTGGTTAATGGTACTTCTCTTCGTACTTAAATTAGGGACTTCAACCCCTATTCTTATAGCCTTGATAATTGTACTAGAGTTGGCAATTATACAAGTATTTTAAAAGAATGATATGGAAGGTTTCTTGTGAACTTAAAAGTAATGCCCGGAATGCTCTGGCCAAGCTTCCAAGTAAATATATCCATCTTCCTCGGTTTTCATGCCAAAACTTAAAGATCTGTTTAATCTTCAACTTGGAGAATCTTGGACATGATTTGACTCGGATTAATGTGCTCTTAGATATTTTCAAATGCTACCCTCATGGATTAAGTTATTAAGTGATATTTACATTCGATTTGAACGCGTTATCTCTTAAGTGTTAGAGTAGCGGGAATACTACTAAACCTTGGCTGAATTACTAGGTGAATTGTAATTGTAAATGTCTCTGGTGATCAAGAGGATCCCGAGGAACTCGTTTGATCTTGCCTCGCTCTTGTTTTATACTCTTGATTTCGGTGAGTGTTCCTTATGTGTTTAAGTGTTAAGTGCTACCTATAATTGCTACTATGAAATTATTCACCGTTTTAAGGCGAGTGTGTTCTTTATCTCACTCGACCTACTAAATAACAAATTTCTACCGTTTAACCGTAAATTTTACCGTTTACCGGTTTATTTGATTATTTGCGCATGTTGTAAGCTCTTAGCTGAACTGGGCCCTGCCCTTGGTTACTAACCTGCTCGAGCCAGGACCGGGCTCGGTCGGGTAGGTTGGAACCCTGAACCACCTTATCGGCATACTCGAGTATTACCACTGGAGGGATAAAGCGATGGCCAGACAAACCGGGGGAATTATTGGAGTTATAAGGTGCAGTTGACCGAAACAGTTCCAAGTGCAAAAATCATTTGATTTGGTTGATCAAAACTAGAATTTTCGAAACTGCAAGAAATCTGGAAACGGTCATCCGAAGGCCTGAATAGTGTATCTTTGATTGAATATAACTCTTTGTACAAGAGTCAAAATCGAGTGCCGTTTGCGGCATTTGAAAGTAGACATTCTTAGCTTTAAAACGGTATAAAATCACTGTCCAGTTCGTTTTGTGTGAACTGCAGTGAACTGATAAAGTCGGCTGTTCTGTTCAGCCTGTTCATTTTTAATGGAAATGAGAAGCTGTAACTTGTGGCTTGAATTTGAACTATTTGCGAACTGATTTTGGAAACGATTTATTCTGATGAAATGTAGCTTTCGGAACCTAGTTTCCAACGCCCCCAACCATTCTTAATTTGAGTTAGTATAGTGTGAGACATGGTCTGATTTTTTAATTGCAGCAAAACTGGAAACTGGAAAGTTTCTTCCCTCTTGCTGGCCGAATGGTCAAACTTGTTTTGGAATGTTTTGTTTCGAAAACTTTGATGTGAATTACCTCTAAATTGCTCATTGGATATTTATGGAACCTTAGTTTCAACATTTGAGCTAATTGAGGTTGATTGTGTGGGACAAAACGTTTGAAAAGGAAAGAGAACCACGGATGGCAGATTTGCTTTGAAATTTTCCCGAACTTTGACTATTTTGTTAACTGCCTTCCCGCATGAGTTTTTGCGTGATATTTGGTAGAGGTATAGTTCACATATGGAATATTTAGTGTACCAAATTTGGTGTATTCAATACCATTTCGATGGCTAAATGATACTTCAAATATAGCTTTTCAAATCTGGAAAATGACTGAACAGTTTGCAAAACGCGACCAACTTTGAACTGATGTATCTCGATACTCGAAACTCCAAATTTAGTTCCATTTGTTGCGTTTGAAACCTTGTTTAGAACTCTTATGGTGTTACGAATTTCAAAGGCTGATTCACTTTCTGTGAATTATGCCGAATTTCCAAAGTTTGCTGAAAAACCAAGACTGGTTCAAACCTGTTTTCTTGAAACTGAAACTTTGAGCTGTATTATAAATGCTTTCTAGTTGAAATCGTCGAAAACTGTCTTCTGAGAACTTTTAGTACTCTGAATTTAATTTCCAACGGTATAAAGTTTTCCATTTTTGGATTTACGAAACTCGAGATACGATTTTTCAAATTAATGTCATTCTAAACTGGAAAATCTCTGTTTCCAACCAAATTACTCCTTTAAGAACTTTCCACCTTCCTTAGTGATTTTTGGACTGTTTTAAGTTTGATTTTATGGTTTAATACAAGGTCTATTTGGAACTTTGAACTTTCATTTCAAATCTTGGTCTCCGAAGGCTAAACCTCTCTTGATGCAATTACTTGGTCGTATAACTCTCTTGGTTAATGGTACTTCTCTTCGTACTTAAATTAGGGACTTCAACCCCTATTCTTATAGCCTTGATAATTGTACTAGAGTTGGCAATTATACAAGTATTTTAAAAGAATGATATGGAAGGTTTCTTGTGAACTTAAAAGTAATGCCCGGAATGCTCTGGCCAAGCTTCCAAGTAAATATATCCATCTTCCTCGGTTTTCATGCCAAAACTTAAAGATCTGTTTAATCTTCAACTTGGAGAATCTTGGACATGATTTGACTCGGATTAATGTGCTCTTAGATATTTTCAAATGCTACCCTCATGGATTAAGTTATTAAGTGATATTTACATTCGATTTGAACGCGTTATCTCTTAAGTGTTAGAGTAGCGGGAATACTACTAAACCTTGGCTGAATTACTAGGTGAATTGTAATTGTAAATGTCTCTGGTGATCAAGAGGATCCCGAGGAACTCGTTTGATCTTGCCTCGCTCTTGTTTTATACTCTTGATTTCGGTGAGTGTTCCTTATGTGTTTAAGTGTTAAGTGCTACCTATAATTGCTACTATGAAATTATTCACCGTTTTAAGGCGAGTGTGTTCTTTATCTCACTCGACCTACTAAATAACAAATTTCTACCGTTTAACCGTAAATTTTACCGTTTACCGGTTTATTTGATTATTTGCGCATGTTGTAAGCTCTTAGCTGAACTGGGCCCTGCCCTTGGTTACTAACCTGCTCGAGCCAGGACCGGGCTCGGTCGGGTAGGTTGGAACCCTGAACCACCTTATCGGCATACTCGAGTATTACCACTGGAGGGATAAAGCGATGGCCAGACAAACCGGGGGAATTATTGGAGTTATAAGGTGCAGTTGACCGAAACAGTTCCAAGTGCAAAAATCATTTGATTTGGTTGATCAAAACTAGAATTTTCGAAACTGCAAGAAATCTGGAAACGGTCATCCGAAGGCCTGAATAGTGTATCTTTGATTGAATATAACTCTTTGTACAAGAGTCAAAATCGAGTGCCGTTTGCGGCATTTGAAAGTAGACATTCTTAGCTTTAAAACGGTATAAAATCACTGTCCAGTTCGTTTTGTGTGAACTGCAGTGAACTGATAAAGTCGGCTGTTCTGTTCAGCCTGTTCATTTTTAATGGAAATGAGAAGCTGTAACTTGTGGCTTGAATTTGAACTATTTGCGAACTGATTTTGGAAACGATTTATTCTGATGAAATGTAGCTTTCGGAACCTAGTTTCCAACGCCCCCAACCATTCTTAATTTGAGTTAGTATAGTGTGAGATATCGCCTGATTTTTTAATTGCAGCAAAACTGGAAACTGGAAAGTTTCTTCCCTCTTGCTGGCCGAATGGTCAAACTTGTTTTGGAATGTTTTGTTTCGAAAACTTTGATGTGAATTACCTCTAAATTGCTCATTGGATATTTATTGAACCTTAGTTTCAACATTTGAGCTAATTGAGGTTGATTGTGTGGGACAAAACGTTTGAAACGTTTGATGGCAGATTTACATTTGAAATTTTCCCGAACTTTGACTATTTTGTTAACTGCCTTCCCACATGAGTTTTTGCGTGATATTTGGTAGAGGTATAGTTCACATATGGAATATTCAGTGTACCAAATTTGGTGTATTTTCAATGCCATTTCGATGGCTTAATGTTACTTCAAATATAGCTTTTCAAATCTGGAAAATGACTGAAAACTTTGCAAAACGCGACCAACTTTGAACTGATGTATCTGGATATTCGAAACTCCAAATTTAGTTCTATTTGTTGCGTTTGAAACCTTGTTTAGAACTCTTATTGTGTTACAAATTTCAAAGGCGGATTCACTTTCTGTGAATTATGCCGAATTTCCAAAATTTCCTGAAAAACCAAGACTGGTTCAAACCTGTTTTCTTGGAACTGAAACTTTGAGCTGTATTATGAATGCTTTCTAGTTGGAATCGTGGAAAAGTGTCTTCTAAGAACTTTTAGTACTCTGAATTTAGTTTCCAACGGTATAAATTTTTCTGTTTTTGGACTCACGAAACTCGAGATACGATTTTTCAAATTAATGTCACTCTAAACTGGAAAATCTCTGTTTTCAACCAAATTACTCCTTTAAGTACTTTCCACCTTCCTTTGTGATTGTTGGACTGTTTTAAGTTTGATTTCATGGTTTAATACAAGGTCTCTTTGGAACTTTGAACTTTCATTTCAAATCTTGGTCTCCGAAGGCTAAACCTCTCTTGATGCAATTACTTGGTCATATAACTTTCTTGGTTAATGGTACTTCTCTTCGTACTTAAATTAGGGACTTCAACCCCTATTCTTATGGCCTTGATAATTGTACTAGAGTTGACAATTATACAAGTATTTTAAAAGAATAATTTGAAAGGTTTCTTGTGAACTTAATAGTAATGCCCGGAATGCTCTGGCCAAGCTTCCAAGTAAATATATCCATCTTCCTCGATTTTCGTGCCAAAACTTAGAGATCTGATTAATCTTCAACTTGGAGAATCTTGGACATGATTTGACTCGGATTAATGTATTCTTAGATATTTTCAAATGCTACCCTCATGGATTAAGTTATTAAATGATATTTGCATTCAATTTGAACGCGTTATCTCTTAAGTGAGAGTATCGGGAATACTACTAAACCTTGGCTGAATACCTAGGTGAATTGTAATTGTACATGTCTCAGGTGATCAAGAGTATCCCAATGAACTCGTTTGATCTTGCCTCGCTCTTGTTTTTACACTCTTGATTTCGGTGAGTGTTCCTTATGTGCTTAAGTGTTAAGTGCTACCTATAATTGCTGCTATGAAATTATTCACCGTTTTAAGGCGAGTGTGTATTTTATCTCATTCGACCTACTAAATAACAAATTTCTACCGTTTAACCGTAAATTTTACCGTTTACCGGTTTATTTAATTATTTACGCATGTTGTAAGCTCTTAGCTGAACTGGGCCCTGCCCTTGGTTACTAACCTGCTCGAGCCAGGACTGGGCTCGGTCGGGTAGGTTGGAACCCTGAACCACCGTATCCGAAACAATTCCAAGTGAACCCCGTATCCTTTTAATGTGTGTTTATTTCTGTAAAATGATAAATGTCTCATTTTAATGTGCCAATGTGAAATCTTGAACCGTACATGTGTTATGCTCAATTTACTTGATTTATTTGAACTGTTTAGGTGTTTTGGAACCTCACTGGTTTGTTTAGCTCATTCCACGCTTTTGTTTTCCTTAACAGGGTTCAAGACCGAGAGTACTCGCGAATAGTACTAAGTTGTTTTCTTTTGGAAACTTTAAGTTGTATTATAGCAGACGACTGTAGTACATATTCTTTTGAGTTGTATTAAGCTTGAAGGTTAACTAATTGTGTTTTGGAGTTTTTTCAATGTATATTGAAAATATTTGAAGTATTTCTAGTTTTGAATTATGGACTGTAGTGAGCTCCGGCAAGAGTTGGGCAGGCGTTCCGCGAATACCCTTGGATTCGCTCTTGGGAGAAGTGGGGGCGTCACACACTCCCCCTCAAGTTGGAGCATATGTATCATAAGCACCCAACTTGTTACAAATATATTTCACCCTAGAGCCTCCTAAACTCTTGGTAAACAAATCAGCCAGTTGATCTACAGACGGTATATGAGATGTCTTGATGACTCCATCAAGCAATTTCTCTCGAATGAAATGACAATCAACTTCAATATGTTTTATCCTTTCATGAAACACTGGATTAGACGCAATATGAACAGCCGCCTGATTATCACACACTAAATTCATAGGCTATTTATGCTCAAATCCAATTTCAAGTAACATGCTCTTCAACCAAACCAACTCACACACAGTGTGAGCCATAGCGCGGTATTCAGATTCTGCACTTGATCTGGAGACAACTGTTTGCTTCTTACTCTTCCACGACACTAAATTACCGCCAACAAACACGCAATATCCTGTGGTCAATCTTCGATCTTAGGCAGAACCAACCCAATCTGCATCACTGTATCCTTCAATATCAGTGTGTCCATGATTTTGATACGGTAAGCCTTTTCCAGGAGCACTCTTAAGATACCTGAGAATCCGTATAATAGCATCCCAATGACTAGTACGAGGGGTATCAAGAAATTGACTCACAACACTCACTGCAAACGAAATGTCAGGTCTCATTACAATGGGATAATTTAATTTACCCACAAGTCTTCGATATTGTTTAGGATCATTTAGTAATGCACCTTGATCTGCTACTAATTTCACATTATGATCCATAGGAGTATCCACAGGTCGGCAACCTAACATCCCAACTTCACTCAGCATATCGAGTACATATTTCCTTTGACATAAATAAATCCCATATTTGGACCGAGCTACTTCAATATCCAGAAAATATTGTAGATGACCTAAATCCTTTGTCTGAAAGTTTGCCTACAGATTGGATTTAAGTTTCTGGATCCCCACAACATCATCACCTATAAACAACTAATAAACAACTAATAAAATTTTACCAGCATTAGAATGCCGATAAAATATAGAGTGATCTACTCCACATCTTGTCAGACCAAACTCCATGACAACACTACTAAACCGGCCAAACCAAGCCCTAGGAGACTGTTTCAATCCATATAAGGATTTTTTCAGACGACAAACAACTGCGAATTCTCCCCCTAAACAACAAATCCTGGAGGTTGTTCCATATATACTTCTTCTTCCAAATCTCCATGTAGAAAGGCATTTTTCACATCCAACTGATGCAATAGCCAATTATAAGTTGCTGCCAAAGAGATAAGAAGATGAACAGAGATAATCTTTGCAACAGGAGAAAATGTTTCTAAGTAGTCGATTCCATATACCTGAGTAAATCCCTTAGCTACCAGACGAGCATTCAATCTATCAATAGAACCATTAGGCTGCACTTTTATAGTGTACACCCATTTACAACCAACAACCGGCTTATCAGAAGGAAGAGGGACAAGATCCCAAGTACCATTTTTCTTCAAAACAAACATATCTTCTTGCATGGCTAATCTCCAACCAGGATGATTGAGAGTATGGGTAATAGACTTAGGAATGGATACAGAATCAAGGGAAGCAACAAAAGTAGAATATGACAGAGAGAGACGAGAATAAGAAACAAAATTAGAAATAGGATGAGAAGTATAATGTCTCTTATATTTGCGTAAAGCAATAGGAAGATCTGACTCACAGGAGCGCGTCATACCTGGATTTGAAGATTGAGAGTTAATTGGTGAAGTGCGTGGCATATCAGGAGCTTGCTCAACTATGGAACGACGAGAATAAACCTGAAGATTATGACGAGATAATCGAGTTGTGGAATCTGGTGGACTAGACAACTCAGGTAATAAAGATGAAGGAACTGGTAAAATAGGAGAAGGAAAAGAGGAACACTGGTCTAACTCACAAGGCATACCTTGTTTCATAAAAATAAGGAGTGGATTCAAAGAAAGTAACATCAACACAAGTAAAAAAACGATTTAAAACTTGACTGTAACATCTATACCCATTTTTCGCTCGTGCGTATCCTAAGAAAATACACTTAATAGCACGAGAATCTAATTTATCTACCTCGGGAGCAAACTGATGAACAAAACACACACACCCAAAAATACGAAGAGGTAATTTAAATATAGGTTCATGAGGAAAAAGAATGGAGTGAGGTAATTGGCCTCCAAGAATATTGGATGGCATGCGATTAATTAAATAACATGCAGTTAAAACTGCATCACTCCAAAATTGTTTGGGCACATTCATGTGCAACAAAAGTGTTCGAGCAACTTCAATTAAATGTCCAATTTTTCTTTCAGCAACTCCATTCTGTTGTGGAGTGTGGGGACAAGAGGACTGATGAAGAATACCGGACTTAGTCATAAAGGTATCAAAAGGAGTGGAAAAATATTCTTTCACATTATCACTGCGAAGTATACGTATAGGCACACCAAATTGATTCTTTATTTCTATAACAAATGCACAAAAAATGGAATATAGTTCTGAACAATCTTTCATTAAATAAAGCCATGTAACTCTGGAAAAATCATCAACAAAGATTACAAAATATTTAAAACCTAACTTTGAAGTGACTCGACTAGGACCCCAAACATCAGAATGAACTAACAAAAAGGGTTCAGAAACCCGTTTATTGACTTTAGGGGTAAAAGAAACACGATGATGCTTTCCTAACTGACAAGACTCACAATCTAATGAAGACAACTGACTCAAGGTAGGAACCAACTTCTTCAAATTTTGTAAAGACGAATGACCCAAACGACAGTGAATTTCAAGAGGAGAAACAATAGTAGGACACGCAATCGGACCATTGGAGTTGAGAAAATAAAGACCATTATGCTCATGCTCTCCACCAATCGTTCTCTTTGTCTTCAAATCCTGAATGACAACAAAATCAGGAGAAAAAGTAATTGAACACTGTAGAAATTTAGTGAGCTTACTAGCGGACATTAGATTAAAAGGCAAATTGGGTACGTAAAGAACAGAAGACAGCGGAAGAGATGGGTTAATTTCTACAGTGCCTAGTCCTTTAACTTTAATTGTAGATCCATCAGTTAAAGTAACATGAGGAAACGTGCTAGACTCTTGAAAATTATAAAAATTTCTAGAGGTACATGACATATGATTAGTAGCTCTGGAATCAATAATCCATGAGTCAAAATTAGAAGATGTGGAGAGACAAGTCATAGCATTACCTTTTTGTGCTAAAGAAGCAGAGGGAATAGATGCATGATTTGCAGTTTGATACTGCAGAAATTTGACATAATCTTCCTCGGATATGGTAAAAGTCTTCTGGGACCCTTGTGCTGAAGAACTTGATTCAGCTTGATCAGTGGTAACCGCATTAGCAAACCGAGGAGGTTTTCCAACTAAATCCCAACAAGTATCACGATTGTGATTCTTCAAACCACAATAAGTGCACTCATGGGTGCCTCGACCTCCACGAGTCCCACGACCTCCTCTACTTCTTCCTCCACGAGAGCCACGTCCAAAACTAAGTTGCTAACATCCAGGGTTAAGTTGCTCTATCCGATTGTTATTAGTAACTAAAGCAGACTTGTCATTAATTAGAGTACCATCACCCTGTGTATTGTCCTTAGATGCAAAATGTAAGACCAACATACGCCTCTGCAAAGGATGGTAATTGTTCACCTGCTAAAATTTGAGATTTGATTGGTTCAAATTCTGGCTTAAGGCCAGCCAAGAATTTGAGCACAAGCATTTGTTCTCTTTGCCTCTGCATAACTGTAATATCACTTGAAAGAGGCATTACAACATTTAATTCTTCTGAAATTTGCTTCAGATCAGCAAAGTATTCAGTTACTGTCTTGTTATCTTGTTGCAACTGAAAATACTCTAAAGAATTATCATACATCCGTGAAAGATTACTGCAGTATAATAACCGGACATAATCTCAAACTTCTTTTGTTGTCTCACAATGAGAACACATGTAAGCAATTCGTGGCTCCATAGAATTCCTTATTGCTCCAAGAATTTGGGCATCCTCTTGAATCCACATTAGTCTCTTGTTGTCCTCCATAGGAGAGTCATCTGTGAGATATCGTTGCTTTTCCAGGCCTGTCAGATAAATCTTAACGGCTTTTGACCACTGTTGATAATTAGTATCATTCAACTTTCAATTTGTGATTTGAGGCATCACCATTGGCATAATATTAGTGGACGTCACAATACTTTTTGATAAACTTTCAGCTATAGTGAATAGCACTTCAAACCAAAAAACAATCAAAACTCGTGATGAACAGTACCGTGTGAACAGTACCGCATGAACAGTGTGCGATAAACAGTATCGCGTGAACAGTATGCGATGAACAGTGTCGCGTGAACAGGACTTTGCTAGATGTTTAACCCTAACCCTGGGACTTTAGCCCTGATACCATGAGAATATGTATTTTGGGAGAAAAACATCTAGTCACCGTATTATGAGTGACCAACTAGTATTTATAGGAGTACAAACCTAACAAAGTATTTACAAGAATACCCTTACTAATTTATTATCTACAAGAATACTTATATTCTCTTAACAATATGCTTATTAAAAATTTTTTACTTTCTAATTATGATTGTTTTCTGATGTGAACGCGGAAGCTATCTTAGGATCTTAGAGGACACGTTGAGTAATGGATGGAATTGAACCCAAGCTTGGACCACTCAAGAACGGATTCAACGGTAGAGGACGCCACAATCAAGTGTGAATGCTTGATTGATAAGTCGATAACAACCTAGGAACCACGCTAGGATGTTCAACTTAGTTTTCACAAGCTAAAGGAATTTGCTTTAATGGAAGACGAAATTCTGGAATTTTATTAATAATATCGCAAAAACTGAATGTAAACAATGACTTGGGGCTATTTATAGCCTTGTCTAACCCTAATAGAACTTGGAAAATATTAAGGAAATTCGGCCAGCCCATTGGGTCTCTTTTGGCCGAAAGCTAACCTACTAATTAATTAACTTAATGACTAACTAAAGTACTATTGGACCTAAGACCCATATGGCCGAAGCTAAGTTCAAGAAGAGCTACTTAATCGAGGCCCAATCCTCCCTTTGAGGCTTGATCACTTGTGCCTTCAATTGTAAGCAATATCTTGGTAGTCTTGCAAGGATCCTCCAAGTCAATTCCTTCAATGCTTGAGCTTGGTTTCTCTTGGTTTCTCATGAACTAAGGCTTGAAGTGACTCTTTGAACCTCTTAACTTGTGCACGTGTAACGGCCCTATGTGAACACCACGGTCAGCTTGCTCATTCGCATCATTTTCTCTTTTTAATCTTCCTAAAATTTTGTTAGGAAGGGGGAGGTAACTGGACATCTTCCTAGGGACTCAGCCTTTTTGTTTTTGTTGGGGAGGGGGGTTGTTTAAAGTTGATATCCATATTCTACTTTTGGCATTTCCATCCAATGTGATTGCATGATTTGAGTTTTTGGTAAGACCAACAAAACTGATCTCTTTTTTTTTTTTTGTTTCTCTGACATGTACTATTTTCTCCAGACCAGGACTAAGATCCATTGTGATAGGCTATCTTCCAAGTGTGATTCTGAATTTTTTTTATTTACATTGTTCCCTTTTGCATGGTTGCTATGGCACAAATGGCGGGTTATATTTCGAGTAAGAAGGATATGAAAGCTTGTTTCAAGTAAGAAGGATATTTTCAAGTTTCGATGGCTAAATTATGGTCTTCTATTTTCTTGTAGGAAATGCATTCTTCTTAAGCTTATTATTTGGATCCTTACTAGACCAAATTGGGGAATCTTTCACTCATCCTAAAGATTTTCCTGACCATCTCGCCAGTGCTGTTTCTGCCCAAGTAAGAGCAACTTTCTGGATATTTGCTTTCTATTTCCATCTCTTGTATGGATTGAACATGAGACAATACAAAAAGACCTTTACACTTGAATTGGTGGTTGTAAACATTGTTTGATTTAAATAATTGTCTTGTTTAATCCTTGCTATACTTCGTTTGGTGTTTTGTTTCAGGCAGACTTTTTCATGACATACATCTTGACAAATGGGTTGTTTGGATTTTCTTTAGAGATTCTCCAACCTGGATTATTCATGTGGGACTACATAAAATCCCACACATGGCACCGCGGAAAGAGGAAAACTGCATATCTTAACTCAATACCTTATTACCGAATTATTCCTTTTGTTGCCCTCTCTATATTGATTGGCATGGTATATGCAATTATCTCGCCCTTGCTTCTGCCATTTCTAATTGGCTACTTCCTGCTAGGCTATGTTGTTTTCATTAATCAGGTTATCTCTTTATCCTTCAAGAAATCATTGAGAATCTCATACTTTTGAAATTTATCACAATTTGCATTCCTGTCAATTTTCAAATCATGTGATGGTCTATTTGTTACCACTGTTATAAACAGTTCTGATAATGCTTCTCAGTGCATTTGACGTTGGAACAAAATCTTTTTGTGGAGTCTTGCTTATATGTGCACTCACAGACATGCTAAAAGTTGTGCCATGACATGCTATGATTAGTCTATGCATTACATGAATTCAACAGGTTGTTTTGCTGTAATAAATCTAGAATCAGATATGCTCAAAAAACCTGTTATGCACCAATGTTTTAAAAGGTAAGGAGGGCTGGGCATTTAATGTCTGGCTAGACAAGGCGAAAGCCATGCCCCACAAATTTTGATTTTTTTATATATTTAAAAATATAAAAATTTAAGAATACTAATATATATATATATATATGTATAATAGTTACTAATAGAAACAAAATCTTGATAAAATTAAAGAAAATTACAAAACATTATAAGAAAAATCACAAACTTAAATTTAATACACTTTTGTTAGAAATTATGAGATTTCATGACTGCAAGGTGTTCAATTTATAAGGCTATAATGCTCAATTGCTTGAACCTACAACCTACGTTCCTTCAGAAACAAAATCATTAAGTATCAAAATTTAAAGTCTAAATCATACATTAGTCATCTAGTCTTGTTAGTAGAAAATAACAATATCTTGGCATCAACAACAAGGAAAAACAATGTAAAAAACAAAGTCATAAATGCTTCTACATTGTATTTTTTCCAAAAATTTTGAAAGAGAAAACAGATGAAATCCATTTTTGAAGATCACTAAAGAAAAATAATGAGATAGGAAACTAAGATAGGACGAAAGAAAAACAAAGTCAGAGTTCAAACTTTAAAAAAAAAAGAAGAAAAAGAAAAAGCACCAAATGCCCAAACACCAGGGTGTACGCCCTGTAGCATGGGGCAAATGCCCAGTAACACTTATGCCCCATTCAATCACGTTGGGGCATTTGAGGGTCACCCCACCTCAAGGACTCACCCAGAAAGCACCTATGCACAAAAACAATGCATAGGTTGGTCTTGGTTTTACGATGTGGGCAACTATGGCAAGAGTGCAACGGGCTGCTTCCTCTAAAGTAAGCAAAACTTTATGCACATACCTTAAATCACTATTGTTCACAAGTTGACAACAATACATAGGCACTGCTTTGATTCATGGATGGTTGTTGTATTTACAAAATGTACCTTGAATTGAATAAACATTAATTATTCGTTAAAACATGGGTTGTGGAGTAAACATTAGGTACTAAGTCAAATTGTCATCCATGAATTTAGTTGTATTGGACTTACTCGACATCCAAGAATAGCATGTCAAAGACATACATTAATTTCCTGCCTTTAGTCTACACAATGAAGCTATTTAGCACCTGTTTTGCTACCTTTATAAGCTTTCCTCGAGTGAGGAGCATTTGTCTAATATGAATAGTTTGCTGGTGAATGGAGAATCTTTTTATCCTGAGGTAGCTTTCATCTATTGCTTACCGATGTCTCCTGCTTGTTTTCATTCTCATGGTGATACAGGTCCACTTTATACAACTAGCATAGTGACTATAATCTTGGAGTCAAAATATATTCATAACAGATGTCCTGCATTTTATGGCAGATTGAAGATGTTTATATAACTTATTATGAGACGTGTGGTCAATATTGGCCATACATTTATCAGTACATTCTTGTTGCTCTCATCCTAATGCAAATAACTATGGTTGGTGTCTTTGGACTGAAGTCGAAGCCCTCCGCATCCATTTCTACAATTCCTCTACTTCTTCTCACTTTCGGTTTTAATGAATACTGCAAGAGGCGGTTTGTTCCAACATTTCACAAATACTCTATACAAGTAAGTTTGTTTTTCCAATGCTTGTGGTAAACTATTTGCTCTTCTTTCTTAATTTTCATTCTTAACTGACAATGCAACGTCCCATTTCTTTTAAGATTTCACCACTATACTGCTGCCACAATTTAATATTTTTTTTAGGCTAATGTAGAAATGCCTCTCATGTGAAATTTATATATCTGCGAGGGACTTGAATGTGAGACTGTTACTTCAGTCATGGACATCAATTTATTGCAACACTTTTAAGGAAAACCTACCTATCCTTAATACAGGATATCCAGTATAGAGGATTATAATGAGGTTTGTTTGAGAACCACTATATAAATGGAAGTTGTTGCTTTCAATAACAGGCATGAGGTTGTCTTCCGTCATGTTTCTATGTCACCATAACTTTTCCAAGGTTGATAATCAACCTGATAAAAAATTTCATGGATAACTTTCCTGCAATTGTTACGATTTTTTATACATCTAAAGTTTTGTGTAAGAAAAAACTATCCTTGATCGATTAAGTTTGTCTTACATCTTAAGCAACAGTGTTTCTGTCACAGATTGCTAGATTGATACAAAAGAAGAAATATGATGAGAGAAGAAAAGAATAGAAGAAGACAGAGAGAGAGAGAGAGAAGAGAGGATTTGATGTGTGCACGGATTTGAGTCCAAATGATGATCAAGTAAGAGTTCCACTTGGCATAGTTACACGTGTACGGGCCAAGCGCTTCAAAGAATCTCTACAAGCCCTTGTTCAAAGTGTTCAAGATCAACAAGGGGTCCATAGGAACATTGAAGGCTTGGACGTGGCTAATCGAGTTGTCTACACATTGATCCAAGCCCATGAGGCGCCAAGTGATGACCACGCATGTGCTTAATGGAGTTGGCCGATCGTTAGTTTGTTAGATTGTTAGTTGTGTTGTCGTTTGGTTTAAATTTCTGCCCATAATTGTGTCTCAAATCTGTCCGCAACTTACCTGTTGTTTGTCGCGTCGTTAGTAGCTTCTTGATGTTCACAAATCTGTCCAAGTGTGTCGTCAAACTCTGTCCGTAGTGCAACTGAAATTCTGTCTTGTGTTCCATCGTTTGCTTGTCTATTGCTGTCCGAAACTTCTAGTCCCATTGTTCTTGTGTTATCCAACTTGTTTACTTGTTTTTCAAATCTGAAATTTGTGAAACTTGTTGGTACTTTGTGAATCTTGAGAGAACTTGTTGGTACTTTGTTGGTACTTTGCGAAACTTGTTGGTACTTTGTGAATCTGAAATTTGCGAAACTTGTTGGTACTTTGTGAATCTTGAGAGAACCTACAAGAATCTTGAGTTTCTTGAATTGCTTGACCACAATCTTGGAGTTCTTGATAACCCCCTTGAAAGTTCTTGAGGGATCGTGAAGTTCTTGATAGTTCTTGTTCGTGTGAATTGGCCAAAAGAACAAATCTGGAATTTCTTCCATTCGGCCAAGCTTGTGTTGTGTTGTTCGTATAAGTAAAAAAAAAAAGAAACAAAACAAAAACAAAAAGAAGGAAGAATCGATTGGCAAAACAAAGAGAAAAAAAATATATAGCAACCGAATTGTGAGATTTGTTTGTTGGAACAAAATTTGATTTGCACAAGAATTGTGTTTGAACAAAATCTGACTTGCCCAAGTGTTTGAACAAATCTGATTTGCGCAATCCCTCTTGGAAGTGGAGTTTGGAACTTTCTAAAAGTTGTTGTTTCAAGAAGAAAAGGTTTTCTAAAAGGTTTCCAAAAACTAACTTGTTCCTAGTGGACAGCTTGGATAACTCTCCTTTTTCCACTTTACCAAGTCCATTCGAATTAGGAAACTAGGGATTTTCTTATTTCCTTTTTCCATTCTCGCGTATTCCAAATCTGTCCGCCTTAGGAAATTGCCAAAACCTTACACCATCGTGTCCAAATTGTTTCCAAATTGTGTCTGCATTCTTGGTTACTCGGGCGAAAATTTGGTGAACAACTTTAGGGCTTGGCGCGATATTTCTCAACCTATCCGAGCGGACCAGGTAAGGAATTTTGGTAAGATCATTCGAGTGCTTTTGGAGTGAAACACGAGCGCGAGTGAAACACTTAGGGAGTGAAGTGAGGATATTTTTGTATTGTTTCCTTGTTTGCTAACACTTGGCAGGGCAAAAACGAAAGACATGGAGCAAGCTAATCCAACCCCTGACTACACCATGATGTTCAACGCAATGAAATCCTAACTTAAGCGGATTAGTGAGCAACAAATGGAGGAAATGCACAACCGTTTTGATGAACTCTCCAAGAGCTTCAGAGAGGCTCTCGATCTAGATCTCACAACCAACATCAAAGCGGTACCAAAGGGGCAAATTATGAGGACTATTTGGCAAGTGAGGATGAAGAGAGAGCCGAGAGGTCTAAGAGGGACACTTCTAAGGAGGTGCTTCGGGGACTAAAAAATCAAAATTCCTACCTTCCAAGGAAAAAGTGACTCTGAGGCTTACTTGGAATGGGAAGGCCGAATTGAAATGGTCTTCGATTGCTATGATTATAGCGAGGAACAAAAAAGTAAAGGTTGCCACTATTGAGTTCACCGAATATGCACTTATTTGGTGGGATCATGATACGTTCCTCGGTCAACTTGTTCCGAGACACGTAGCATGGTAGCCCAAGGATCTAGAAGTACGATCAACCGTTTGGATTGGCGGAACCTAGAACGAAGAGGGACGACGCAACTTGGTAGAAGGCGGTAGAACGACAACTCCAATTGAGGTAGTTACTCAAGTAGATAGGTCAGATGAACAATCAAGAACGTCACACGAGGTCGCTCAAAAACCCTTGCCAAGCAAGTATGAATGTAACTCTCGAAATTGTAAGAGAAACAATATGAATTTTATTGTCAAAGTTCGTAACCCTTCTCTCGTACAAGGTGTGCCTTTTATAGGCTAATGACCAACGAAAATCCTAGAGTAGAAAGGATCAACAAATTACCCTAAACTAGAAGGAAGGCTTCGGCCTACACTTGGGCCATTTGGGCCAAGCCTCTACTTCAATAAATAACAAGCTAGTTAACTAATTAGCCCATGACCAACAAAGACTCGATAACACTAAAAACAAACTAACAGCTCACGACTGAAAGGCCTAACAGTTCGGCCACTCCATTAAGCACATGCGTGGCCATCCCTTGGGCTCCTCATGGGCTTGGATCAATGTGTAGGCAACTCGATTAGCCACGTCCAAGCCTTCAATGTTCCTATGGACCCTGATACGGTCCTCGATCAACTCGTTTCGAGACACGTAGCACGTTTGCACAAGGATCTAGCGAGGTTGTCCAACGCTTGGATTGCGGAACCTAGAATCAAAACGGACGACACGCATTGATTAAAGGCGATAGAACGATGACTCCAATCGAGGTGTTTACTCAAATGGATAGGTCGGTAGAACAATCAAGGACAAGCACAAGATTGCTCAAAAACCCTTGCCAATAGCAAGTAAGGATTCGAATCTCTCAATGGAAGAGAAACAAACTAAGTGTTTATTATCAAAATTGCGTCACCTTTTACCGTACCAAGTGAGCCTTTATATAGGCTAGGGGCTAATAAAACCCTAAGAAAAAGGGAAAGAGGCTTCGGCCACTATAAGACAAGATGGGCCGGCCCATGACCTAATTTAACAATCTAATCCAACTCTAAACAAAATGGAAATCTAGCACTAAGGCCTAGGGCCTAGTCGGCCAACCCACTTGGAGGCCCACTTGATTCCTCATAGGCTTGGATCATCGTATAGGTAACTTGATTATCCACTTCCAAGCCTTCAATGTCTCTATGGACTCCTTGTTGGTCTTGCACACTTCGCACTAGGGCTTGGAGTAACTCCTTGAAGCGCTTGGCCTGTGCACGTGTGACCGGGCCTAATGGCACTCGAACTGGGTCATTACTTGGGCTAAGGTCCGTGCACACATCAGTCCCCTCCACTTGAGAAGGAATTGTCCTCAAATCTGGATCCTCCTTGTCAAGGGATGGACTCAAATCCGTGACATTGAAAGTCGTGCTAACATTGCACTCCCCCAAGTAACTTCAATTTGTAAGCATTGTTGTTGACACGGTGGAGCACTCGGAACGGGAAACAAATTGCAGCCACTCTTCATTTGACTCAATAGTTTGGAGGATGATATTTATGTTTGCATTCCCCTCCTCTTGAAAGCGATTTGGCCACAAATCGACGGTACGCTTAGCGGACAACCACGTTGGAAAGAAATGAAGGGTCACGAGCCAAGTTAAATGCCGTTTGGCCAGCCTCAAGGGGCTCTCAAACAAGGACATTCGCCAAGGTAGGAAAGAATGTGTATAAGGCTTGCGAAAATTCCAGGTTGCAACCCAAAACTCTCTAATTAGCCTTCAAGCATGGACTGTCATGATGTTACCTGCACAATAAATCACATAGTGAGTAGTCATAGGTATAAAATTATGCAATAGCTTACCAGTCACGTGCACAAGATAAGGATCTTCATAATGATGCCCATTGAAGCTAGAGAAATCCTGAATCGGGTTGTACAAGGTGGTATAGTTCGGCCCTTCTTCGTAACATGCAGCTGGAACAAGCATGAAATCAGGTTGCAACTCATTGGTCAAAGCTGAAATTTTTCGGGCAGCTTTTCTACCTACAAAAATGAAATAAGTTTCAGCTTGTTTCGAACCAGAAATTGGATAAAGAAGCAATGGGACATCAGTAACTAAATGGTAAGAAGGTGTAGAACAAGATTTAAATGTGAAAACTCCCTTTGACACTTCAACGTGCCTTCCACCACTTGATTTAACTTGAGAATCTAGTGCGGGTTCTCTACACTTCTCATCAAAATCTACATAGGAACGACAAGATTTAGGACGAGTAACATGCTTAAAATAAGCCAAAAATGATGAATGACCCATAGGTAAAGAACCAGAAGTATAATCTGGAATTTCCCTTTTAAGATGAGCTCGAATGAGTCCTCCAATGGTGTGGACATGTTTGAGTTGACTTGGTTCCATGAATTGAGACCAAAGAGATTTAGCTCCTAGAAGAAAAACTCCATGGAAACTCGCAAAGTGTCCAAGTGACTTGGGAATGGAACATGTCATGACCAACTCTACTTGACTTTGTTTAATCTGCACAAAAGAAGAGGTACTAAACAAAACACATGTTAGCTTGTTAGCAAACAAAACGTCCACCCTTTTCAACTTTTGCGAACATGGCCAACTCCTCCTCTTTACTCGTCAATAAGGCCAAATTATTCTTGCCTTGTCCCACTCCATTCTTCTCGCACCATTGTTCATTCATTGCACTTGAGTTTTGATTTTCATTGTCTAGCTCATGTTCATGGCTCGGCTGCAACTCATTCATATATGGCTCTTTAATCGACGAGGGACTAGGATGAATTTTTCCTTTATTACCACCGGTTGACACATGATTAAGTTGCTCCAAGTGGGAATCCAGCACTTGGCTAAGTCTTTCCATCATAGAATCAACCAATGCTTTAGTCCGACTACGGAATTCATCCTTTGTTTCACGAAGCTTTGACTCAATTCGAAAATTCTCAAACTCCTTCTCTCGATTGTCAAGACACTTGTTAGATGAATCTCGTTTGCTTGAGGTGGACCTCGACTTAGATGCTAGGCGCAAACTTCTTTGCTCCTTCTCATACTCATCACAATCTCGTTTATACCTTTCATATACACGCGAAGCACGGTAACGTTCCATCTCCTCCCGGAGTGAACGAAACTCATGTTGTGAACTAGATTGCTTGGAACTAGAGTACTTGGGAGTAGTCCGCTTGGAACCCCTCCTCTTGAAAGGTTCAGCCTCCAAGAATTCCTCTCCATAGGGCATGATTATGTGACCTGCCAAATGGTTAGCAAAGAAAAAGAGATTCCTCACGACACACAAGCTCACGTGTATGTGCTCATCACTCGTGTATCACTCAAAGCACTCAAATAAGCTTACCAAAATTCCTTACCTTGCCGGTTTGAGTAGTTGAGAAATGCCGCACAAAATCCAAAAATTGTCACCAAACTATCCACAAAAGTAATCAAGAAGAAAGACGCAATGCGGGTGCAAAAAGGAGACAAGAATGGACGGTTTTGGAAGCTTTCTAGACTCGTACAGAAATGGAAGGTGCGCTAGTGTGAAAGGAATCAACGAAAACCCTAACTCCTAAAATGTAGGAGCGTGTTCCTAAAACGTAGAAAGGTGTTCCGAAAATATAGGAGGGTGTCAAGTGAAAACAAAAGAGTTATCCAAGTGCTTTACTTAGTTTTCTAATTGACTTTGGAAAATTAGTTAGTTTTTGGAAACCCTTGTGAGACCCCTTTTTTTTTTCTTAACTCAACCTTCAACACTTCCCAATTCGAACCCAAGAGAGATTTAGCAATCTGATTTCGGTTCTTCTCCCCAAGCTCTCACCAAGTCGGTTGGGGATTCTACAAATACCCAAGCAAGGCCGACACTTTCACACACTCACAACCCAATTCAAATCTTGGCTTTCTTTTTTGTAAACCACTCAAGCCAATTTCGGTCTCCTCTCAACAACAATGGAGAATCAACAAGGTGATGCACTCAACCCTACTCAAGCTCCCAAGAAATTCACCCCAAAGCCAAGGAAGCCCTTCACCACCGCAAGGGAGTACAAGAAGATGTTTACTCACAAGGTGAAGCAAGTTTCCAAGGTTCAAGAAATTCAAAAACTTCAAGAGGTGGTGGATCAAAACTTTTGAATCCTTTCTTGGTGTAATTTTCTGTTTTGGATTGGTAACAAGATGTATTGAGACCGATTTGGGCAATAAAGAATCGAAGTTCCCCTTTCTTGTTGGTCTCTCTTGCCTCTACCCGATTCTTCTTTCTCTTTTTTTTTGTTTCTGTTTTTTTTATAACTCAAACAATAAGAACTCTTGGCCGAATGGAATCAAGGATCAAAATCTGGTCAGCCCCTCACTTCGCACCAATGCACAACCACAATCCTTCAAGAACTAGCAAGACACTTGTCAAGATTTTCAAGAACTTCAAGATAGTGATCAAGAAATTCAAGAAGCTCTTAAATCTTGTAGATTCTCTCAAGATTCACAAACCACCAACTAGTTTTACCCAAAATCAGTTTTTGAAAAAATTAAGTAAACAACTTGGACAGCCACAGTTTAACTTGGACAGATTTGGTGCAAGAAACCCTAGCGTACAAGAAACCCTAGCCATCGCAATTTTTTTTTTTGTTTTTCTTGTTTTTAAACCGTAACAACCCAAACACAAGATCCAAGAACGAAATTTGGACAGAAAATGCAAAAAGACAACACCCAAACAGATTTTGTGTTCGGATGAACAGTACTCACGGGATGAACAGTGACGGTGAACAGTACCTGATGAACAGTACGTTTTTTTTTTCAACAAGGTAGCGAACAACAACGAATTCTAGACGACACAAAGAGGGAAAAAAAACAAGGATATAACGAAAGATACCTCCACCTAAACTCTGAAGCCAACTGATACGGTTCTCGATCAAACTCGTTTCGAGACATGTAGCACGTTTGCCCAAGGATCTAGCGAGGTTGTCCAACGCTTGGATTGCGAAACCTAGAATCAAAACGGACGACACGCATTGATTAAAGGCGATAGAACGATGACTCCAATCGAGGTGTTTACTCAAATGGATAGGTCGGTAGAACAATCAAGGACAAGCACAAGATTGCTCAAAAACCCTTGCCAATAGCAAGTAAGGATTCGAATCTCTCAATGGAAGAGAAACAAACTAAGTGTTTATTATCAAAATTGCGTCACCTTTTACCGTACCAAGTGAGCCTTTATATAGGCTAGGGGCTAATAAAACCCTAAGAAAAAGGGAAAGAGGCTTCGGCCACTATAAGACAAGATGGGCCGGCCCATGACCTAATTTAACAATCTAATCCAACTCTAAACAAAATGAAAATCTAGCACTAAGGCCTAGGGCCTAGTCGGCCAACCCACTTGGAGGCCCACTCGATTCCTCATAGGCTTGGATCATCGTATAGGTAACTTGATTATCCACTTCCAAGCCTTCAATGTCTCTATGGACTCCTTGTTGGTCTTGCACACTTCGCACTAGGGTTTGGAGTAACTCCTTGAAGTGCTTGGCCTGTGCACGTGTGACCGGGCCTAATGGCACTCGAATTGGGTCATTACTTGGGCTAAGGTCCGTGCACACATCAGACCCCTTGTTGATCTTGAACACTTTGAACAAGGGCTTGTAGAGACTCTTTGAAACGCTTGGCCGGTGCACGTGTAACTGGGCCCAATGGAACTCGCACTTGTGTATCGTCCGAGCACACATCAGTCCCCTCCACTTGAAAAGGATTTGTCCTCAAATCTGGATCATCCTCGTCAAGGAACGGGCTCAAATCTACGACATTGAAGGTCGCGCTAACATTGTACTCCCCAGGTAGCTCCAACTTGTAGGCATTATCATTAATTGGTTAAAGCACTTGGAAAGGTCCATCGCCCCTTGGAGACAACTTGCTTTGGCGTTGCGTAGGGAATCGTTCCTTACTTAAGTGTAGCCAGACCCAATCTCCAAAAATCATCTTGCGACGGTGCTTGTTAGTTTGCTGGATGTATTGTTGAGTACGCTTCTCAATGTTGGCTCGAACAGCTTCATGTAACCTGCGCACAAATTCAGCTTTCTTTTCCCATCTAAGCTTGTATGCTCAGAGGAGGGTAAGGGTGCCAAATCAAGGGGGGTTAGTGGATTAAATCCATAAACAACCTCAAAGGGTGAGTAGTGTGTTGCACTGTGGACAGTTCTATTATAAGCAAATTCAACATGTGGCAAACACTCTTCCCAAGACTTAAGGTTTTTCTTAATCAAAGCCCTTAACAAAGTCCCAAGTGTGCGATTGACAACTTCAGTTTGTCCATCGTTTTGGGGATGACTAGTGGTGGAAAATAAGAGTTTAATGCCAACTTTAGACCACAAAATCTTCCAAAAATAACTCAAGAACTTCACATCTCTATCACTAACAATTGTTTGAGGCATACCATGTAAACGCACAATTTCTTTGAAAAACAAGTTAGCAATATGAGATGCATCATCAGTTTTATGGTAAGGGATAAAATGAGCCATCTTTGAAAATCTCTCAACTACCACATAGATGGAATCATTTCCCCTTTGTGACCTAGGCAGTCCCAAGACAAAGTCCATAGACAAGTGTACCCAAGGATATTGTGGAATTGGCAATGGGGTAAACAACTCATATGGGTTTGTTTTAGACTTGGTTTTGTGGCAAGTAGCACATCTACCAACCATGCGTTCAACATCCCTATGCATGTGAGGCCAATAGAAATGTTTTTGCAACATTGCTAAAGTCTTAACAATGCCAAAATATCCCATGAGACCACCACTATGTGCCTCTCTAACCAATAGATCACGAATGGACGAATTAGGCACGTACAACTTGTCAACATAAAAGAGAAATTCCCTAACCAACTGATGATTTGCTAGATTAGATGATATGCTAGATGAACTTGATGACCAACTAATACGTTTCTCGGTCAACTTGTTCCGAGACACGTTGCATGGTAGCCCAAGGATCTAAAAGTAAGTGGTGTATCCGTTTGTCCAGCTTCATGTGATGTCCTCCTCGGCTGATTTCCCTTCCAAATAGTCGAATTTGAGGTTTGGTATGGTCGGCCACCTCTCCTCAATTTCTTTCCCCTTTCGGCCTTGGTGGCTAACTCAAGAAGGTCACTCATATCCAAATAATGTTGAAGCTCCAAGGCCTCTTGAAGTTCAGGGTTTAAACCCCGAAGAAATCTTGCCATTGTGGCCTCACTATCTTCTTGGATATTAGCCCTCATCATGGCCATCTCGATCTGATATGATCCGGATCCCCCATTCATGATTTTATTTCGTGTCCTAGAGAGGATAAATGACAATGCCTACAAATTGGAACTTCCAAGTGAGTATGGCATAAGTGCATCTTTTAATGTGTCTGACCTATCTCCGTTTGACTTTGATACAGACTTTGAAGATTCGAGGACGAATCCTTTGAAGGAGAGAGGGAATGATGCGGATACGGGTGCGCAACAATTTCAACCTTGGGTCAAGGATCCTTTAGTCAACATTGGTGGTCCGATGACAAGATCAAGATCCAAGAGGGTGAAGGAAGCTTTACGAGCCTTGATCATTCACCATACAAGCAAGGAGCAAGCTAAGTTTGAAGATTTGGTGGACCATGAAGTTACCTTGTTCACTTGTACGTTTGAAGTAAAAGAATGATCTCATACTTGTTAGCTTAGTTAGTAGTTGTTTTAAAACTGCCTAGTTTAGTAGTTTGTTAATCGCACAAAGGACATGTTGTCCTCCAGTTTTAATCCTTAAAGTAGCTTATCTAGTTGGTCATAAGCTTGCTTTAGTCAAGCACCAACGTTATTTGTTCGTGTTAAGTTGATTAGGGTTTTCCTAGTTGCACTTGGGTTTGGGCCGAATTTAGCAAGGGAAATTCCAAGTCGGATTAGGTTTTGTTGGCAGCTTAGTTTAGGTCTTTTACACGCCTATATAAGGCTTCTTGTCTTTCAGAATAAGGGACGAATATTACAACCAAAAATCGTAAGGAATTTTCCTTCAAGTTCTTAATCGAACTTACTCTTGAATTCTTGAGTTCATAGCTTAGGATTCAAATCAGACTTTATCAATTAGTTTGTTCTCTAATCGTGGTGTTTCTTCATCCATTATTATTTGCTTAAGGTTGCTGATTACCTTCGTGTGTTAGAGGTCTTGAGTTCATGAGAACAATCGCGTTCAATTTCCATTGGGGAGAAAAGGTCCAACTCTGATATTACAAAGTTGGGAGGTTCTAGGAGGGTCTTCTCCTAAGGTTGCTCATCAGTTGGTATCAGAGCATCAGGATAATTCTCTTTCAATTGAAGTTGCTCATATCTTGTTAGTTTGTGTCTTTTGTCCAAAAAAAAAATACTGTTCACCGTCACTATTCACACGCACTGTTCACCGTCACTATTCATCCGCGGTACTGTTCATCTGAACACAAACAAAATCTGTTTGAGTGTTGTCTTTTTGTGTTTTCTGTCCAAATTTCGTTCTTGGGTCTGTTATACTTGTGTTTGGGTTGTTAGGGTTTAAAAACAAAAAAAAAGTCACTTGCCTTATATTGTTTTAATGTCCAAGTTGCTGTAATTTTCTTTTGAGTATTGCTGAAATTCTGTTTTGCCTATTTCTTGAGTCTTGGTTGTTGTTCTTGCAAACCTTGGACACCACAACATAATTTGGGGAAGTTCTTGAGCTTCTTGAACAAAATTCTTGAAGTTCTTGGACCACCAAGTCTTGTTTTGAAAGTTCTTGAACAATAAATCAAGAACTAGGGTTTTCTTGGAATTTGCATAACCTTTCATCCGTTTCTTGAACTTGTTGATGTGACATGAATTTGTGTTCCTTGAAGAGCCAAAGCAAAAAAACAAAAAACAAAAAAAAAGGAAGAAGAGAAGGAATCGGCTTTCACACAAAGGAAATCAGGTTTCCAAATCTTGAGTTTCCAATTCTTGATTGGTTTCCAAATCTTGATTAGTTTCCTAATCTTGATTGGTTTCCAAATCTTGATTGGTTTCCCAAAACTTGAGTTTCCAAATCTTGAGTTTTCAATCTTGATTGAATTCCAACGACCCCAAACATACCCAAATCAGTTTCCAAAACCAAACCTAAACTGCCACAAACACCTTAGCCAAACCGTCTTTGAGTTCTTGAGTTTCTAAAATCGATTGAGCTAGTTTTTGCGAACCGATTTGACTGAAATTTGAGGACTGGTTCTTACATTATTTGAGCACCCCAAAGCACCATTTACCCTCCAAAATACTGACTAGAAACTCAGCAAAACAGCAGCTCAAAAAAGTTCCAGCTTCGGGTAGAGTTTTTCTAGGATTTGCAAAATTCTGCTTTGTGTCTTATTACATGCTTATAGGGTAATTCTGGAATTTTTGAGAGTTTGAGTTGTTTTAAGAACTTCGAGAAGGGAAATTGAGAGTGAGTGTGTTTTCCTTGAGTGATACACGAGTGCTTTGCAAGTAGACTAGGATACACTTGTTTTGCAGGTTTGACAATATGTCTCAAGAGGGGAACATACCTGAGTCGTCTGAGACCGACGTGTCACTCAAACTGGTGCTCCAAGCTCTTCGAAAACAAGCGAAGAGACATGAATTTGTGATGACACAATTATCCGACAGGTTGGCCGCCATTGAGATGCGAGGTACCGGAGATACACACAATAGGGTTTCAAGTGTTCAGAATGATGATCATGATGCGGATGATGAGGGATATCATTCCAACACCTTATTTCGATCAAGGAAAAGCCAAAGGGGAGCGAGGGAACACAAACATAAACCCAAGCGAGAGAACGAATCTCTCAAGAGGAGGGGTTCCATGAAATCTACCTCTTTAAAGCCGGTTTATACAAGAGGTGATGAGGAGGTCGAGAGAGCTATCCAAGTGGAGCAAGTAAAGGTGTCATTGAGGCCTATGACACGAGCTCGTGCGAAGAGATTGAATGAGACGCTACAAACATTGGTTCGTGCGGTTCGAGAGTCAAGTGGAGAGTCAAAGGCCATCGAGGGTCTCAATGAAACTAGGCTTGTTGTCCTAGTTTCGGCCATCACTAAAGATTAGAAGCCCATGATTCGGCTAAGGGGTCCATGGCCCATTATTAGTTTAGTAGAGTGTAATAAAGAGGTCCAACTAGCTAGTGGTTTGGACCTTAGTCGTTGTTAGTCCTTGGGTCAATGGGTTAGGCCATATGGGCCTTAGGTCCAATAGCATTTTAGATTGGTTACTGAGTTAGTCTCTTCGCTGAGCTGTTCGGGGGTCTTAGTCACGGCTACAAATAGCCTAATGTTATATTGTTTACATGGAGTTTTTGATGATTAATAAAATTACTTTGAGAGTTCTCTCAAAAGTTTCATTGAAGCATCCTTGAATATCTTAGATTTATTTCTTTGGTATTCAATTGACTTATCAATCTAGGACCGCGCTAGATTGTGGCGTCTTCTACCAATACCGAGATTCGTTGACCACGTGATCAACGGGTATAGGTGATTCCGCTGCGTTCGTTTGTCATCAACGTGAATCCCTACCTTCTAGATCTTAGCCTTTCTGTACAGGTTGCATCACAAGGTTGGTGCCGTTCGTATCAAGTTAATAGGACACTTTCTACTTTGTTGCGTGCGATTATCAAAAAGAATCTAAAGTCATGGGAAGATTGTTTGCCACATGTTGAGTTTGTCTATAATCGCACAGTCCATAGCACCACACACTACTCACCATTTGAAGTCGTTTATGGTCTTAACCCTCTCATACCTTTGGATTTGTCACCTTTACCTATAACTGAGCGAGCTAACATGGATGGATTGAAACGGGCTGAGCAAGTGCGCGCTTTGCACCAAAAGGTAAGAGATAATATTGAGAAACGCACATTTCAATTTATTCGTCATGCTAATAAGGGCTGTCGCAAGATGATTTTTAAGGCAGGTGATTGGGTGTGGATTCACATGCACAAAGAGAGGTTCCTCGTGCAATGACGCAACAAACTCTTGCCTAGGGGAGATGGACCTTTCCAGGTGGTGGAGCGCATCAGTGATAATGCTTACAAATTAGACCTCCCAGGTGAGTACGGTGTCCACGCTACTTTCAATGTGGCTGACTTAAGTCCTTTCCTTGTAGACGATGAGCTTGATTTGGGAACAAATCGCCTTCAAGAGGAGGGGAATGATGCAAGAAGGAAGGCTGACCATGAGTCTGTGAAGGTGGACCGAATGGAGTTAAGTGGTCCGATAACAAGAGCAAGTGCAAAGAAGCTCAAAGAGTCCATGCAAGCACTAGTTTGTACCACCTACGAGGGAGTTCACCATGCACACATTAAAGTCGAGCTTGAGCAAGACAAAACAATCATCTATTCTCTCATTCAAGTTCTTGAGCCAAGCAAAGCGGAGTTGGGAGCTCCATCCGAGGTTGTTTAAGTGTCGAATTTTCTGTTTTAGTTGAGTCGTTTGTAATAAGGATTTAATGGTCCATCGCCTTGCTTTATTTAATTATTAGATGTCCTCATGGGTTCGGCCAAGCCCACAAAACCAAAAGGGCCGAAATCTGTTTCTTAGTTTTTAGGAAATAAGTGATTACAAATCACTTTAGGATGTCTAGACCAAATCCACATCACTTTAGGTTTTCTTCTCTATGTAAGGCTATAAATAACCCACATCTCCAACCGTTTTATTCATTCAATAATATTTTCAGAAATTTGAGTGTATACATTTTTCTCTTGTCTAAGAAAGTCCCTTTTGAATACTTGAGAATTGCTCGAGAGTATTCAACGAACTTATCAATCAAGTACACACCTTGATTGTGGCGTTCTTCTACTCGTAATATCGTTTCACTTTCTCGAGTGCTTGTCGGTTGAGGTTAAGTCCAAAGTTCGCAACATAGAGTTAGAGATTCGAGTGTTGCTTCGCATACCAACTTGATTCCTTCGTCTAGATCGGGGCCTACGTGGGATACGAGTTCATGCCTCCGAGCGGGTTCGTATCACAAAGGCATACAGAGCGAAGATCTAAATCGCATGAAAAGAGAGGCTCACGCTACGCGCGCTGGCCAGGAATCCCTGAGGAAGAAAGAATCCAGCTGAGGTGATCAAGGTCCCAGCAGCGGATTCCCGAATCTCTTGCGGGATCGCCGCAACGTTTTCGACAGAATAATAAAAGGGAAACAGCCTATCCCTGATTCTGAGCTCACCCCCCAATACCAATCGATCTCACGTTCTGGCTGTGATGGAACAAAATCACCTCAGCCGAACTCCTCCAAAAATGGATGGAAAGAGAAAGAAGAGGAATGCCAACCTCTTTTGTGCCTATCATCGGGACATTGGACACAAGACAGAGGAGTGCAACGACCTGAAAAAAGAGATCAAAAATTTGATCAAGCAAGGGCACCTGAGCCAGTTCGTCCGAAGGGACGGGGGATTTAACCGAGGTAATTCCCATCGAGAAAATCGAGATCAACATCGAGAGGATCGGCGGGAGAGGAAGAGTCATAGCAGAGCCCCCGAGAACTATAAGGAGTGCGGAAAACCTCCCCGAGACGGATCCCCTGACTACGGGCTGAATATAGTTGGGGTCATCAATACCATAGAAGGAGGTCCGACGGGAGGGGATAGTCAGACCTCTCGGAAAAGGACCTACAGACAGACCAACCTGGATCAGGCTGAGCCGAGTTCCAGGTTGTCCGAAATCATTACTTACGGACCCAGCGACCACGTTCCGGCTGTCTCTAGCAATCATGAAGCCCTGGTGATAGAAATTTTGACCAATAACTACATTGTGAAGAAAGTATATGTGGACCCCGGCAGTTCGATAGATGTCTTGTACTACCGAACCTTCGAGAGTTTGAAACTTACTAGGGAGCACCTTACTCCTATAAGAACCCCTCTCGTGTGGTTCGGGGGACATGTCGTCCACCCGGAGGGGATGGTAACTATGATGGTAACCGTCGGCCGTAACCCCCGCTGTCGAACTATCCCAGTCAATTTTGCTGTCGTTAAGGCTGACTCTCCTTACAACTTGCTGATAGGTCGGCCCACGCTTAATGTTCTAAAGGCCATGTACTCCACCTATTACCTGAGTTTTAAATTTCCTACTCCAGCTAGCATAGCTGAAGTGACCAGCGACGTATGTGCTGCATGAGAATGTTACGTCGTCACTATGCAGGCCGCGGCCAATCCAGGTGCCGAGCCTAAGATCGAGGTGAAGAGGTCAAACGTTCTATCTATAGATTGTATTGATCCTCACGAAACCAGGAAGCCCGGAAGGCTTGAGATCGGGGACGAGATCGAAGAAGTAATCTTGGATGTCCAGAAGCAAGACCAAGTTGTCCGAGTGGGGACAAGTCTCCCTGGCCGTAACCCCCGCTGTCGAACTATCCCAGTCAATTTTGCTGTCGTTAAGGCTGACTCTCCTTACAACTTGCTGATAGGTCGGCCCACGCTTAATGTTCTAAAGGCCATATACTCCACCTATTACCTGAGTTTTAAATTTCCTACTCCAGCTAGCATAGCTGAAGTGACCAGCGACGTATGTGCTGCATGAGAATGTTACGTCGTCACTATGCAGGCCGCGGCCAATCCAGGTGCCGAGCCTAAGATCGAGGTGAAGAGGTCAAACGTTCTATCTATAGATTGTATTGATCCTCACGAAACCGGGAAGCCCGGAAGGCTTGAGACCGGGGACGAGATCGAAGAAGTAATCTTGGATGTCCAGAAGCAAGACCAAGTTGTCCGAGTGGGGACAAGTCTCCCTGCGCCTCTTAAGGAAGAAATAATCGACCTACTCAGGAAACACCGAGATGTCTTCGCCTGGACAGCCGACGAGGTTGTTGGAGTACCTCTTGAGCTCATGATACACAAACTCAATGTAGACCCGCGTGCTTATCCGGTGAAACAAAAAAGGAAGCACTTCGACCCTGAGCGTAGTAAAGCCATCTTTGAAGAAATTGAAAAACTTATGCCAGCCAAGATGATCAGAAAAGTCCAGTACCCGATTTGGCTATCTAATCCTGTCATGGTCAAGAAAGACGCAGGCGGGTGGTGAATGTACGTGGATTTCACCGATCTCAACAAGGCGTGCCCCAAGGATTGCTATCCGTTGTCGAGGATTGACGCTCTAGTCGACTCGGTGATGGGGCATGAGATCCTTTGCTTCCTTGACGCATTCAAAGGGTACCACCAGATAGGGATGAGCGAGGGGGATCAAGAAAATATGGCATTCTACACCGACCGAGGAGTCTATTGTTACACCACTATGCCCTTCGGGTTGAAGAGTGCCGGGGCAACATATCAATGGCTGGTAAACCAAATCTTCCACAACCAAATAGGCCGAAACGTTGAGGCTTATGTTGATGATATTCTCCTCAAAAGCGAAACTATCTCGGTTTTCATTTCAGATATGCGGGAGGTGCTAGGGGTCTTTCGAAGTGCTAGGATAATGCTAAATCCGAAGAAGTACGTCTTCGGAGTCACCTCGAGAAAGTTTCTCGGATACTTAGTATCCCATTGAGGAAGAGAGGCTAACCCCAACAAGGTGAAGACCATTCAAGACATGTCACCTCCCCGGAATCTTCGAGAAGTACAGAGATTAACAGGTCGACTAGCTGCCCTAAACCGGGTCTTGTCTCAATCCGTCAAGAGGGCGCTACCCTTCTTCAAAATATTAAAAAAGGCGGACCAGTTCTCCTGGACTGAAGAGTACCAAAAGGCTTTTGACTAGATAAAAGATTATTTGCATCATCTTTCTACCCTCGCTTCACCACGAGCTGAGGAGAGGCTGTACCTCTACCTGTTCGCGGCTGACGAAGTAGTCAACACTATACTAGTCCGAGACGAAGGTACTCAGATACCCGTCTACTATGTCAGCAGGGTATTGAGCGAACCAGAGACATGGTACACCCTGGTGGAGAAGCTAGTGTTGGGCTTGGTGCATGCGGTCCGGTGGCTGAAACCGTACTTCTTGACTCACCCTATATCTGTGAGGACATATCAACCGATTCGGCAAATCCTTTTGCGTCCCGAGGCTTCAGGGTGTCTTACCAAATGGACTGTCGAACTAGGAGAGTATGATCTATTGTATGAACCTCGGACAGCTATCAAAGCACAAGCTCTGGCAGATTTCTTGGCCGAACTCACTTTCTCAATGAGCCTAGAAGCCACCTCAGACTCATCCGAACCGTCACCATGGATTCTCCATGTTGACGGATCTTTCAACAGTGATGGCAGCGGAGCCGGGCTGCTCCTTGAAGATCCCCATGGGGAGGTATGCTCCTACGCCCTCCGATTTGACTTCCCAGTATCCAATAATGAAGCCGAGTACGAAACTCTGATCGCGGGTTTACGGTTAGCCCGCAAACTAGGTGCCCAGCACATCCAAATTAACAGTGACTCCTAACTCGTAGTATGTCAAGTCCTTGGTGAATATGAAAATCAGGGAGGAAACCATGCAGCGGTACCTCTCTTAAAGTTCGCCAACTAACAACGTACTTCGAATCTTTCCGAAATCCAAAGGATACCTCGGTTGTAGAATAGGCGAGCCAAATGCGTTGTCCCGGTTAGTCTCCCACCTCGTTCTCAGCACTCAACAAAACGATTCTGGTGGAAGGTCCTTACCGAACCAGGATATTCAGAGGAAAAAGTCTGTCCTGTGCGTTCAGAGGACACATGGATGAGTTCCCCTCGTCAGATTCCTGGGACAGGGGACCCTCCCCAAGAACCGAGCCGAAGCGAGAAAGATCCAATGCAGAGCCGCTCGGTATACACTTCGGGGCGGGGAATTATTTAAGCGGTCTTACCTCGGGACCATGACTACGGTGCATCACGGCAGAGGAAGGAGAACGGGTCCCCCGCGAAATACACGAGGGGCTATGCGGAGCCCACGTCGGCCATCGGATGTTAGCCAAAAAGGCCCTACTTCTCGCGGTACTTTTGGCCAACCATCCGAAAAGATGCCCAGGTCCTAGTCCTTAGCTGCCCTTCATGCCAGCACCACGCCCCTGAGTATCATCAGCCTAACCAATCCCATAGTCCCTATCACCTCGTCCTAACCCTTCGAGTAATGGGGGACAGATATTATCTGCCATTTCCCCAAGACTGTTGGTGGTTATGCTTTCTTGGTGATAACTGTGGATTACTTCACAAAATGGGTTGAAGCCGAGCCATTAAGAAGCATAATCGGCCTGGCTATCCAGAAGTTCTTCTGGAAATGCATAGTATGCCGCTTCAGGGTCCCAAGGGTAATCATTTCAGATAACGCGAAACAGTTCACGGACAATCCGTTCAAGAGGTGGTGCGAAAACCTCGGAACTGTTCAGCACTTCACCTCGGTTGGGCACCCCCAAGCCAATGAACAAGCTGAAAACTTCAACCGAACCTTTTTACATGGCAAGATCAGGTTACAACCAAGCCGAATCATCCTGGGTCGACGAACTCCTCAATGTCCTCTGGTCTTATCGGACTACGCCAAGGTCAGCCACCCAAGAAACTCCCTTCTCCTTAACTTATGGATCCGAGGCAGTAGTCCCTGCGATATCCTCACTCCCAGTCCTCGAATGGTGGCATATGCTGTCGAGATAAACGAGGAAGAAAAGAGGGTAGACCTCGACCTGATTGAAAAAAGATGGACGCAGCAGCAGCCCCGGACAGCTTTGTACAAGAATATCCTAACTAGCTATTACAATGTCTGTGTTAAACATCTGCGATTCAACCCGGGCGATCTGGTTCTAAGGAAAAACTCAATAAGCCGAGTCGAACCTCAAGGTAAGCTATCTCCAAAGTGGGAGGGGTCTTACCGAGTCATTGAGTCCAGCCAAAAATGGCTATTGTAAACTGGCTTACCGAGATGGCACTCTTATGCCGAGAACTTGGAATGCCCAAAATCTCAAAATTGTATTACCCTTGAAAATGTAAACGATTTGGTTTCGTTTAGTTATTTTTTAAAAAGCATTACTAGTTGCTATTAAAAAAGGGGACAAGAGTAGAAGTGAGGAAGAAGAAGTAAGACAAAAGGATAATTCTCATTAATGGTTAAACATTACAAGGAAGTCAAAAAGTTTACAAGCACAAGGACCAAGGTCAGGGATGCTCCTAAGCATCTCCTACCTCGGCGCCCTCAGCACTCCCCTCTTCCTCAGCAATTTCACCAGCAGCTCCTTGTACTCCGCCGATCTCCCTCGCTTCAGCGCCCGCTCCCTCTTCGACGTCCAGATCGAGCTCGGAGAGCCACCGATTAAATTCCTCGCGCACCTCGGCCAAGTTCTTGCCGGCTTGGATACCTTCAGCGACCCGATCACAGAGTTCCTTGGCGTCTTCATTATAGCTGTCCTTGTTTTTTAAGGAATCCAGGTCCTTCTGGGACAGAAGTGAGGCCACCTCATTTACAGCCGAAGTATATCCAAACATAAAACTCGACAATGTCAGCTCGCCCTAATCCTTAGTGAAGGTTTCAGACTTCGTGAATGCTTCAATTGCTGAGACGCCAAACCCTCTCAAGCGCCTCCTGATGTGACTTCTCTCTTCTTGGTGCCTTTTCTGTTCTTTCGTCCAAGGCCAATTTGAACGAGTGATAATGACCTGGGTCTCATCTTTTTGGGCTACAGCCTCGTCACATTCCTCCCGAAGCCGAGTCTTCTCATGCTCGGCCAAGACCAATTGTTTCTCCAACTTCGAGATTTTGTCTTGTATTTCGGCTGACTGCTGCTGCTCGAGTAAACTGGCATATCGCCTTGATATCTCGGCTATAAATGCCGAAGTGAAAGCCGACGACACATCAAGCTCTGAATCAGCTTGGAAGGAGTCAGCTTCTTTAGTATACTCCATATCCCTTGGCAAAAGTGGAGCACGCCAGGAGCTCATGGGCAGCACGGGGATTCGAGCAGCAAGTCATTGAACTGAGCTCCCAGTCCGGGCTCCAGTGCCCACCGGAATGTCTCTTATCATCACCAGCAGATCGTGATCGAACGTAATGGCGGTTCCATAAGGAATGAGCCTGTGACCAGTGCTTGTGAAGACTTGAGGTGGCTTGCCTCGGCCGGGGGGAAAAGAGGCAATGGTGACGCCTCTGGTCCGCAATCCCTTCTGGGACAGAGGAGTTGCGGGAAGCTGACTCCGTAGCAACGGTGGCTGAAAATGCTGACTCCGGCCGAAGCTCCCGCGGTAGGACCCGGAACGCTCTTTTTCTTGGATACCCCAGACATCTCACCCGAGGCTTTCCTCTTTTGCCTCTTGGCCACAGAGGTGAATCCCATGGTGATCAGATCGAATACCTTCCACGCTGCACAAAAAAGATGCATTACTATTTAGAATAGTCGAAGTAAAAAGTAAAGCCAAGAAAGGAAATTTACAAAGGTTTCTTAAGTTTAGAAGAAAAATATGGGGTTTTGTCGGGTCGATCACAGCTCGGCTGATCCCTCCGTCGACTAAGCACCGCTTCAGGGTAAAACCAACTATTGATCTTGAGACCCGACCCCATAATCTTTTGGAAGTTCTCTTCCTCTACGTCTCCTACGGAAGAGTCGTTTGGAGCGTTCAAAGTCTCCACCAAAAATTGATGTGATATACACTTGGACACGATCTAGACAAACCAATCCCCAACGGTTTTGAGCAGCAAAAATTTGACCCAATCTAATCCCTGAAGTAGCGAACAATATTGATATTATCTCAACCCACTACTTAACGAATTAGCGAACCAAACTATAGGTAGAGGAACGCCACAACCAAGGAGTTACTTGATTGATAAGTTCACTTGAATAACTTGAGAAAGATTCTCAAATATTCAAAGAATCTCTCTTGAAAGAGAAAGTGAAAGACTCACGATTTTTATTAATGCAAAAACTCGGTGTAAAGGTCTCTTGCCTTGGCTATATGTAGCCATACAACTTGAAACTTAAAGTGACTTGAAAACCCTAACTCGACTAGGCTAGGCCTTTGGGCCGATTCTACTACTCAAATCCACTATCTAATGGTCAGCTTATAATCGACCCAATGAAGGCTTTAAACTGGCCCAACATAACCCAATAAAAGTTAATTAACCAACCTTAAGTATAGTGAGTCTAGACTCTATAAATCGGATTCAACTCAACATGAGGTCTTGGACCGAATTTATTCAGAGCAAATAAAATAGAAATCTGGAAATAAACTACTAACTATTACTAAAAGATTCAATCTCTTGCAGCCCAAAACATGCGCCATAGCGGCCCATATTCGTTTCATTCCCCTCCTCTTGAAAAAGATTTGTCCTCAAATCGTGTTTTGGAAATGAAATGGTACTACAAGAGTTGGCAATATGACACCTCAAATCTCCACAATATTGGCTCTCTTAGAATGATGATACTTGCATACGTCGATGATTATCGCAATTCGGTGCACATGTCTCTTGGTCAGCTTGAAAATGCTCACAATCCGCCATGGAAAACTCAAGGCTTACTCCAACCACTCCAAAGCTCTCTAATCAGCCTTGCGTCATGGAATGGTCGAATTTGGACCTACACAATAAATCACACAATTAGCATTTGTAGGTATATAAAATCACTTGACAGCTTACCATTCACATTCACAAGATAAGGATCTTCATAGGTGATGCTCAATCAAGTTAGAAAAGTCCCGAATATGATTGTGCAAAGTTACAGAATTCATTTGCAAGTTGTTGTTAGTATGGCCTATCTTGCACAAATGGAGCAAGACCGAGATAGGCAGCTTTTGTACCTTCAAATTGAAGAATAAAATTAGGTTGTAAGGAATCAGAATTTGGACGATGAGGAAAAGAATTATCACCAACGAAATAAGAAGGAAGTTTATAACAAGTTTCAAGTGTTAGAAACTCCCTTTGAAACTTCATTATTCTCCCAACAAGCAAATCGGTGCTCATGGTTGAAGTTGAACATTAAATGGATGACAAGAAGATACAACACTTAAGATGCAAACTCCATGAAAAGTTGATATTCACCAATGGATTGAGGAATAGAACATGCCAAGATCAACTCAATTTTTCCTTGCTAACCTGCATAAAAGTAGAAGTTAAGATCGTTAGAAAAAACGTATGAATCTCACATCCTTTCTCACAATCAGCTCACTCTTAGAATTTTTAATCTCTTTCTCATGCTCAATAGCTGACTTTTTCCTCTCATTATTCTCAACCTCTTTCTCCTTTTCAACTCCCTCGAATTTTACCTCTTCAGTCACAATTCCCTCACTCGCTCTTTCTTCATACTAATACGCTCATGCTCACTTTTCAAGTATGCTAGATCAATACAAAGTTGCTTAGAATTAAGCGACACAAGCCTGGTACGACGGCAATTAAATGTGAAGGAATACTTATTAGTATATCCATCATATTTGACTTCTCGATTAAACATCCACCATTGTCCCAACAGCACATGCGTCACTTGAATAGGAACTACATCACACAACACCTCATCCACGTATTGGCCAATACGAAAAGGAACAAGTGTGTGCTTCATAACCCAAATATCACCACTATCACTATGCAACTTGTAAGGTCGAAGATGATCAATGGTTGGAGATTCAATTTCTCAACCAAGACAGTACTTGCGAGGTTAACTTCACAACCCTTATCAATGGCTAAGCTGCAAACTTTATTCTTTATGTGGCAACGTGTATAAAACCAATCATTTTTTTGAGCTTTGATGATTTCCAATTGCTCAGTTATCTCACGTAATGCCACAGCATTTACTCCTTTAGGCACAAGATGGTGAATCTCTAGTTGAGCATTCGTTTGTTTCATACTTTTATCACCTGCAAAACTCAACAAACATTAGTAGAAAGGCCTCACTCACTCCCTTACGTGTTTCCCTCGCTCTCGTGTATCACTCAAGTGTTTAAAACATTATAATGCTCTCACAACTCACTTCTCAAATCCCTTGATCACCTCTTTGAAGAAATCAGAAATTTCCTCCAAGCGATTCAATCAAACTTTAATCAAGTTTCCCCAAAAGTGGCGTATGAATAGCTGAAAATTCAAGACTGACTAACGACTCAAAGGCAGCAAAAAGACACGAAAAACACACTTGAATTTTAGTGACTTAGTCCGCAAAGAGTGAGAGTTTGACTCGGGAAAGGACTCTAACAAGTGAAGTTGCGGGTGGACTGTGTGAACCTTTGTATTGCTGGAATTTGGGTCGTTGTTTTCTTTTTGGGCTCGGGCAGGTTGTTTATGGAGTATTTGGGCTGTTTGGGATGTGTACAAGGCAGGTCGTTTTAGCCCTTGAGGGTAACTTGAATTCGGTTAGGGAACAAGTGCTAAGAGGCGGTTGGGTTTGTTTAGAAAACTGGTTGGTTTGTTTTGGGAATACACGGGTGTGTGGGAGTTGTTTGGATCTGATGTGGGAAGGTTGAGGGTGTTTTAGGTAGGTTTGGACTTGGTTTCTTGGTTTTCTTGGCTGACTTCAATCCCAAAGGCTTTAGGATTAGAAGTAGATCAAGAATGGGACTTGTTTTCCAAGTAGGAAACCTAGAGCTGATGCTTTCTTTCCTTTTTTTTTCGTTTCTTTCTTTGCTCTTTTTTTTTCTTTTGCGGCTCTCTAATTGATATTCAAGAACTTAGATTCAGTCCCAACAATTGAATTTTAGATCTACGTTCAAGGTGCCAAGAAAATAGAAGTTTTCTTCCCAAGTTTTCAAGAAACCCAAGACTTTTCCTAAGAACTCCCAAATTTGTTTTCAAAAACTTCAAGAAATCTGATCAAGAACCTCAAGAACTTCCCAACTATGCTTTTGGTATTCAAGGTTTGCAAGAAACAACACAAATATTCAAGATTTAAGGGTGAAACAGGTTCGATAACCCAAGAAAAGAAATTCCAGCAACTTGATTCAATGGTACGCGACACCCTTCTTCCTCTTTTTTTTTTGACACTTTCGCTGGGTTGTTTGCACAACCAAAGTGACACAACAACACAATTAATAGACTATGATCTAGACAAAAATCAGTAGCAAGTGATGACTGACCTAGACAGATTGGAAACGAGACACAAGAACACAAGAACACGATGAGGAAGCAAAAACCTAGCGGCTGGATTTTTTTCTTTTTCGTTTGTTTTTCTGGACAAAACACAATGACCACAATAATTATCAACAAACTAGACACAAACACAAAAGAGATTACACACCAACAGATTTTGTGTTCGGATGAACAGTACCACGGATGAACACTACGTGAACAGTGTCGGTGAACAGTACGATGAACAGTGACGTTTTTTTTTTTTGAAGACACACGAAATCAGATTTGAAAAGACAAGACTATATGATTCGACACAAAAGAAAAGAAAGATATAACCTGGTGGTTGTCGACTAGCTCTGATTACCAACTGATGTGATATACACTTGGACACGATCTAAACAACCAATCACCAACGGTTTGAGCAGCGGAAATTTGACCCAATCTAATCCCCGAAGTAGTGAACAATATTGATATTATCTCAACCCACTACTTAACGAATTAGCAAACCAAACTATAGGTAGAGGAACGCCACAACCAAGGAGTTACTTGATTGATAAGTTCACTTGAATAACTTGAGAAAGATTCTCAAATATTCAAAGAAACTCTCTTGGAAAGAGAAAGTCAAAGACTCACGATTTTTATTAATGCAAAAACTCGGTGTAAAGGTCTCTTGCCTTGGCTATATATAGCCATACAACTTGAAAACCTAAAGTGACTTGAAAACCCTAACTCGACTAGGCTAGGCCTTTGGGCCGATTCTACTACTCAAATCCACTATCTAATGTCAGCTTATAATCGACCCAATGAAGGCTTTAAACTGGCCCAACATAACCCAATAAAAGCTAATTAACCAACTTAAGTAATAGTGAGCCTAGACTCTATAAATCGGATCCAACTCAACATGAGGTCTTGGACCGAATTTATTCCGAGCAAATAAAATAGAAATCTGAAAAATAAACTACTAACTATTACTAAAAGATTCAATCTCTTGCAGCCTAAACATGGCCCATAAGCGGCCCATATTTCGTATAAAAAATCCTAGAAAATCCTCGATCAGGACGAAGAAGAAGTTGTGCTTCCAATTTTTTATCGAGGTGGGAGCATCCACTACGAGTTTCGGGATAGTCTTATTTCAGTTGTAGAAGTAGAACTAGCCCTTATCACTTCCGTGGCTTTTGAGGGTGTAGCATCGGCGGAAGAGGTTGACTGTTGGGGTCATCTCCTGTTCTCGGCAGAGCATCTCGAACCCTACCACAATTCGGACCGCATTCGGGACCAGCTGAGTGATCCGTACTCCCCAATATCTCAAAACATCTTGGAAGAACCTGGTGGTGGGCATCTTCTGCCCGGCTTCCAAGTGATCCGTGTAAACTGGCCACTCTACCCGTTGGGGACAGTTCGGCTGATTGGGTCGGCCCGGGCATATAGATGTTTTACCCTTCCATGAACGAGAGTACCTCCGGACTATTGCATTTGCCTCGGCCATGCCTATCATGCTGGCGAACATTGGGAGTTGGTCGAAGTCTATGGTGGTGAGGTTCGATGGGGTGGCCGGCTTCGCTACCCTTCGTCATAAGGGACTTCGGTTCCGAGATCGTTGTTTTATATCATTTCGGATTCCCCCTGACCGGCCTCTTGGGACTCCACCGCTTCCTGAGACACCTCGATGGCCTTTTCCCTAGGGCTAGACGAGGTGCCCTCCTCTTTCTCTGATGGGTCGGGCCTCTCTGCTCCCGCGTAGCTCGGCCTCACAGTCTCCTTGTGTGTGCGCGCCACTCGAGCCATGAATAATCAAAGGTGAGAAGAAGTAACTTACTGTTTTCTAAGAAGAGTTGACGTCAACTGACAAGAAAAGGCTTCGAACGTGCTTTGGTGGTTGCTTTAGCTTTTTACTACTAGAGAAATGGTGAAGAATGGGTGGTGAAAAAGACCCCCTATTTATAGGGCATGAAGAAAGGCAGAGAGGTGGCAAACTTTAAATTTCAAAAGGACGTGCCCATCTCTCCTCATTAATGCCCTGCCGTTTTCTGACATGGTGCTCTATGTCTCTCTTCACGATCTCACATCGTGTCAATCACTAGTAACCACCCCATCAAACCACGTCCCTCTAACTTATGCGCCCACGTCTGACATGTCATAATGGCCAAGCGTGACCTTCCGTTACTCCCCGTACAAAGAAAGGAGTGCCCCGGAATATGGATGACCTCGGGAAAATAAAAGCCTCGTAATGAGAAGATATCTTCATCATTCCCGAGGCTTGGGGGGCTTATTGAGGACGGTCACCTCGGCGCGTGTTCCCTGAACTGTCAACCCGAGAGGCCACAGTTATTTCCCTCATCTCGGCCCGAGGTCTTCTCGACCCCTATACCGAACTCAATGCTGAAACCCCGTACGATGTCAGTTATCTCGCCTCCGCGGAAAGGTTGTCAGAGCCAGCTCATCCCTCATTATTTCGACTGACCGGTTCACAGTAAAAGTTGCTTTATTGGGAAGGCACATGGATATGCTTTATCGGTAAACTACGTGCCTGCAAGTCAGAGGACCTAGACCACTGCTACGTGTCAGGACAGAGCCGTATATGCAGGTTGCAGGTCCCTAAAACTTGAATTCCCAGTCCTTCCCTCCAACCGATACCCTATGAGTACTATGTCCCTCCTCCACAAAAGGTGAGAGTACTGTTACATTCAAATTGACTACTACTCTTATTTCCTCTCACAAAAACTGACTTGATAGTCGGAGTGATCTCAGGGAACAAAGCCCCACCTCTTACTTCGATCAGGAAGCCTACCTCAAAAACTCACTTCGTTTAAGAGGGAACTGAATTATGATAGCTCGGCTACCTAACCAAAAATCACCTCTTCACAATCAATGATGACAACTCCGTCGTGGCCCTTCACCCGGAAAGCATGGAAAAGCTTCAGCTTTTTCGCAGCGACACCATCTTGATTAGGGTTCTTTCCCTCTTTCTAGGAATGGATTTCAGAATTGTTTGATCGTTTTCGTAGCTGGCTTTGACTTGATTTTTCATTATGGTTAGAGTTTGTGAGGATGTATACATTAGTGGTCTGGATGGTATATTAATGGTAATTTTGGACTACTCGATTGAGGGGTTTATTGGATCTGTGAAATTTTGGTGATATTTTTACTAAAGATTGGATTTTTGGAAACATTTTGGTACGCTCCTCGATCAACACGTTTCGAGACACGTAGCACGTTTGCCCAAGGATCTAGCGAGGTTGTCCCACGTTTGGTTTGCGGAACCCAAAACCAAGACGGACGACACGACTTGATTGAAGGTGGTAGAATGACGACTCCAATCGAGGTGAATACTCAAGTGGATAGGTCGGTGAACAATCAAGGACAATCACGAGATTGCTCAAGAACCCTTGCCAATGCAAGTAAAAGGAACCGTTTCTCTCAATAATGGAAGAGAAACTAAACTGAATTTTATTGATAAAAGTGTCTAACCCTTAACCCGTACAAAGTGAGCCTTCTTATAGGCTAAGGACTAAGAAACCCTAAAGACTAACTAGGAGGAGGGGTCGGCCACCCTTGGGCTTCAAGTGGGCCGAGATTACACCTTCAACTAACACTAATAACGAACTAAACGCTAAACTAAAGGCCTAGTCGGCCATCCCACATGTGGGCCACTTGACTCTTCATGGGCTTGGATCATCGTGTAGACAACTTGATTATCACCTTCCAAGCCTTCAATGTTCCTATGGACTCCTTGTTGGTCTTGAACATTTCGCACAAGGGTTGAAGAGACTCCTTGAAGCGCTTGGCCCGTGCACGTGTAACCGGGCCCAATGGAACTCGAACTGGATCATTACTTGGGCTAAGGTCCGTGCACACATCAGTCCCCTCCACTTGAGAAGGATTTGTCCTCAAATCTGGATCCTCCTCGTCAAGGAATGGGCTCAAATCCGCGACATTGAAAGTCGCGCTCACGTTGTACTCCCAGGTAGCTCCAATTTATAGGCATTGTCATTGATGCGTTGGCACGAAAAGGTCCATCACCCCTTGGGGACAACTTGCTTTGGCGTTGCTTGGGAAATCTTTCTTTCCTCAAGTGCAGCCAGACCCAATCTCCAGGTTCAAAAGTCATCTTGCGACGGTGCTTGTTAGCTTGCTGGATGTATTGCTGCGTACGCTTCTCAATATTGGCTCGAACAGCTTCATGTAACCTGCGCACAAAATCAGCTTTCTTTTTCCCATCTAAGCTAGTGTGCTCAGAGGAAGGTAAGGGTTCCAAGTCAAGTGGGGTCAGGGGGTTAAAGCCATAACAATCTCAAATGGTGAGTAGTGTTGCACTATGAACAGTTCATTATAAGCAAATTCAACATGTGGCAAACACTCTTCCCAAGATTTAAGATTCTTTTTAATCAAAGCCCTGAGTAAGTACCAAGTGTGCGATTGACAACCTCAGTTTGTCCATCGCTTTGGGATGACTTGTGGTCAAAAAAATCTAGTGCCAAGCTTAGACCACAAAGTCTTCCAAAATAGCTCAAAAACTTCACATCTCTATCACTAACAATGGTTTGAGGCATACCATGCAAACGAACAATTTCTTTAAAGAACAAGTTAGCAATGTGAGATGCATCATCAGTTTTGTGACAAGGGATGAAATGAGCCATCTTAGAGAATCTATCAACTACCACATAGATGGAATCATTACCCCTTGGTGACCTAGGTAGTCCCAAGACAAAGTCCATAGACAAGTCTACCCAAGGATAATGTGGAATGGGCAATGGGGTATACAAGCCATATGGATTTGTTTTAGACTTGGCCTTGTGGCAAGTGGCACATCTACCAACCATGCGTTCAACATCCCTACGCATATGAGGCCAGTAAAAGTGTTCTTGCAACATTGCTAAGTCTTAACAATGCCAAAATGACCCATGAGACCACCACTATGTGCCTCTCTAACCAAAAGATCACGAATAGAAGAATTAGGCACACATAACTTATCCACATAGAATAGAAATCCATCATGCAAAAAGTATTTCCATGCGGACTCTTAGCACAAGAAGCATATATTCACCAAAATCAAGATCATGTGCATAAAGTTCCTTAATCATCTCAAACCCTAATAACTTAGCATCAAGGAAAACAAGCAAGAATGTCTACGAGATAGTGCATCAGCTACACATTCGTTTTGCCAGTTTTGTACTTAATGACATAAGAGAAGGTGTCAATGAAGCTTACCCATTTGGCATGTCTCTTGCTCAATTTTGGTTGCCCCTTGAGAAACTTCAATGACTCGTGATCAGTGTGTATCACGAACTCCCTTGGACGGAGGTAGTGTTGCCAGGTCTCCAAACTCTCACCAGTGCGTACAACTCCTTGTCATACGGGTAGTTCAAGGCAGCACCTCCCAGTTTCTCACTAAAGTATGCACAAGGCCTCTTGTCTTGCATGAGAACAGCTCCAATACCTACACCAGAAGCATCACATTCAATCTCAAAAGTCTTGTTAAAGTTAGGTAATGCTAAAACAGGTGCATGTGTGAGTTTGTCCTTAAGGGTAAGAATGCTTGTTCTTGGGCTTCTCCCCAATGGAATTTATCATTTTTCTTTGTCACGGCGGTCAATGGACAGCAATGGTGCTGAAGTCTTTGACAAAACGCCGATAGAAGCCCGCCAATCCATGGAAACTTCGCACCTCAGGGACGGATTTTGGTGTTGGCCATTGCTTGATGGCCTCAATCTTGGATTCGTCTACTTTGATGCCCTGTAACTCACAACATAGCCTAAAAACACAAGCTCATTAGTACAAAAAGTGCACTTCTTAAGGTTAGCGTATAGACGCGCCTTTCGAAGTGTATCAAGAACTAATCTCAAATGCTCCATGTGCTCATGCATGTTCGACTATATATCAAAATGTCATCAAAGTAAACAATGACAAATTTCCAATGAATTGTCTCAAAACATGGTTCATAATCTCATGAAGTACTAGGGGCATTAGTCAACCCAAAGGGCATGACTAACCACTCATAAAGCCATGTTTTGTTTTGAAAGCGTTTTCCATTCATCGCCTTCTTTCATCCTAATTTGATGATAGCCACTCTTAAATCAATTTTAGTGAAAAAACAGCATCATCAAGCATATCATCTATCTAGGAATGGATGACGTATTTAACAGTATAGCATTAACAGCTCTACAGTCAGTGCACATGCGCCAAGTACCATCCTTTTTGGGGACAAGTATCACAGGCACAGCACAAGGATTAGACTTTCTTTACCCAACCCTTACCTAATAGGCCATCAACTTGCCTTTGAAGCTCCTTTGTTTCCTCAGGACCCATGCGGTAAGCGGTTTTTGGGTAGTGGTGCTCCAGGAATCAAGTCTATTTGGTGCTCGATCCCTCGAATGGGTGGTAAGCCATCAGGGACCTCATCAGGGAATACGTCCTCGAATTCCTGCAAAAGAGCAACTACACTCGAAGGCAATGCCTTATCGAGCTCATCAACATTTAGGAGCACATGTTTGCAAATCATGAGTAACACAGGCTGGTCAGAATTCACAAGTTTTCGAACATCCTTAGCCTTAATTATCATGTTTTGCTTCCTAGTGTTGGGTTTAGTTAATGCATGATCATGTGTGACACTAGGTGTGCTCACTTGACCCTTGGTCGATTGCTCACTTGTGGAAGTGGAGCATTTCCAGGGTCGGCGCCTTTTGTTTCCTCTTTTGGCGGTCCAATTCACACTCCCTTTGCAATTTAAGTTGGTCCTCATACACTTGTGCAGGTGTGAGTGGTGTTAGGACCATGCGTTTACCATTGTGCAAAAGAGTGTACTTATTTGCCCTACCATCAAATGTGACATGTTTATCAAATTGCCAAGGTCTTCCTAAGATGACATGTGTGCATGCATAGGAACAACATCACACACAACTTCATCAATGTAGTTGCCAATTGAAAAAGGAATACGTACCTGTTTGTAGACACGTACCTCACCTTCTTCACTTAGCCATTGGAGGCGGTATGGATGTGGATGTCTAGTTGTAGGAAGGCCCAAGCTTTCAACCATTAGTAAGCTTGCCACATTGGTGCAACTCCCACCATCAATGATGAGGCTACACACCTTATCACTTACTTTACATCGAGTGTAAAATAAGTTTTCCCTTTGCAATTGCTCGTCCTCCTTGACCGGGCGGTTAGCACGCGTCGTGCCACCAAACAACCGATTTCCCCTTGAGTAGGAGAGCATTCTTCCTCAGCCGAGTCATCCTCCAAGCAATCACCCTTGATCAATCCAGGCATATCCTCACAATCGTCATCGTCGGACACAATTTCCATTGTGAGTGACCAACATGACCCTTTGGTTTGGACATTGGGACTGGATGTGTCCAAACCCTTGGCACTTGAAGCACTTGATATCTCTACTCCTAGTCTTAGGAGTCTCATGGGTCTTAGAAGTGGACCTGGATGCATCAACAAGTTTGTTAGGGGTAAAATGGGAATTTCGGTTAGGAGCACTACCTTGAATTCGGCTAGAAGAAGTTGGTGTAGCCGAATTTCCACTTCGTGGGCTCCTCCGTGGTTGGTTTCCCCTCCATGAAGTCGAGTTGGAAGTTTGGAAGGTACGGCCTCCTCGCCTCAATTTCTTCCCCTCTCGGCCTTGATGGCTAGTTCAAGAAGATCATGCATGTCCAAGTAATGTTGGAGCTCCAAGGCTTCTTGAAGGTCAGGGTTGAACCTCTAAGGAACCTTGCCATTGTAGCCTCACTATCTTCTTGAATGTTTGCCCTCATCATGGCCATCTCGATCTCCTTGTAGTAGTCCTCCACACTCATGTTGCCTTGAGTGAGGGTTTGAAGCTTAGAGTGGAGATCACGGTTGTAGTAGCTAGGAACAAACTCTTGCGCATTAGTGCCTTGAGTTCTTGCCAAGCTCAGACTCGTGGTTCACCATTTCTCCGTCTATTAGTCCTTACTTGGTCCCACCAAACTAGGGCGTAGTCGGTGAACTCAACGGTGGCAACCTTCACCTTTTGCTCCTCACTATAGTCATAGCAGTCGAAGACCATCTCAATGCGGCCTTCCCATTCCAAGTAAGCCTCAGGGTCACTTTTGCCTTGGAACGTAGGAACTTGAATTTTAAGTCCCTTGAGCTCGTTCTTAGACGTGTCCATTTTTGGTCTCTCGGCTCTCTCCTCGTCCTCACTAGCCGAGTAATCTTCACTATTTACCCCTTTGGTGCCATTGTTACTTCGGTTGTGAGATCTAGAACGAGAGCCTCTTGTGAAACTCTTGGAGAGTTCATCAAAGCGGTTGTGAATTTCCTCGATTTGTTGCTCACTGATCCGCTTAAGCTTGTTTTTCATGGCGGTGAACATCAGTGAGTAGTCAGTGGTCGGATGAGCTTGCTCCATGGCCTTCATCTTACCTGCAAAAGGTTAGTGAACAAGAAAATAGGATAAATATAACCTTACTTCACTCCCTTAGTGTTTCACTCACCCTCGTATTTTCACTCAAAGCACTCTAATGATCTTACCAAAAATTCCCTACCTGTCGGGTCGGGTAGTTGAGAAATGCCGCACAAGTCCAACAACTGTCACCCAAACTGTCCACAAGAGTAACCAAGAAGCAAAGACACAATGCGGATGCAAAATGGAAACAAGAATGGACGATTTTGGAAGCTTGCTAGTGGCGGACAGAAACGGAAACTAGTGCTAGTGTGGAAAGAATCCAACGAAAACCTTAGTTCCTAAAATGTAGGAGTGTGTCCAAGTGGAATTGAAAGAATTGCCCAAGTTGTCTACTTAGTTTCCTAATTGATTTTGGAAACAAGTTAGTCTTTGGAAACCTTTAGAAAACCTTTTCTTCTTGAAAATAGATTTTGGTAACTTCCCAAGTCCAATTCCAATAAGGATTACCAATCAGATTTTGTCTCCTTTCCAAACCCCTTCACTCAAGTCGGTTGGGACCCTATTAAATCCCAAAGGAAATCCGAAGCTCACCCACACACAAGTTTAGGTTCGGATTTATTTTCTTTTTGCACAACACTCCAAGGCAGTTTCGGTCCTCTTGGTTCAAAGCAATGGAATCTCAACAAGGTAAAGCAAATACCCCTCCTCGGGCTCCCCCCCAATGGGGTTACCCAAGGTGTTCCCAAGGAAGAAATAACAACTCCAAGGAAACCCTTCACCACCGCTAGAGAGTACAAGAAGTTGTACACTAGAAGGATGAAACAAGTTCCCAAGAAACAAGATAGTCAAGAACTCAAGAAGTGGTGGATCAAAACTTTTGAATTTTTTTTCCCTTTGTTTTATTTCCCTTCAGATTGGAGACAAGATGTAATGGTGACTGTTTTGGCAATAAAATTTCGAATTTTCCCTTCTTGTTTTTGTTTTCTTGCCCACCGAATTCTCTCTCTTTTCTTTGCTTTTCGTTTCTTTTTTTTTTACTTAAACAAACGACACAAACACTTGGCCGAAGGGATTAAATTCTAGAATTTGGCTCGACCAACAACACACAAGAAACAATCAAACTTCAAGATCCTCCAAGAACTTCCAAGGTAATTACCAAGAACTTCAAGATTGTGATCAAGAAATTCAAGAAACTCAAGATTCTTGTAGGTTCTCTTCAAGATTCACAATAACCAACAAGTTTTACCAAAAATCAGATTTGAAAAACAAGTAAAACAACTTGGACGGCACACGGTTAAACTTGGACAGATCCCTACACGATGACACACACAACTAGCGAGAAAAAACAACCCTAGCCGCCGCAAAAGTTGGTTTTTCTTGGGGGCCAAGCCACGGACAGAATTGAACACGAAGGAAACTAATTTGCCACGTGAAATCTGGACAGATTTGATATCACCAAGACGAACTAACGACGCACCACACGCAAGGCAAGTTACCGACAGATTTGTGACACAACAACGACTCAACAACACAAGCAAGTTCGAACAGAAATTCGCGACTGATTTGCAACGCAACAAGGAAACAAACGTTGGCCAGATTTGACACGACACATGAATGAACTACGGACAGAAATTGAACACTTACGGTCAGAATCCAACCATGCACGATGTAGTACAACTTCGGACAGATTGCAAACAACTAGCGACTCAACAACGATGAACAAGTTGCGGACAGAAATTTTTTTTTTTTGAACAAGGCAGCGGAAAACACGAAGGATAAACCCTAGACGACTCAACAAAGACAAAACAACAGATATAACGGAAGATACCTCAACCTATGCTCTGAAGCCAACTGGTACGCTCCTCGATCAACACGTTTCGAGACACGTAGCACGTTTGCCCAAGGATCTAGCGAGGTTGTCCCACGTTTGGTTTGCGGAACCCAAAACCAAGACGGACGACACGACTTGATTGAAGGTGGTAGAACGACGACTCCAATCGAGAAGGATACTCAAGTGGATAGGTCGGGTGAACAATCATGGACAATCACGAGATTGCTCAAGAACCCTTGCCAATGCAAGTAAAAGGAACCGTTTTCTCTCAATAATGGAAGAGAAACTACAACTGAGTTTTATTGATAAAAGTCTCTAACCCTTAACCCGTACAAAGTGAGCCTTCTTATAGGCTAAGGACTAAGAAACCCTAAAGACTAACTAGGAGGAAAGGGGTCGGCCACCCTTGGGTTTCAAGTGGGCCGAGATTACACCTTCAACTAACACTAATAACGATACTTAACACTAAAAACTAAAGGCCTAGTCGGCCATCCCCACATGTGGAGCCACTTGACTCTTCATGGGCTTGGATCATCGTGTAGACAACTTGATTATCACCTTCCAAGCTTTCAATGTTCCTATGGACTCCTTGTTGGTCTTGAACATTTCGCACAAGGCCTTGAAGAGACTCCTTGAAGCGCTTGACCCGTGCTCGTGTAACCGGACCCAATGGAACTCGAACTGGATCATTACTTGGGCTAAGGTCCGTGCACACATCACATTTGCTCGTGAAATGCACAGTGGAGAATAGCTAGGGATAAAGTAGTAAGTAAAACTTTAAGCCTTAGTTACTGTGTTTAGTTGTGTCAGTGCTTATCCATTCTGTTTACTCGCAATTTTGCTACTATTGAAAGGCTAATTAGTCCAGGTATCTTCTTGCTTTAGAATATATGCTGGTGGATATTTGGAATATGCACCCCTGAATATGGGGTATAAGTTCCTGTAAATCTTTTACTTGATTATCTTTTGAATCTGAAGACTTCCATTTTCCTATCAAAGATGCCAAGGAACTAGTTTGTGTGAGCTAGCAATTGTAAAACTTTTTTTGTGTGGCGCAGGTTGGGGAGCTATATTTATCTTCTTGTGATTTGGAGTATACATGTCCTGTTTAAACATGTCCAAGGTCATTAATATCTTAGCATGAAATTAATTGCAGATTAGTGCTTTACAAACTGGACATGGTCCACAAGAAATTTTTCTTTTACTGATTCCATTTTTTTCTGTTTCTCTATCAATGAGATGCTATTCTAAGATTCCAATTCCCATTTCCCAACGTTGCATTCATTATAAAAATAGAAATGCAAGTGCAGCCCAATAATGGAATAGCCAACGACTTTCTCTTGCCTTCAATTATTGGACACAGATTTGCGAGCTCCTCTGTCCTCACCATATGTCTGCCTAGAGCACCACCGCTGCCCACCCATTACCCAACACCAACCATCTATCGCTCGTCCCCCAGAGGAAAATGGCCGGCACATACCGGAAACCCCATGCAATTATGATCCCATATCCTTATCAAGGTCACATTAACCCCTTTGTACACCTAGCGATCAAGCTTGCCTCCAAAGGTTTCATAATCACTTTTGTTAACACCCAATCAGTGCACCACCAGATCTCCAAAGCACAAACGGGCAGCAGAAGAGGTGACATTTTCGCCAAAGCCCGTCAATCTGGTCTGGACATACGTTACGCCACCGTCAGTGATGGGTTCCCGCTTTCTTTTGATCGATCCTTGAACGAGGATCAATTCGTGGAAGGCTTAATACATGTTTTCTCTGCCCACATCGATGAACTAGTGGGAAATTTAGTAAATTCGGAAACAGAACCTCCAGCTACATGCTTGATCTCGGATACGTTCTTCGTGTGGGGATCTGTAATTGCCAGGAAACATAATCTCGTCCATGTTTCTTTCTGGACCGAACCAGCTTTGGTCCTCACTCTCTATTATCACTTGGACCTCCTCAGGCAAAATGGCCATTTCGCCTCTCCTGGTGAGTTCTCCTCTGACGTCGTTTCCATTATGCAATTGATTAACTACGAATGTACTGCTTTTTCCTTTGGCGCAACAAAATATGGGTCAGCTTTTAACTTTTTCTAATACGGATTTTGTACAATTGTACGTTGCTTAAATTAAATGCTTTTTTTTTTTTATTTTGGTTGGAGGTTGGTTTAGTGATTCGCAGGGACAACATAGATTACATTCCAGGAGTTAAAGCTATCGAGCCCAGAGACCTGATGTCATATCTTCAAGCCACCGACATCTGGACGGTGGTGCACCAGGTAATTTACAAGGCTTTTGACGATGTGAAAAGAGCCGACATCATAATTTGCAACACTGTCCAAGAGCTGGAGCCGGAAACAATCTCAGCCCTTAATCGCAAACAGCCAACCTATGCCATTGGGCCCGTCTTCCCTGCAGGCTTTACCAAGAGCAATGTAGCCACTAGTTTGTGGTCTGAGTCAGACTGCACTCAGTGGCTTAACGATAAGCCTGATGGGTCAGTTTTGTACGTCTCATTCGGGAGCTATGCTCACACGAGCAAACAAGACGTTCTTGAAATGGCCCATGGGCTCTCAGCAAGTGGGGTGAGTTTTATTTGGGTGCTTCGTCCAGACATTGTCAGCTCCGATGAAACTGATTTCTTGCCCGTTGGATTTGAAGACCAGATTAGAGATCGTGGTCTGATTGTACCGTGGTGTTGCCAGATTGCCGTGATATCGCATCCTGCGATCGGGGGTTTCTTAACTCATTGCGGATGGAATTCGATATTGGAAAGTATATGGTGTAGTGTGCCGTTGGTTTGTTATCCACTGGTTACTGATCAATTCACCAATCGTAAGTTGGTGATCAATGATTGGAAAATTGGAATTAACCTTTGTGACAAGCAGGCGATCACTAGGGATGAGGTCGTGGAGAAAATTAGTCTTTTAATGAATGGACGAGTTTTGGATGAGTTGAGAGCGGCAATCAAGGAAGTCAGAAAGAAATTAGAACTTGCACTGTCCACAAATGGATCATCGGAGGGCAACTTCCATCAGTTTGTGGAGAAAATCCAGACCCAAATGCGGGAGAAAGTTGGGATAGCTGCTAACGGACACCTTTCTTCTCGTTGACACGTGCTTGACAAAGGGTATATTGCGTTCTGCCTTGAGTTTCGGAAGCAATGAAGGTTGGGAGCAATTTCTTTTTTTTAAAAAAAATCTTCTCCCCCCTCCTCACATCCTTGTTTCCTCTAACTGTCATTTTAGAATTTGAAGCTGGCAGAACCAATTCCGATGGTTATGTGGAATTATTGTTTGATTATTCTTAATAGCACAAGTCTAGGTAATAAAGCGATTATATACTATATATGCTACGATACAAAATACGAAATTAGTTTTTTTCTAATGTTTGGTTTAGAGTAAACATAGCGATATGGCATGGTATTATTATTATTTTTTAATTTAAAGGAAGATCTCATTAGTCTTTGGAAGTGTATTATTTCAGCTGCAATGCAATTGTAATGCTGTAACAATTTGACAAGCAGGTATTCATTAGGGAGTTATTAGGAGGGTTCTCAGGTGTTAATTTTTTAGAAAGTTAATAGAAAGCTAATGATCAAACCATTAGAAAAATTCTTGTTATGGACTGGTGAATAGTTAAAGTTTTTTGGATACTGGACAAGAAAAACAATTACCGGGCCATGGACCCTAGTTAAAGTTTTTTGGATACGTAACAAGAAAAGCAAACAGTACTGTTATGTATTTGAATAATGCTCGCGATCAGAGGACATGCCAAGTTGTTTAACATCTGGATAATCTACTAATCACGCTTAATACATCCATTGGCAGCATCGATAATAGCTCAGATTTGAAATACATCTAAGATACAGAAGCAATTAAATCACGAACTTGTCGTTTTGCGTGTACTCTCTTCACTGATTTGTCTCTTTGGCTCTTCCTCGTATCGCTCAAAGACATAAAATCTACTTAATTAATAAATTTGAATTGTCATCAGTCAAATTGGAAAGGGTCATGTGGCCTAGTGGCTAAAAGAGGATTTAGGCTGCGTTTGGTAAAATTGAAATTTGAAATCTGAAGTTTGAATCCATTAAATTATTGAATCATTAACTATTAAATCTAATACATTTGAAAGCATATCACATTCAGTGATAAATGAATAGATTGTCACTTAATTTTGTGAGCAAGTTTTATCCGGAAAATTCAGTGCCACTTAATTAATTCAAATGTTCAATTTTTTGTTATCAAACGGTCTGAATATATTAAGATCTGAATCTATTAAGTTTAAATACTAAATTGGGTTATCAAACAGGACCTTAGTCTCCTTGCCCACTCTCCCACTTCTTAATTTTCACTCCTTCTATAATTAAAAAAAATAAAATTCTTTCATTTTTTTTTTGTAAGTGGAAGGTTTTGAACCTAATACCTCCTACTTACAATCTCTCCTCTTGTTACCGAAGCCAACCCCCTTCTTCACTGTTGGATCAATCCAGCTAGAAAAATTTATGTGTGTAGTGCATGTTAGCATGTATTTTGTGAGAATCCGTAAATTTTCTTTATTTCTAGGCTTTAATTTATTTATTTGCACCCGTTTTCCACATTTTCTTTATTCTATAAATTTTCTAGACATTTTTATGTGTAAATAGGGTTTTAAAAATATTTTTCTAGTATAAGACAATTTACGAGATTTTTGGAGTGAATAGTGGACGTGGGACCCGCTAGTGCGTTAAGTGATAGAAATTCGGCCAATTAGGTCAAATTTTGCGTACAGAGATTTAATTACCAGGTGTTAGTAGGTGATTAGAGGTTACCGAGATGGATTAAACCTAGTGAGCAAGAAGATAAGTTTAAAACTTACAAAGGTGCCACGTGTCGCGACCCGATTGGCCAAGACATGCCTAACTTTTGACCACCTTTACCAAAAGCTAATTTTGACCCAAAACCATCTTCACTTTGCTCCCCTTTGGCCGAACCTTGTGAAGAGAAAAGAAGAAAGAAGCTTCAACCTTTGATTTCCTTTTCTTGCTTCAATCTTGCAAACTAACCGTTTAAATCTCAAATCCCTCCATAAAATCCACTTGCTAAGGAAGATTGAAGGTCTTGGTGGAGTTGCTTTGGTGGTAAAGCTCCTAAGCTACAACCTTTCTTGAGGAATTAAGGTACCTTGGGTAGAAATTCAAGTTTTGCTTACTATAATGCTAAATTAGTGGCCTATGGTGGCTTAATAGCTTGATTCATGGATGATTTGATGGTTTATTTGAAAGTTGAGTAAATTTTTGATTTTATTGGGAATTTTTCTGTTTTATATGATAAGTACTAGTTAGCCTTGGATTGATGGTTTAATATTGGGCCAATTGGAGCTCTTGTATGTGAATTGCGGTTAATTGCGGAAAATTTCAGCTTTATGTGGGAAAATTCCAGATTAGGGTTCTTATGTTGCCCTGTTCTGACCAGTTCTGTTCGTCCAGGATGGAGGCCGAATTGGCCTTAGCTCAAAACATGAAAGTTGTATAGAATTAAGTGTAGATTATGCCTGTAAAATTTCAGCTCAATCGGAGCACGGTAGCCTGTGAAATGACTATTTTACCCCTGCTTCCCTGTTTCTGTCCGGAAATGATAATCAGCCTCTGTAATTGGCTCGTTTGACTGGGAAGATGAATGAATTAACTTTTGATGCCTTCTTAAGAATTGTAGCCTTGTATCTTAGCTTTCTAATGGCTTTGGAATCAACTGAATCGGAGTTGTGTAGCCTGAGTTATTGCTGGTTAAAGTCAGTGCTGATAACTAGACTGATCTTAAACTTTTGGATCTGTGTTTGGTAAATTCGACTTACATAAACTATAAATTAGGTTAAGTGGCCTTCATAAAAGTTGTTCCCCTCTGTCTTAGCTTCGAAATGGTATAAGGTTCACCCCGATTCGATAACCATAGCTTCGGTTATGACTAAAATGCTACGAGATACCAAATCTGCCATTTAGCTTTTGTCTCCAAAATTGATATTTGCTTGCACTATTGCACTTGTGTTATACTGGGATGATTTTGGAGCCTATGGAAGGGCTATTGTGGTAACCTTATTTGTGTGTGTTTCTGGGGCTGATTGAGGAAAATAATGAAGCCATATATGGCTGGAAATTTGGTAAACACAAAGGGCACGCCGCCCAACTTTCTAGGCCGCTTGGTTCCTTCAAGTTTGAGTTGATTCTTAGTAGCTGAACGGCTTTTAGGTCATTCAAGCCCCTAGGTCCTCCTGTTACCTTTTCGTTCCGAAAACACGCTTTTGCAACTTTGCCTTCATAGTTCATTTGGGTAGGCATACGACTCATAGTCGAGCCTCACTTGTGCGTTTCATTTACTAGAATTTGGGATGTGAAAACCTTAATTGCTACTTCGGTTATTTTAGGGTTTCTTGGCGATTAAAGTCATTTTGGGGGAAAAACTTTTGAAGTATCTGCACTTGAACTGGTGAGTGTACCATCCCCTTAAATTGGTGCTTATCTGATTCAGCTGTACTTGCAACTTGCAACTTGATTATCTGTGACTTTTGTATGCTTCGTATGAAACGTGAGTGTACTATGGCATGATTTAAGTGCTTAAGTGACTATATGTCTTTGAAACTGTAAAGTGCTCAACTGTGAACTGCGGGAACGAGGCGAGGGTGTACTTTACCGCTCTCGTCCTCTTACTGTGTAACTGTTTACCATTGTACTGCACTGTGTTTGACTGGAAACTGTGAAACTGCACTGCGATTGACTTGAATATTGGGCATGAGCCCCACCACTGTGCTGTAATCACTGAGCTCAAAGCCCTAGTGGAAGTTACTCGAGTCGAGCCAGCAAGGGCTGGTAGACGAGGTAACGACCCTCGGGTCACTGTTTGTCGAGTGGAGTGTATCTCCTCGACCTTCCGGTATACTCGAGTATTACCACCCACTGTACTGCTGAGGTGTTCGGGCCCGGTGAGGGGTATGTTTGGTGGACGGAATCGGCGTTAAAGTGGTGCTCTACTGGACGGGTTACTTTATTTGAAAGTTGACGGAGTGTCAACTACTATTTGATCAAGCTCCGATGAAGAAAATGGGAACTTTGGCTCCTGAGAGCCACCTGTATCCTTTCTCTTGGAAATGATTATTTATTTCCCTATCTGGTGTGTATAACTGCATGATTGATACGTGAAATGCCATGATCCATGACTACTTGTATTCTTGGTACCTCATTGAGCGCAAGCTCACCCCGTTCCCGTTATCTTTGTTTTTCTTACAGGGGACCAATTTCGAAATCATGATTTTGAAGAAAAGGGGCGAGCTATTGTATATGTATTTTGTTAAGCTCTTTTGCAACTGAAACCCTAATTGTATTTTGACCGATATGGATACCCTGGCTTGTATTTTAGTTACTTTGTTCAAGACTTTGATGTAACAATATGTATAAGTGTAATCATTTGAGATGTTGTGATTCTATGGTTTTGGATTCTTTCGCGCGTAGTCTAGGGTTTTGTAGGATTCGACTTCGTAGTCCTGGCGAGAGCTGGGCAGGCAGTCCGCCAAACCCTTTGGTTCGCCTTAGGGAGGTGGGGCTGTCACATATTTATCAATAATTGAAATTCTCTCTCTGTATGATGAAGGGCAGCAAATAACTTCATCCTATTTTGAGTTTTTATTGAAATTATCTAATGATTGAAATCCTGTCTTGAACCCAATGGTTGGCTGCAGGTATTACTAAGTTATGAAAAAGGCCTAATGGTAAGTGTAGAGGCTCATATCTATACAAGGCTTGGAAAGGGGTCATTTTCAAACTGTTATGATAGTTTGTGTTGTACTTGTAAACACCAAAATTTCATTTATTTTATTCAATTTTAGCTTTATTCATATTTTATTTTATTTTATTTTTATTTTAATTGATTAAATGATAGTTAATGTTCATTTTATTTATTTTTATAAATTAGATTTATCATTTTCATTTTTAAGGTTTTTTTGCATTAAATTTCTAAAAAAGGAAAAATTCTCACAAAAATTCAAAATTTGTCTTTAATCCTTTTAGATTCAATTTTTTTTTAAGATAAATGAAAATTGTGGAATGCATTTGTAATTAGGAATTAACATTTTTTTTGTTTACCTAAATTGTTTTTGAAAAATATATAATAAATAAAAAAATAAGAAGACAAGTGTAATAGGGAATTATTAGATAAATGTATTAGGGGGATAGTAGCCAAGTGGAGGCCATGCAAGAGGGCTAGGTGTGATGGATAGAATTTAGACAAATGTCCCTATTATTTGATGATTATTTGATGAGTAGGATGACACTTGTTGTTTGAGGGGATTTTTGGAAGGAAAAACAAAAAAAAAAGAAAAAAGAAAAAACCAAGGAAAGGCTACGGGGCTGTAGGCAGTAGAGAGAAAAGGAAGAAAAGAAAAAGCGGAGCCGATAGAGAGGTTTTCCTTGGGAACCAAGGGGAAGTACAAGAAAAGCTTCGGACATTAGAAAGCAAAAGAGGGAGAGGCTGTGGGAGGAGAGTCGTCGGGGCTGAGGAAGGAAAAAACCAGAAAAAAAGCAAAAGGAAAAAGCTGGAAAAAGAAAAAACTGGAAGGAGGGTTTCGGGGCTGGCTGGAACCGAGAGGGAAGGGAAGCTACGGGGGAAAACTAAGAAGGCTTCAGGCAAGAAAAAACTAAGAGGGCTAGAAGGAGGAAAAAGGCTGGTGAGGGTTTTCGTGGAGCAAAAGAAAAAGCAAGAGAGCTACAAAGGAAAGAGGGGCGGCTAGAAAGAAAAGGGGGAAGGGTTTCTCGGCTGAAAAAGGGGGGAGCTTCGGGAAAGATCTGAGAGGAAGTTACGGGCAAGGAAGGGAAGGAAACCGAGAGAGGGAGAGAGGAGATTGGGAGAAGGTGGTGGTTGAGGAGGAGTCTTTGGCTGAGGGAGAAAAAGAAAGCTACGGGCAAGAGGGTAGGAGAAAAAAACCAAAGGAAAGGGAAGAGCTTCAGGTGGGCAGTGGAGAAAAACAAGAGAAATAAGAGGAGAAACCAGATTGGAGCTCCAAGTTGCGATTTTTCCAGCACTGGGCATCTCTGTGGCAGAATTCTCTTCATCCGTTTGTGTTTGTACGTCTCGCCTAGGAGCTCTCGTGATTGTTCAACCTTATAAGCGACAAAGGCTAAAAGTAGTCTTTCCATCTTTTCTAGATTATGGGGTTTACAGCAAAGGCATTAAAATCGTTGTTGCTATGCTTGTTGCCGCGTTCTTCTGTTTTCCTTCCTCCTTGTATTTTCTATTCACGAATTTGGGTGGGAGTTCTGAGCCATGAAACTGGTGTTTTTTCTGTGTTGTTGGCTTCTGGTGCAAAAAGGGGAGAACAATGGGTGTAAATAATTTGACTAGAACCATTTTTCTTATGGCTACGCATCTCTGTTTCTCTTTGTTGTTTTTTTTTTCTTTCTTCCCTTATCATTTTGGTTCCAAAATCTGTTAATCGATCTGATGTTTGGTTTTCTTTATGAGGGTGAGAATGATTTTGACATGGGTTTCAGTACTCTTAAAATAAATGTTTTGGTTCCTTTCCGTTTATGATATGACGACCCTGGATGACCTGCTATGGGAACTCAAGAAACCAGTGAAGAAGAAGATGAATTCTTCGAATCAATTGCATGAAAATTTCAGACAAATTGCATTCTAACCCCTCAAGTTTCCTTTTATTCCACTATGGCCCAGAAAATTGGAAAATTTAATCAAATTTGCCCCTTTAAAATGTTATTTTCCTTTGGTATGTCTTAATGTGATTTTTGGATAGATTTTTAGTGAATTTTAGGATGAAATTTGAAGGTTTAATAACTTTTGCTAGATTTATAGTTTTTATTTGGATTTTTAGTAAAAACAATTAAATATTTGGGTAATATTTTTTGTTTTGGGGTTTGATGAGAGGATTTTGATTTATTTTGTGAATTTTAGCATTTAGTTTTGGTAGACTTCATCTTAAGCCATTTATTTTACTTTATTTTAATTCTAGACCCTTAATATTTGTAGTAATAATGATTTGACCCTAAAACTTCTTTAATTCTGTCAATTGGGTCCTTATTTGTTTTAATTTGTTGAATATGGGTGGTTTATTTTTATTTGAATGATTTGACTGATTCAATTTCATGTTTATTTTCATTTTTCTTGTGATTATTTGTTAATAAAAGCGATGTCTTGACCTTTTTATTGTTTTGGAGGGTAAATAAGGGAAACTTCATTTCATTAGGTCACCAATTCAAGGGAGGTGTACTCTACACTTTATTTTGGTTTTACTTGATCTTATGTGCCCCTATGTGACTTCATGTGCGTAATTGCATGCCTTTTAAATGTTTTTATTTCATTTATTTATTTAGTCACTTTAATTGTTTTTTGAATTAGTATATTTATTTTAATTTAATTTTGGTTATTTGAGAGGCATTAAAATGCCAAGATGTAATAGTTAGGTTATTATTTTATTTTATTTCATTTTCCCCCTTAGATTGTAGTTAGAGCCCCTAATGTAATAGTTAGGTCTTTATTTGCTTTGTGTGTTTTGCATGCTTGTGTGTTTACGTGTTACTCGCTTTCTTAGGGTCTTACATCTAGATATCATGCTTATGTGTTATGTGTTTTATGTGATTTATGTGTTTATTTGCTTTATTATGTTTTATATGATTTATTTGATTATAATAAGTGCATGACGTCACCACACTAGTCTAATGCTAGTTGTGGCCCTTTTTTCGATTCCACACTAGTCCAATGTTAGTTTGTGGCCATTTTTTCGATTTCTCACTAGTCCAACGCTAGTGAAAACTTATAAACATGGGCTAGTCCAACGCTAGACCCTTAGAGACCATCCACGCGCTAGATCATGTTTGTGTGGCAATCACTACATTTTCGTGCATATTTTCTACTTTTTTAGGGTTTTTATCATTTTGCATGACATTTCCTCCTTATATGTATATCTCTTATCCCATATTCCCCTATATATATATCCCTTATCCCATATTTCCCCTATATGTATATTTCTTACTCCTATGTATGAAACATGACATTAGATTTGCATTTCATTTAAGGAAAGTTAGAACTAGGTTAGATCATTTTGCTTGCCTAGATTAGGGAAATACCCCTCGAATATGGGATATGGACGAATGTGGCTTTTCTAGCCTTAGCACGTTCGTATTTCCTCTATAAAAGGGAAAATTGAGTCACGAATTTTAGCCCTCACACCCATTATGATGCATTCCTCTAGGTCATGTATATTTGTATTTTCTTTTCTTTCCTTCGAGTCTCATATTTTTGCATATTCGTGACCTCTTCAAAGAGTCACTCTTGGGCATCATGATTAATGTGACTTGCATCAATTAAGTTTTGAAGAGATATTCCGACCCCCCGATACCTCCTAGGTTTAGGTTTTGCATCCATATAGTGACATCCAAATGTGATAAATTCTTAGGTTAAAAGAAGAAAATTTTTTGACTAAATCACGCAACTAACCTTGGTTAGGTTGAAAGGGTGTTGGATTTTATTCTTACATTCCCTTTTTTCAAATGTGACTCCCGACCCCTTTTCTCTTGATTTTCGCAGACTTGGAGTCGTTTAAAAAGGGTTTTCTCTACTTTTTCTTTAAAAAATTCATTTTAGGTGACTTGGTACACCTTAACTCAATATCAAGTGGCGACTCCTATTTTTCATTAAAAAAACCCTTTTTAAACTATTATTTTGGGTCAAAACCGTCGCACTTTCAAGTCCCATTTAGGCCAATTTCTTTCTTTACTTTCTAAAAATCAAAAAATCATTTTTCAATCAAAAATTAATCAAGATTCATTCCTTTATTAAAAATTCATTTTTTACTTAAAATAAATCAAAAATCCATTTTTATAAAAGATTTTAAATTTTATTTTAAAAATGGAGCGCGACAGTACCGGCATTCGGCTAATGCAATCCATTTGCTCCATTTATGTTGTCTTTGTCTTGTCATACATTTCAGGTACACCTCAAGGTATTGATTGAACCTTTCACTCGAGGATGGAAGGCTATACTGTAGTACAATTAAGTGCCACGTAATTTAAAGAGTTCTTTTCAGAACACGTTAGTAAAAATCTTATATCCCTGTCTATCACTATGGATTCTGGTAATCCATGTAGTCTATATATCTCCTCCAACAATTTCTTTGCCACATGTTTAGCAGAAAAAGGATGTGTCATAGGAATGAAATGACCAAATTTAGTTAGTCGATCAAATTACAACTAAAATAGTATCGAATCCACTAGACAAGGAAGTTTCTCAATAAAATTCATGGTAATATGTGACCATTAGTCTCAATTGCACCCCTAGACTCGATCCTTCATTAAGGATAAAATAGACAAATCACCCTATCGAGGATGAAAACACTCAGAGAGTCAACATCGCTTGAAATAATGGGATAACCGCCTCACCCCTAACTCGCTCTTTACCAACTCTCGTTAAATAGGGCTCACGTGTTGGGTGAGTCTGCCGAATATGCTACAGTATTGAGTATATATTGAGGCATTATGAATAAAATCCCCGATGTTCCAGTGTCTGGACTACGTATATCTGAACATCTTAGGTTTGACATTTTGGTTCTATCCTGTGCAATTTTTTAGCTTAGTCATCCAAGAGTTCCGGCCTCCATTGCTTGACCACCAACAGAGTTGCCTTCTAGATCACACCAGAATTAAAATGCTTTATATAACGGTACAAAATAGGTTATCACAATCTGACCCATTACCTAAGGTTCAAACCTTTCATTCTACAACACGTACACAATTCATGTATATTTGTGAGCTTTCTGTATGTGATTTTGATTCGATTAAATACTTCCATGAAGCAAATCTGAATAGAATTTGACATGAAAGTAGAGGTTTTAGCATATAATGGAGCAGTAATATACAGCCAAAAATATATCACAGAGTAAGGGGTGTGTCATCTCCTCCATTGCTTTGCTGCTTAACTTCTTGCTCTCACCTTTTTCCAAAATATTGTTGTAGAATGCAACAAGATGGCGTTTGAGCTTCCTTAATGCATCAGAAGACTTTCTGTGAGCACCTAAAAGCTACGTAAAGAAAAGTGCCAGAATAAATGAAGGATATATGCAAATATTAAAAGATAAGAAATAGCTTGTGATAAATGAATAACAATTTGACAAAAAGGACTCAATGAGAAGTCATACCTCAGAAATCAAGTAACTTTCTAAAGGGTTACACTGATGAGTGCACACATATTTGGAAAAACAATCCAGGTAATACAAGAAGTTATATCTAGATAATAGTAAATAAATGTACAAACCTACAAGCCAAAGGGTCCAACATCTTATCTAGAGTTTCTATTTGAAAAGCAAGGAACCAGTTGACCCACAAAATGCTTTTGACCCGTAACCAGATTATAACACTTAAAATTATCCATAAACATAACCACCAAGAATATAATTTTATGAAGCATCAAAATTTCTTAAAAGGCTCTAAGTCAATAATCAGTTGGGCCTCATTCAAAGTCTAGTTGAGTGACCAGATAGTATGCACATAAGCCTTTATTCCTTTACCCAATTTTCATATTGACATTCAATATTCTCAATTAAGATTTGATAGATTTCTTATCACATTGCAATTCTTTTGTATTTCTTAGGGAAAAAAAGTAATTCTCTTGTAGCAATCCCTAACCTCTGTTACCCATGTCACACCTTTATATACTTCGCAACAAAGGCAACTAAGGCTTCATTTGCATTTTCAACAATAGGCTAACAAAAACAGTCATTCTATCAACTATTGGATTATCAAACTACAACCTTAGAAAAAGGTTCAGCGAACGACCATGCTAACATGAAAAAATTATTGGTACTAAACTATGACAAATCAAATCACCCATCATAACGGAAACTAATCGTGTACAACATACGAAGAACAAGGCACAAATAGGAATACATTTAGTGCACTTCTCATAGGAACTAAACTGTCAAGCTCACATAACAAAAGTAGTTACCTGCTCAAGCATTTGATATGACTTCATTTTTACTTTAGCCTCGTTGTAAATATTTACAAATAATCTAGAGTAGTTTCAGGAAGCTGAGCTTAGACAGGAAAATACTTACATTAGTAAAACCTTCAACTTGAATCCCAATTCCTCATATTTCACCACAAACTAAAGATACTGATCAAGCTAACAAGAGTAGTACACATAGAAATTTAAACAAAACGTAGTATATGAAAAATTTATGTGTAGTATAAGGAATATTGAATATTTAGTAGGTAGAAATTTTTGAAAAATAAGGGAAAAGAATACCTTAGCATCACACCAAAAATCTGGTTATTATGTCACTTATTGCAACGGTTAACTATATCAAAGCTAAATTCTCAGTTCACTTTTAAAAGGAATCAAAGCCAAGTTCTCTTTCTCCTGCTTGCATAAATGAAAAATGAAAAATTGACTTTGATACAAGAGTTATCCAAAGAAAGTCATACATTAACCATTAAATAGCCGAAATTTGTATCAAACTTAACAAACCACAGTTGGCAATTCTAAGTAAATGTGTCACTTTGAAGTGGGAGTAGACAATTAGGTAAGCATGCGCTTGGCAATACATAGATATTACAACCAACTTGAGAGTGTTTGCACGAGATGCAATAATACTAACTGTTCAAGTTATCAGCTTCACTAAGTTTTGATAGACATCCATTAACTAAATATATTTTATGTGTCAAATAAAGAAAGATTACCCATCTTTCAAATATTATCAACTTAATTCATATTAACTAAAATAACCATCAAGTGTATTATCATTCTATTAATAAGAATTGGACTTGATTAATGATAATTATAACCGCCATAGCTTTCACCTCGTTCAAGCCGTTTCTAGGATTTCCAATTTTTAATCCCCCAACCCCTTCCAATAGTAGAAACATGACAAATTTTGCTAATTTTCCTTAATTAAATTCAAGTGGCAATTCTAAACTTTAATTCTTTGCTCATACTAAATTTCATAATGTACGTTAAGGTAATCTAAAACATATTAAGGTAGGAAATTAGGACCAAAATAAGACGCAAAGAAAAACAGGTCCAAGTGAGAACTCATAGAAAGTAGTTCAACTCAATCAAAAATCCTGTAATAATCCCTGTCACTCAATCAGAAAGCAGTTTAACTTTCTTTTTTTTTTTTTTGGCCTTCTCACGTTGGTAGTATGTTGGACTTTTGTATAATGAAGTTTCTATAAGAATATAGAAAATTGCAACCTAATCCTAGAATTCGTGTATGGTGCTTGTAGTAATTTTTTATTTTTGATTTTTTTTTTACAAAAAAAAACTATGACACCTTCATTGATAAAATATCTTGTTTTCGCATAATATTCATGATTCCATTCTCGTAATACTAAATTATAACCTTGGATAGTTTTCTTTTTATTTACATTATGCCTCCAATTTATTTATGAAATTATAAGCTTAAACATTAAATGGGTTAATGGATCAACTTGTGCTTGATCTAATTTGGACCTGTGTACTTGGCTGATTATTCAAGTTTGACTTGATTTTGACCCGAATTCGTAAAGAGTAAATTTATACCCATTATTTTTATTTTAAATTCAAGTCGTGTTTTCGAGTCATGTCAAGAATTGCCGCCCTACTCAAAATAAATGTCCCGGTCAAAATAATTGCGTCGCTCAAAGTGCACCACTGAATTCAAGAGCAATTGCAATTAGAAATTGGGAAGAATTCACAGCAATTACTCTAAATTACTAAATAACCAAATCCAGTCAAAATAAATGGCCTAGTCAAAATAATTGGGCAGCTCAATTCAACACCAATTGGAATTCCAAATTGAAAACGATCGCTTTATTTGAAATCACAGACAACTTGAAATTGCCGACGCACAAAACAAGAAGAGAGGATTCGAGAATAAGAAAAAGAGAGAGTGATTTAACAATAATTAACATGTTCTGGTGATAGCATATACTGATTCCAAACACTTGCTTAAAGTTAAACAATCTGAAATAACGGAAAAAGAATGAGAACTAAAGATAGAGCAGTAGTTGTCGATCTGACTTGACATTTCAATCCCCAGATGATGACAGTTTCCTTGATTTATAGATTATGAATTAAAATCATGGTGAGTTGATTGTCAAAGAATCAACCTTTTGGGAGAATCTTCCAAGGTGATAAACAAAGATGTTGAAGAGCAGCTTTGGTATATATTCTCTTAGCTGGATCATATAAAGGCAAAGGAATATAAATCCTACTGACTTTCAGCAGATTAATATTGAAAATCCCACCTTAAGAATTTCTAGCTCAAAGTAAAAAACTTCAAATTAATATTGAAAATCCCACCTTAACAATTCTGTGCACAGAATACACACATAAATCATAACATTTGATAGAAGAAGAAGTCAATTTCACACCATCTCTGACAGCTTGCTCTTAATAATTTTTCTTTCCCCGGAGGCCCATTTTTTCCTTCACCCGGAGCCCCTAGTTCTTTCAGGGGAAGGGAGAATGGGCAAAAAAAATTGAAAAGGAGATGAATAAGAAAAGAGGGCCCGAACGACATGTGGATATTGATTTATAAATTTACAAAAAAAATGTATAAAACATACCAAAAATCATGAGGTAATCACAGAGCTTTTTGTTCTTTTTAAATTAGGTCCCATGACCCCATTTATTACCAAATATCAAGAATACACGACAAAGAGTGGGGACCGAACACTCTGATCAATGACAACTTTGATCAACCGCTCACTTTTCTTGATTTCATCAAGGCAAGGAGAGAGAGACACCACTATGGCTCAAAACAAAGCAACAGATAAGAGAGAAAGAAGCTATACAAATCTTCTTGAGATTCAGATTCCACCAACCCCCAACCCAGACAACGGTTTACTTTACCACTATAGCCAATCTAAAACTCAAGAATTATTTATCATACTCGAAAAATTTAGGCTTCAGGATCCTAAATGTGACAGGGAATTTCCTTTTATGTTTGTCAAATGATTCACTAAAACTTATGTGTCACTCAAGATTTTGGATTATTATTCTGACCAAAAGTCAAGTTACGCTGTTTTAAAGGCAAAAACAAATATCTATATCTGAATACATCATCTCCACAACAAAGAAGGAGATAAACACATCAAGTAGAAAAAGAAGCCCAGCAAAGAGTTCTAATGTATTTTGACAAAAAAAAAAGAGAAAAATACATAGATATCAATAGCTAATAACTCTGTCCATCTCAGTAGTTGTATGATCTAGCCTATGGCTTTAACAAAGCATGTATCATTATGAACACTTTTTTACGTTAACAGAAATCGTCCTTATCCACTAAACTTTGAATATAAGCCTATACGTAAACTCATTTATAATTTTTATCGTATTGAATTAAATCTTTTGTCGATCTTGTTTGCGGCAATTTTATAAACTATATCTACATGTACAATCATTGTTAAATTATAAGACAAAATGCCTCATGATGTAAAGTTTACGTGTTTCCAATTTTTCTGATGCTTATTACAACCTTTTATCTCTTCAGGATTAGGCAAAAATTTAAACCATTTCCTTCATGATGTCTTTACTTCTTTTTCTGTTTATTTATTTCTAGATGTCGAATTCCTAAAAGTTTTGGCTTTAGGATCTTGGATGTAGTAGTGACATTTTCACCGAAATATTTGTACAGTCAAGCTTTTGGATTATTAACCTCAACAAAAATCAGCTTATATTATATTAAAGTCAAAAACAAATATCTATGTCTGTATAAAATCTTTAAACAGCTTTGCTGCAGCATTCAGTTTTTCTCTCTTGCATTGCCATTTCAATCACAAATAAGCAGTGCAAAATCTCGTGGGAAACACTTGCACAGGGAAACCTTGTTCTATACGGTATTATGTTTGACCTCCTTGACGTGCATAGTCTAATGTGCGATTTTAAGATCCTTGATTTCTTAGCACTGTTATGATATTGCAGAAATTGCAGTTGTAGGGAAAAAACCTACCAAGACTCAAAAGGGCAATAAACTACACGCTTTAAACAGTAATCATACTAAGAAAGACAGATAATAGATGTGATTCAAAGGGCTGCACTCCAATGCATCAGGGAGAAAATGGGTGTGATTTGTTAGGATGGTTGTTTATATTTAACCTTGGTGAAAACCATCACCTATTAAACCCAAAATCTATATGGAGATTATTAAGAAATAAATTAACAGTAAAATTACGGAAGCGTACCTGGATTCATATTGACAAATTGGAGTGGCCTTCCGGTCAACACGTATTTGCCAATTCTTGAGAGAGCCCATAATTTCTCTCTGGTATCTTTTTTGACGATGGGATATCAAGAAAAGACTATTTTGTGGTACTAGAAAATACGACAACAAGAATACATGTAACCTGGGGACCATAACCCTATTTATAGATAACATTTCTGTTAACTTTTGGATTCTTATTTCAGCCCATCATAGAAATAGAAAATACCCTTAAGTTTCTACATATTAAAGGCCCGCACCCTATTAGATACATTAAATCCAAGCTATAGACACCAAATTTTTAATTTTAATTTTAATTTAGTTTATTTTATTTTATTTTTATTGATAATTATTATCTATTTTTATTTATTAATCTCATGATTTTTGTTTTTAGACATTTTTTAGCATTTTAGATACTAAATTTTTAATTTAGCTTTATTTATTATTTTTATTGATTAAATGATAATTATTATTCATTTTTGCTCATTAGTCTCTTAATTTTTATTTTAAGACATTTTTAGCATTAAAATTTATCGAAAAGAAAATTGTTCACAAAAAATATGCTTTAATCCTTTTAGATTCAATTTATGAAAATTTGTTGCAAATTAACTTCAATTAGGAATTAACGTTGTTTGTTTACCTAAATTAATTGAAAATTAGTAAAAAATATAATGATAAAATAAAAAATAAAATAAAATTTTAGCATTTTATTTAATTTTTATTGATCTTGTTTCATTTCCGTTTTTTATTAAGAAAATCATTTCCTTATTTGTTGTTAATTAAGTTAAAAAAGAAAAGAAAAGAGGAGGAAGCGCGTGAGCTGCAAACGAACCAAACATTTCTTTAGTTTCATATCAGAAACCATACGCGAAGTACAGAAGCAAATGCAGCTCGGTTCCATTTTCTTTTTCCACTAATTTTTCCATTGCTCTTTCTTCACCATTGGATCATGTTAATCCCTAAAAACCTGGCTTTCATCTAAGAACTAAGAAATATATAGATGGAAAATCAATCCAAGGGCTCGAGAGGTAAGCCACAGCAACGGGGGTTTCTGTCTGGACCCTTGAGATAAGGGTTTTGGAATCCTCATCTGTTATAAAAGGCAAGCAAAAGGGGAACTGAGGGTTTTTTTGGAAGGGAGGACAATTAGAGTGACGGCTGAAAGGGAATGAAATAGAAAAGGCTGGCGGCTGGAGTGAGGAAAAATCAGAAAAGGGAAGACGAGAGTGAAAGAAGAGAACTGAGAAAACGAGAGAGAAAACTGAGATTACAGGTGAGAGTTGAGGAAGAAAAGGGCACCCAACAAGCAAGAGGGAGCTACGGTTGAGCAAAAGAGAAAAAAAAAACTTGGTGGTTTCAGACCAAGCTAGAGTTCTTTCTCCATCGCTGCTAAAAAACCCCATCAAAATAGCACTGTAAGGTTCCTTTTTAGCCCTTTCATATAGATAATCTCTGTTAATAAGCCTTTTCCTATGAGAATCATGGGTTTATTTGATGTTTCTGATTATTTCTTTCGGCTTTGAGCCGTGAGTAGTAGTTGTTTTCCTTATTGTTGTAGCCTAAAGCTGTTGTCTTTGTTTGTTATGTTGCATGTTAAGTATGTTAGGGTTCCAAATCTGTTGGGTGTTGTTTATTTTGTTCCCAGGCTGTAGTTTAGTAGCAAAGATGTTAGCTTTGAAAAGAAAAATGACATTGACATGATCAGTTCGTTTGGAAATGCATCTGATGTTATGTAGAAAGTTCCCAGTTTGTGCGTTTCTTATTTTTATGCTGAAATCCCAAGGTTTATGTTGGCAAAGTAGGGAGAATGTTTGAGGTTTTTGTTGCCTGAGTTTAGATGGTTTTAGCTGAGGTTGTTTGCGCATAAATCTGCTACAACAAGCTCGAAAACTTTCGGCTTGTTACGGCAATGTTGGTAAACTGACTTTTGGAATGGCTAAAGTTTTGGTTTGGTTGAGATTTCTTTTCTGTTGGGTCTGTTTGCTGTTTTGAGGGTGATGCCTACTGTTCCTTAAAATGGCAGCGTGTGTTGCAGCAATAGAGGGAGACATTGTTGCAAATGGTTGAATTTTTCGCTGCTCCAAGTTCAGTTTCGTTTGCTGAATTTTATGTCCAACTCCATTGTATGTTTTCTGTGGGGTAGTTAATTGCATTTGGTTGATGTTAATAATATGAATGGAAGTCATAGCATTGGAGTTTGGGTAGGCTTAACTTCACCTGAGCAAGTTTCGGTGGCATAAGAAAGTTGCGGCAATGTGTATAGAACCTTTTCTTTCCTTGGTTGTTTTGTTTTTGTGATTGAAATTTTTTATAGGTGTCCAGGTCACATTTTGTTGCGTTTTGTGTCCAGAAGTTGTTGAATGTCCCTTCTCTTCTTGTCCCAAGTTTTTTGCATTTTGTGTTTAAATAAGTTAGGACCTACATTGAGTAATTTTTCTGTTTAAATGTATTAGAATTGGCATGAGGAACTAGGAGTTGCTGCAACAAGGTTGGAACTCCCTGCTTGTCGCAGCAATGTTGACAGATTGGAAGTTCTCTACCTTGTTGTAACAATGGCTATTTCATTTGTTGCTGGGGGGTTCTTGACTTGCTCAAAGTTTGGGGGTTGGTCTCTGTTGTTCCATTGGCATATTATGAGCATGTTCACCGTAAGTCTCTTCATGGTTGCATGATGTTGTCTCGGAACTCCTGTGCAGATGTCTAGTACTTTATTTGCTTCATGGTCCGAGAGTTAAGATGTTTTCTTCAATGTTTTGGTTCGACATTTTCAAGTGAATGTTAATGTTTTCTTTGCTGCAATTTTTTGTTTTCTCGCTTTCTTGGCTTGGATCCTCTCGGTTGGGATATAGCTGAGGGTAGGCAACCATGTTTGATCACTGTTAAGATTGATGTTTGGAGATGTGTGTGGGTTTGGTTAATAAATGATGAGTTATTGTGCAATCTTTCGGCATTTCATTTGCTTGAGTTGGAGCTGCAAAGCTTGCAACAGAAAAATTGCAGAAGGAAAGACATCAGTGAAGAAACAAAGCTTCTACGTAAGCTTTGCATGAAAAATTTCCCAAAACTACATTTCAGCCCTTAGTTTCTATTTGATGCTACTTTGGCCCAGAATTCGGATAACTTAATCAATTTTGTGCCTTTAACATACCATTTTTCTTTAATATGTCTTAACATGATTTTTGGATAGATTTTTAATGAGTTTGGATGAATTTGAAGGTTTAATTAACTTTCTCTAGACTTATAGTTTTTTATTTGAATTTTTAGTGGAATGTTTGAATTTTTTGTCGTTTTCATTGTAAAAATGGGTTTTTTATTTATTTTGTGAATTTTATCATTTGGATTGGTAGGTTTCACCTTAAGTCCCTAATTTTAATTTATTTCCTTTTAGACCCTTAATTTTTGTAACGATGATAAATTGATCCCTCGAACTTCTTTAATTTTTGCAATCAAGTCACTACTTGTTTTAATTTCTTGAACATGGGATGTTTACTTTCTTTTTAATGTCTTTGATTGATTTAATTTCATGCTTATTCCCATAACATGTGATTACTCATTAATTTAAATGATACCTTGACCTTTTTATTGTTTTGGAGGGTAAATAAGTAATTTCATTTCGTTAGGGGTACCAACTCAAGGGAGGTACACTCTATCCCTCATTTTGACTTTATTTGACCTTATGTGCCCTTATGTGACTTTATGTGCTTAATTACATGCCTTTTGAATGTTTTTATTTATTTATTTATTCGCTTTATTTGTTTTAATTTTATATATTTATTTTAATTTTGATTATTTGAAAGGCATTTAAATGCCGAGTTTTAATAGTTAGGGGTTTGTTTATTTATTTATTTATTTTTATTCTTTCCCCCTTAGATTGTAGTTAGGGCCCCCTAATGTAATAGTTAGGGCCTTATTTGCTTTGTTTGTTTTGTGTGTTTTGCATGCCTATGTGTTATGTGTTACTCGCTTTCTTAGGGTCTTGCATCTAGATATCATGATTATGTGTTATGTGTTTATGTGATATTATGTGTTTACATGCCTTTATTATGTTTTACATGATTAGTTAGTTATAATTAATGTGTGACGTCACCACACTAGTCCAACGCTAGTTTGTGGCCCCTTTCTCGATTCCACACTAGTCCAACGCTAGTTGTGGCCCTTTGTTCCGATTTCCCACTAGTCCAACGCTAGTGAGGATTCATAGATTTGGGTTAGTCCAATGCTAGACTCTTAGGAGCCCTTCGAGTGTTAGATCATGATTGTGCGATAAAATCACTTCATCTCATGCATATTTTACTTTCTAGGGCTTTTATCAATCTTTGCATGTTCCCTTTACACATATAACCTTTATCTCATACTCCCCCTTATATATTATATATATATATATATATATATATATATATATATAATATTTTTCCCCATATTCCTCTTATACACACATCCCTTATCCCACATTCCCCTTATATATATCCCCTATCCCATATTCCCTCTTATATCCATATCCCCTATTTTTATATTTTCCTTTATATTATCCTATGCATGAGACATGACATTAGATTTACATTTCATATAGGGAAAATTAGAGATAGGTTAGTACATTTGCTTGATTAGATTAGGAAAACAACCCCTTGAGTATGGGATATGGACGAGTTTGGCTTTCTAACTTTAGCACGCTCGTATTCCCTCTACGAAAGGAAAAAATTGAGTCACGAACATTAGTTCCCCGTACCGGTTATGATGCATCCCTTTAGGACATGTATATTTGTATATTATTATTTTTCTTTTCTTTTCTTAGAGTCTCATATTTTTGCATTATTCATGACCTCTTTAAAGAGTCCCTATTGGGCATCACAATTAATGTGATTGGCACCTATTAAGTTTTGAAGAGATATTTTGACCCCTTGATACCCTCTTAGGTCTAGGGTTTGCATTCATATAGTACATCCAAATGTGATAAATCTTTAAGTTAAAATAAGAAAATCTTTGACTAAATCACGCAACTATCCTTGGATAGGTCGAAAGGGTGCCTCGGATTTTTATCCTTGCCTTTCTTCAAATGTGACTCCCGAACCTTTTTCTTTGATTTACATAGACTTGGAGTTGTTTAAAAAAGGTTTTTCTATTTTTTATTATTCAAAATATTTTAGGTGACTTGGTACACCTTAACTCAATACCAAGTGGCGACTCCGATTTTTTATTCAAAAACCCTTTTTAAACTATAATTTGGGCCAAAAATCGTCGCACTTTCAAACCTCATTTAGGCCCATTTTCTTTTTAAATTAAACATCATTTTCCAAAAAAAATTGAATTAAAATTCACTTTTTAAACCATTTATTTTTTCTTATTAAAAATAGGGCGCGACACAAACCATATTTGATCACTTTAATTGGACTTAACCTTATTTGACAATCTGCAATACATAATCATTCACATATAATCCAACGTTGGATTAATGATCCAACAATCTCCCACTTGATTATATGTGTAACTTTATAAATACTTTGCAATTAACCGTATGAGCTCAATGTTTACTGTCATTGCCAAAATGTATCTGTAGTCAATTCGGTCTATCAAACACACCAATATAGGATCAAAGTGGCCTTTGTTACAATTTCGTAACTCGACCCATCAATGGTCATATATATTGATATAATTGAATGACATAATCATGATGTGGATGTGTAGCATGAAAATTTCATGTAATGTGATCATAACATGCCTGTTTCAACTGGTCCACCTTAAATTTTCATGAGATCAAACCATACCAAAGTTAGAGTGTGAATAAATCCAAACTTTATCTATGCATAAAATATTTTTAAATCATTAATAACCAAAAAATATCATAAGAACATTTAAAATAACAAATTCTCACTAAAATTGTACATCATTTAATAACATGATACCCATACGAGCAGTATGCCCATGAAATATTTTGATTAGCAATCCCTTAGTAAGCGGATCCACAACCATAGAGTTTGTCTTAATATGCTCTATCGATAACTGTCCACTCTATACTCTTTTCTTAACAATCAGGAATTTGATATCTATATGTTTAGATTTTGTCGAGCTTCCTGTTGTTATTAAATATAGGACTGCTGGCTTTATTGTCACAAAATAATTTGAGTTGTCTTTCTATACTATCTACTACACGTAATTCTGTGACAAAATTTCGCAGTCAAATTCCATGATTGAACGCCTCATAACAAGTTATAAACTATGCGGCCATAGTGGAAGATGCTATAGAAACTGTTTAGTACTCTTCTAGGATATAGCACCTCCAACCAACAAATAGATATAACTTGATGTTGACTTCATAGTATCTTGGCATCTAGCATAATCGGAATTAATATATCCAATGATCTCGAACTTATCTGATCTCTAATACGTGAGCATGTAGTCTTTTGTTTTCTGTAAATACCGCAAGACCCGTTTGGTTGCTTTCCAATGATCTAATCCAAAATTACTTAAATATTGCCCAGCATCCCAATACTTTACGCAATATTCGGACGCGTACAAAATTCAGCATACATCAAACTCCCTACTGCTGACGCATAAGGAATTTTTGCATTTTTTTCCTCAAAAGCATTCTTAGGACACTGTTCAAACTGAACTTGTCTCTTTTAGCCACGGGGTGTCACCTGATTTACAATTTTGCATGTCATATTTTTTTAGAACCTTTTTTATAACCTTTTTGTGATAGTCCCAAAATACCCCGAAACGATTCCTGTGTATCTGTATGCGTAACACAAAAGATGCATTACCAAGATTTTTCATCTCAAAATTTTTAGTTAGAAATCTTTGGCTTCATGCAACAAACCCATATCGTTGCTGGCAAGTAAAATGTCATCAGCATATAATACCAGAAAACTATACTTGCTCCCACAGAACTTATGGTATATACAATTATCTACTAAATTTGTCTCAAACCAAATGAGATGATCACTTGATAAAATTTGAAATACCATTGTCGAGATACTTATTTGAGCCCATAAATAGATTTTTTAAATTTGCAAACCATATTTTTGGATCTCCAGATACAAATTTTTTTTGTTGCACCATATAAATCGTCTCATCAATGTCACCATTGAGAAACGCTGTCTTCACATCCATTGATGTAAGTCAAGATTGAAATGCGCTACTAATGTCATGATAATTCTAAAAGAGTCCTTTGAAGAGATCGGAGAGAAGATTTCTTTATAGTCGATACCTTTTTTTGTGTAAATCCCTTAGCGACAAGACGAGTTTTGTATTTTTTCATATTGCCTTTCGAATCTCTCTTGATTTTAAATATCCATTTATAACCAATAAGTTTCGCACCTTCTGGCAATGGGACAAGATTCCAAATATCATTATCTTTCATGGATTTAACCTCCTCATTCATGGTATCGATCCACTTTTGAGAATTTGAACTTTCCATGACTTGACGGAAGTTGATTGGATCATCTTCCATCAATCCAGTGTCATCCTCATGTTCTTGAAGAAAGACAATGTAATCATCTAGTATTGCACTTTTCCTTTCTAGTGGATCTTCTTAATGGCATTGGTTCTTGGAGAGGAAAAATTTGTTCTTGTATAACAGTTTGTTCTTCGACATTGTCTTGATTCGTTATGTCATGATCAAGGTCAGGAATGGAATCCTGAACAAGATCAATGACACCTGTGGGAATATTTGTGAGGACTCGAAAATTTTTCTTATTTTTATCTTATTTATTGGCGTATTTAAATATTTATTCACTCATTTTCTCCGAATAATTTATTTCAATCATTTTAAATTCAATTACATGGAAAAAGGTTTTTACTTGTATTTTAAAAACGTCCCGTTAGTAAATTTATTTTTCGAAAACTCGTTTAGTAAGGAATAACGAGTTCATGTTTTTCGAGGCAATAATTTAATCGAGAGTGTAATAATAATTTTGGAGATTTGAGGAATTAATACTAGACTCGTGTGAGGACTCATGTTTTTATTTCTAAAATAGTTATTTTTATAATTATTTACCTTAGTAGTAGTTAAATATATTATCGTTACATGAATTTTTTAAAGTTCGCCTTATCGCGCGTAAATCGGAAGTTCGCGTATATCGACCGGAACGGCTAATGGAGATTTAAGAAACTTTACTAGACTACTAAGAGTGAATAATTATAATTAAAGGAATTACATTAGAGGTTTAGTGCACAATTGAAACAAACCCGAGAGAAAACGGATACGAAACGCGCGCGCGCACACTATTAAGAGTTGACTTTTGAAGGAATTTTAACCACAAACACTCAAGCTTCTCCAAGAAGCTTCATTCATTCAGCCTTCTCTCTCTCTTCACTCACCATAGCCGGCCAACCTCCAAGCAAGGAAGAAGAAGAAAACTCTCACCATTTCACTCCAAATCCTACTCCAAATCACCTTAAACTTTGCATCCAACCTCAAAATTTCTTGGAGATCCACTTAAGCTAGAAGAAAGGCATCATCTCACGGTTTTCTTGGGGCTTTAGAGGTGCAAAATTTCTGGTTTTCTCAAGGATTAGGAGGTAATCATCCAATCTTTTAATCTCGGCTTTAGTGTTTAATCTTGGCTATGAAGCTTGTAGCTTCATTATTGAGTTGTTATTTGAATTGGAATGATTGATGTGGGTCTATGAAATCCCACCTTGGTTGTATGGGCTGATATGATGATAATAAGTGTTTTTTGTGTTAATTTAGGTGTTAAACAAGATGATTTAGTTTGAAAAGGAAAGGAAAACGAAGGAAATTGCATAGGAAGAGGCCGAAATCTGTCCTGTTTTTGCCGGGCCTTTGGTTTGAATTTTGGGCTCAAATGATTTGAAACTGATTAGATATGTTGTATATGATGTGTGGAAAGTTTCTACCAAAATCATTTGATTGGTTGAGTAAAAATTGAAATTTCGAAGTAGAAATCTGGAAAAATGTGTTCAGTGGTCTGGACAGAGCATCTTTGAATGACATAACACTCTGCTCAGACGTCGAAATCAAGTGCCGTTTTGGCATTTGAAACTATCCGTAGTTTTCTAACGGTGTAAAATGCACCTTCTAATTCGAACTGAGTCATCTGTAGTGATTGATCAAAGTCGGCTGTTCTGCTGGATGTCCATCCGAGAGGAAGTTAGAAGCTGCAACTTGTAGCTCTAATTTCTCTCATTTGCAACTGAATTTCAAAACGATTTCTTCTGATGAAATGTAGAATTTTGAATCTAGTTTCCAACCCACTAACCATGCTCAATTTCAAGTTGTATTGAGTGAGATATGGTCTAATTCCTGAACTGTACCAAAGCTAGAAAACCCTAATTTTGCTAGCCGAATGGCCTAGCTTGACTTGGGACATGTTGTTTTGAAAATTTTGGTGTCAATCACCTACCAAATGTATATTAAATGTTTCTTGGGTCTTGGTTTCACAAATGAGTCAGATTGGAGTTGATTTCATTGGGTAAAATGTTTGAAAAAGGAAAAGGAAGCAAGAAGACAGATTTGTCTTGGAAATTCCTTAAACTTTGGTAGTTTTGTTAACTACCTTCCCGTGAATTTTCAAATGAAATTTGATAGAGGAGTAGTCCTCATATGGAAGTTGAATTGTTAATTTTGTGTCATTCTAAGACCATTTCAATATACAAATGATGTGCCAAAGTTGTTCTTCAAATCTGGAAAATGGACCGAACAATCCTTATTTTTGACCAACTTTGAGCTGCTATATCTTGACGCTCAAAACTCCAATTCTTGTTCCGTTTGTTGTGTTTGAAACCTTGATTGGACTTCTTATTGTGTTACGAATTTCGGAGGCTAGTTCACGTTCTGTGAATTTTGCCGAATTTCCAAAGTTTACCGAAAACTAAGACTGAAACTGTCTTGTAAGTATAAGTCAGCCACTTTAAGCTGAAATTTGAATGTCTTCCATTTAGAATCTTGGAAAAGTGTCTTCTAGGAACTTTTAGTACTTTGAAACTAGTTTCCAACGGTATAAAGTTTTCCAATTATGGACCTACTGAGTGCAAGATACGATTTTTCAAAGATTGTCCTTAAAGCTGAATTTTCGAACTTGTTGGGAAATGAGTTTTAGAAACTCTTCCTATCCTTTGATATTGATTGACCGTTTTAGACTTGATTTCATGAGGAAATCAGTTTTTCCTTGTGTTATTAAACACCACTTTTGAACCTGGAATTTTGAGCAAGCAAAGCTCTATTTCATGACATTTTCTTAGATTGTACAAGTGTACAATCTCCCTTGTTAATAAGGGATTTATAAGTAATAGTGTGTTATAGCCAATTGTTATTTGCTCAGGCGCTCAAGGGGACCTTCAAGAGGAACTCGAAGCGGACGCCTAAACACTTGTTTAAACACTTACTCCCTCTTTTGATTGGTGAGTGTCAAGTGCATGGTTTGTTGCATCTACTTGATTTATCTTGCTTATATAAGTGAATCTCACTTGATGAGACGAGTGTGTACTTCATCGCACTCGCTCTCCTTTACTTAACATGCTACTCAACTTGTTATGTGATTACTCGAATTGTCTCGCATTAAACTTGGTTTTCAAAGTCGTTGGAGTGAATCTCCTCGGTTGGAGTGCCGGTTGGAGTGCGCTCATCGGCCTATAACGGTATTTGTCGATTGGACTGAATGTCATCGACTTATAACGGTAATTGGGGGACGCCCAAAACTCATTGGCTAACTTTGCGACTCGAGCCAGCATGGGCTTGGTCGAGAAGCGTAGTGAACCATGAACAAACATGAAGCTTGATCTATTGGAGATATCTTGTTTGGCACACTCGAGTAGTATCGCCCTTTACTAGTCGTCGTTCGGGCCCGGTTAGGGGGTGTAACGGGGGACGGAAATTTGACGTTGAAGAGAGTTCTACGGACTAAATACCTACCCGGTTGACGGAGTGTCATCACGGGGAAGTATGTGATCGAGCCTGGACAAAGCAAGTGGAAATTAGCTTCTGAGAGCTTCCATATCCTTGAATTGTTTATGTTTACTTTTCTCACTCGAATTGTTAATTACTTGAATACTACTGTTTTATTTGCTAAATGTGATTGCTACTTGGATTACGTGCTTGCATGTGTGTTTCTTGGTCTCACGAGCAATCGCTCACCCCGTAGATTTGTTTTCCTTAACAGGAACCGATATGGAGTGACACTCGAAGATGCCATTTGGATGAACTTTTGATTAGGGATTTGAATGTATTTGACTAGACAATTTGGAAGTTGTGTATTTTGAGAAAGTGAATGTATTTTGAATCTTGTGGTGTAAGATTGAACACTTTGTATGGAAGTGACTTCTTTTCTTTACTCCGTATATTATTATTGGTGATCCTACCTTAAGCTTGAACTGGAACTGGAATTGTACCGAGTCCTGGCGAGAGTTGGGCAGGTGTCCCGCAGATACCCTTGGGTTCGCCCTTGGGAGAAGTGGGGGCGTCACAATATTGACATATTCCTCTTTTAAAAAGACAATGTCCCTTACTGTATTTTCTCCCCCAAACTCGACATCCTCAAAGAACCGGGCATTTCCTGTCTCAAAAATTGATTTAGTTGTGGATCATAAAACTTGTAACCTGGATCTTTCAGAGTATCCAATAAAATAACAACTAATCGTTTTGAATCCAGTTTCTTTTCATTTGGCCTATAAGGCTTGCCTCAACTGGACATCCCCAAATATGTAAATGCTTTAAACTGGACTTTTTCCTGTCCAAAGTTCATAAGGGGTTTTGATAGTTGCTTTAGTTGGAACTCTGTTAAGGATATATGCTGCAGTCTTAAGTGTTTCTCCCCAGAGTGACTCTGGTAAGGTAGAATGACATATCATACTCCTTACCATGTCTTTAAGCGTTCTATTTCGTCTTTCAACTACACCATTCATAGTGGGTGAACCCGGCATAGTGTACTGTGGGACGATACCGCATTCCTCTAGGTATTTAGCAAATGGTCCTGGACGTTGTTCACCTGAACCGTCATATCTACCATAGTATTCACCACCACGGTCAGATCTGACGCTTTTAATTCTTTTGTTGAGTTGATTCTCAACTTCAGCTTTAAAATTTTTGAACACGTCCAGTGACTGTGACTTTTTGAAATGAGATATATGTAGCCATATCTTGAAAAATCGTCTATGAACGTTATAAAATATTGTTGACCATTCCAAGCAGATGTAGGAAATGGTCCACAAATATCTGTATGTATAAGTTCTAAGACGTCTGAGGACCTATTGGTTTCAAATCTCCTTTTATTGGTTTGTTTCCCCTTTATACAGTTAATACAATTATCAAAATCTGTAAAATTCAAGGGGTCGAGAATTTCATTTGACACAAGTCTTTCTATTCTCCGTTTGGAGATATGTCCCAATCTCTTGTGCCATAATGCAGCTGAATTCTCATTGGTTAATTTTCTCTTTACTCCTCTAGTACTCAAATGCAGAGATTCATTAAATGAGATCAATTATATCAATTAAATATAGATTATCGTAGTGCATTAAAGAACTAGAACCAACCAATTTTGAATCATAAAACAATTCAAACTTTCCATTTTTAAATGAACAAAAATAACCAAAGTTGTCCAAAGCGGAAATAGAAACTAAATTCTGTCGAAAAGACGGTATAACAAATGTTTCATTAAGATCCAAATAAAATCTGATCTTTAACAATAATCTAATAATCCCTATTGCCTCAACTTGAACTATTTTGCCCTCGTCCACGTAGATATATCTTTCATTATCATTAGTCTTTCGGCAATTCAGCCAACCCTGCATAGACACACTGATGTGAGTTATTGCACCAAAATCTAACCACCATGTGTGTCTAGGTATCGAAGTTAAATTAACCTCAGAATAAACCAAATTAACAAGCATACCTTTTTTAGCACGCTAAACGTGATAGTTGGTGCAATACTTCTTTCTATGCCCTTCTCCTCCACAGAAGAAACAATTATTCTTTCCCTGATCAACTGATTTCTTTTGTTGTACCTGCAGCTTCTTTATCCTTCTTTCTCTTAAGTCCCTTACTTTTATTGTTAGTGGTTGAGACTAGATGAGCACTCTCTGTCTGATCCTACTTCAACTTTTCCTTTTCTTCTACACAGTGTGAGTTCATTTAGAGACCAAATCTCCTTTTGACAGTTGTAACTCAACTTAAACTAACTAAACTGTATAGGAAGAGATATTAAAATCAAATGCACTAGTAACTCTTCAGAAAGTACCAATTTAAGTGCATTTAATTTTGAAACAAGATGAGGCATCTCCATGATGTATTCTCTGATATTACCTTTATCACTATATTTCATTGAAACTAGGCGTGTCAAGAGCGTACTAATTTCAGTCCTTTCGTTCTTGACAAACCTTTTTTCAATGTCCTGAAGGAACTCTTTAGCGGTTATTGTCGTTTCTGACATTGATCCTCTGAATGTTTCTGGAACGGCCTTTTTAATCATCAGACATAAACGATTTGATCTCTCCCACCTTTCTTTATCCCTCTTTTCATCAGAGGTACTCTGATCTGTAAGAGGTGAGGGAGAATCATCCTTTAATGCAAGGTCGAGATCCATTACTCCAAATACTATCAAGAGATTTTCTTTCCAGGGCTTGAAGTTTGTGCCATTCAGCATAGGAATATTATTGATGTTGCTATTAATATTCGTAAGATCATTTGCAACTGAATGGAAAACATAAAATAATTAAAACAAACTCACATAAACCAAAATAATAATAAATTCAAATAATGGTAGTTCTATCTCAAGATACCGATGTTCCATAATATTTTATTTTTGGACAAAATATTAACTTGTAAGTGATATCTTCACGCAGTAATAAATACTGACAATAATAACATGTCAAAAAAAATCTTCCTTTGGGCCAATTTATAATTCACATGTAAAAAAACCGAATAATTATCACATGTTTATTACCACAAGTGCACATGTAATCTTATTAAATATTGACCTTCCTTTGGGCCGATCAATATTCATAAATTACAAGTACCCAACTAGTTATATTTTAAAATAATTAATTTTTACAATAGAGGTCACTTTGGTGGCATATTATTTCAATTACCAATATTTAAATTTAAAATTATACAAATTAAACAAAAATTTTGATCAAAATCAACTTTGATCAACTCTGGTCAAAACATGGTCAAACCCTGGTCAAACCAGTCAAATCTGGTCAAACTAATCAATTGGATCAAGACTTATGGACCAAAAGTCCATATCCATAATTTGACCCAAATTTATCATTCATGGCCAGATATTTTTTTTAAGTCCATAAATACTTTATAAAACTATATATTTAGTGGGCCAAACATATGAACTTTTGCAGGGTTTAAATGTTTTATTTAACTTTATTAGGGTTCATTCAAATTAAAGAAACCCTAATTTCCTGGATTCATAAATATATGTAAATTCTCTTACGCAAGGAAGCAAGCCAAAATAAAAATACGAATCACGAAAGTTATATAAACAAGTTGTTTAAAATGGAACCCGCGGTAAACAAGATAATCCATAGGTCCCTTAATCAAGAGTTAATGCCCCATTAATAATCTAACAAAATTCGGCCTTTTACTGGATCTTGAATAAATGGGAACATTCATTATTCATAGGATATCAATAAATAATGAATAAAATAAGAGAGCTTGAATTACCATTCTTGCTATCACAATTCATAAAGACATAACAAAAGAGCCACAACCGTGACTTCCAAAAAAAAAGGACAAGAAGCCGTAAAGCCGAAACATGAAGCCAAAAACATGACTAAAGAAGCCATGTAGCATTCGGCCCTATCAAGACTTTTGCAACCAGTCAGAGGACATAATTTGAAAACCATATTATGACTTGTGTATCATGCGGCGGGTCCACAGATTCAAAGTCAAAATCGAATACAATCGTTTAATAGTCAAAATCGAATACAATCGGCCATTAACCAAGAGTTTTCTCGTTTAATAACCAATATGCATATATCAAAAACTGAATTGACGAGACACATTAAATGGACCAACAAGCCATCATATGATATGAACAACCTAAACAATCAAGGTGGGCCAATTCTTCACAAACATCATAAAATTAAAAAAAATTGCTAAAATCACAATTATTTCCTTATAATCAACCATATCTTGCTTTGATACCACTTGTTAGGGTGGTTGTTTATATTTAACCTTTGGTGAAAACCATCACCTATTAAACCCGAAATCTATATGGCGATTATTAAGAAATAAATTAATAGTAAAATTACAGAAGCGTAACTGGATTCATATTGACAAACTAGTATTTGAATCCTTAGAGATTTTGGGGTGGCCTTCCAGGTCAACACGTATTTACCAATCTTTAAGAGAGCCCTTAATTTCTCTTTGGTATCTTTTTCTGACGATGGGATATCAAGAAAAGGCTATTTTGTGGTACTAGAAAATACGACAATAAGAATACATGTGACTTGGGGACCATAACCCTATTTATAGATAACATTCCTGTTACCTTTTGCATTCCTATTTCAGCCCATCATAGAAATAGAAAATACCCTTAAGTCTCTACACATTTAAAGCTCACACCTTATTAGATATAGTAAGTCCAAACCATATTTGATCACTTTAATTGGACTTAACCTTATTTGACAGTCTGCAATACATAATCATTCACATATAAGTCCAACATTGGATTAAGGATCCAACATGATTAACCTGGAAGATGATTCTATTGATGCGGAGATACTCAACTCCATGGCCATCACCAATGAGCACTTCCAGACTGCACTTAGGACAAGCAATCCTTCTTCTCTCCGAGAAACTGTAAGCTTATTTTTATTCTATTTAATTAAGAATGTAAGAGCTACTGGTTTTGAAGATCTTCATTTTGGGTTGAGCTGGGTGGTTGAAGCTCTAAATGCCGACTGGGATGATATTGGAGGCCTTGAGAATGTTCAGCATGAGCTTCAAGAGGTATTTTAGCTGCATTATCATAATTGTTTCTGCATAAACGCTGACCAATTTTTGGCTATATTTAGTTGGTTGTCTGCAACTTACTTCTTGTACCATATCTTGTGCATACTGTAATACCCAGTGGATTATCCTGAGAAGTTTGAGAAATTTGGAATGCCCCTTGAAAGGGAGTTCTTTTCTATGGCCCACTAGGTTGTTGCAAAACTTTGCTAGCTAAGGCTATTGCAAACGAGTGTCAAGCTAACTTTATTAGTGTCAAGGGTCCTGAATTGCTTACCATGTAGTTTGGAGAGAGCGAGGCCAACGTCAGAGAAATTTTTGACAAGGCTCGCCAATTTGCTCCTTGTGTACTCTTCTTTGATGAATTGGATTCAGTTGCTACTCAAGTAAATTTTTTGCTAAGCGGTAGGAAATTTTAATCCTAATTAAGTTTTCCTTTTAACTTGGCACCACACACAGTGTCTGCAAAGAGGAAGTAGTGTAGGTTTGAATCAACTGCTAACTGAAATGCATGGAATGTGTTAGCATACTAAATCAAGGTTCAAAAATAAGAATTTCTATTTTATTATTTAACAGTGTTTTAACAAATCAAGTTTTTAATAGTTTTATTGGAGCCAAATTATAGTAGTTTTAGTATTTAGAATTGGTAATTTATTAGGGAATTTCTTGTGATTGTATGACTTGTTTACCAAGTCATCTAGTTTATAAATAAGAGGTTGTATTATTGGTGTCAGTTGAGAAGATGAAAGATTGAAAGTCTTATTATTATTTGCAATTATTGATATATTATTGTTATTTATTCCTCTTTCTCTCAAACATATTTTATGTGTGTAAATTACCTCCCGATATACATTGTTATATGAAATTTATCTCGTATATATATTTTTATTGACATTTTTTGGGTTCTACATTTGGTATCAAAGCCCTAGATTCAAAAAAGATTTTGGGGTTGATGTGTGCACGGATGGCGGCCTTGACTCAAGGCTTTCATAGAGACATTGAAGGATTGAAAAATGTTAATCAAGTTGTCTACACTTTGATTCAAGTCAATGAAGCTTAATGTCTGGTCACGAATGTTCTTCATTTATTGTGGCCGCTTAGTAGTTATTATTAGTCATTGGTTTGGTAGTTAATTTTATTTGGTCATTTGTGTCAAATAAGTCAGCCCACTAAAGAGTAAGTGTGGGCCGAGCTCATTGCTAGATTAAGTAGGAATAGTGGTCCATTAATCCGTGTCCCAAACGGATTTGGTCCTTAGTTTGCTAGCCTATAAAAGGCACCTCATGTATGAGTTGAAGGACGGCACTTTTGGAATAAAACTCTGATTTCGTTTGTCTTCTCAAACCGAGAGCAAATTCTCTTACTTGCTTGGCAAGGGTTTCTTGTTCAATCTTGCGTATTGTCCTTGATTGTTCAAACCAGCCAATCTACTTGAGTAATCACCTCAATTAGAGTCGCTGTTCTACTACTTTTATCAAGTCGAGTCGTCCTTCTTGATTCTAGGTTCCGCGATCCAAACGATTGATAATCCGTCTAGATCCTTGGGCAATCGTGCTACGTGTCTCGGAACGAGTTGGCCGAAGAACGTATCAGTTGGCTTCAGAGCTGGTTGAGGTATCAATTCGTTATATCCATTTTTCTTGTTTCATCTAGTCGTTCTAGGGTTTATAGTTTCCGCTGCCTTGCTATTTATTGCATCGTTGAAATCTGTCCGAAGTTGTGTTCAATTGTTGCGTCTTGAAATTTGTCCGTAGTGGTGGTGTCGTTTGGTTTAAAATTCTGTCCGAAGTTGTGTTCCTTCGTGTCTTACAAATCTGTCCAACGTTGAATCTCCTAGTATTCCTCTTTGTCTTAGGTTGTTGGAAATTCTTGTGTCAAGTCGTAAATTCTGTTTTGTGTTGTTGTGTTGCTGTCCGAATTTTTCCAGTTTTATTGCTTCGTGATCTAAGTCTAGTTTGTCGTGATTCGTTGGGTATTTGTGTTTGTCCAGCAAAAAAAAAACGGAAAAAAATATTACAGCCCTAGGGTTTCGTTCTGTTCTTGTCACGTCAAGTAGGCTTGTTCTTGAGTTGCAATCTGTCCAGAATTTGTTCGTTACTTGTTACTGGTTTTTGTTCAGATTATAGTATAAGTCTTGTAAGTTTGTGTCGTTTTTGGGTTGTGCAGACAGCCCAGCAAAAATAAAAAAAAAAGGGGCTACATACCTCATTGTTTCTTGAGTTGATTGCTGGAATTTTTCTTTTGGGACTGCCAAACCTGCTTTGCCATTGATTCTTGAACTTTTGTGATTGTTTCTTGCAAATCTTGAACACCAACATATATTTGGAAAGTTCTTGAGCTTCTTGAGCGTAATTCTTGAAGTTCTTGGACCACCAAAGACTGATTTGGGAAGTTCTTGAACCTTGAAATAACCTTCATCTGTGTTCTTGAACTTCTTGGACTTTTGATCTTGTATTTGGACGAAATTGGATCTGCAATTGTGTTTTTGAAGAGCCAAGAAAAGAAAGCAACGAAAAAAAAAGAAAGAGAAAAAAAAACAAAAGGAAAGAAAAAAAAAAGGAAAGAACAATCGGCCCTAGCAAGAAACTCCAAGTTTCCAAATCTTGATTGGTTTCCAAATCTTGAGTTTCCAATGCTTGGTTGGTTTCCAAATCTTGAGTTTCCCATTCTTGATTGGTTTCCAAGACCCCAACCGACCTGGACAGCCCCAAAAACACCCCAAATCAGTTTCCTAAACCGCCACAAAGACCTTATCCAAATCGTTCTTGGATTCTTGAGTTTCCAAAATCGGTTGAGCTAGTTGTTGCAAACCGATTTGGCTAAAATTCGAGGACTAATTCTTACATTGTTTGAACACCCTAAAAGCACCATTTACCCTCCAAAATACTGACCAGAACTCAGCAAAAACAGCAGCTCAAAATTCCAGTTTTCAGGTAGGAGTCTTTCTAGGATTCCAAATTTCAGCTTTTGAGTTTTGCGTCGTGTCTAGTGTCGATCATCATAGGGTTGTTTTCCTACATTATTTGAGTCATAAAACAGCGACTCAAGTGTGTCATAAACCTAAATTTGTTCCGGTTCTACCCTTGCTTCATTCTTGTTTGGGTCGAGATTGATCGATGACATTGAAGCTTCTTGGAGGAATTTTTCTGATTTCTTCAAGAGAAGCACACAAAGGCCAATAAGAGTATTTGTGAGATTATTAGAGTGGGTAAATTGGAGTGATACACAAGTGACGAGTGCATACACGTGAGCTTGTGTGTGTTGTGAGGAATTTCTTTTCTTTGCTAACCAATTTTGCAGGACACTTAACCATGCCTCGTGGAGCTGCATCTCATTCATATCATCAAGAATTCTTGGAGCACGAGCCTCTCAAGAGGAGGGGTTCCAAACGAATTACTTCCAAGTACTCTAGTTCCATGCAATTTAATTCACAACATTAGTTCCCTTCCCTTCGGGAGGAAATGGATCATTCCCGTGCGTTGTGCGTATATGAAAGATATAAGCGTACTTGTAATGAGTATGAGGAGGAGCAAACAAAGTTTGCGTATAGCATCTAAGCTGAGGTCTTCATCAAGCAAACGAGCTTCATCTAAGGAGTGTTGTGACAATCGAGTCATGGAGTCTAAGAATTCTCGAGTTGAGTCAGAGCCTGATTTTCGAAGTCGGACTAAAGAATTGGTTGCCTCTATGATGGGAAGAATTAGCCAAATGCTAGATTCATATTTTGAGCAACTTAATCATGTGTCAACCAATGGTAGTAAAGAAGATGCTCCTTCTAGCCCGCCATTGATTGAAGAAGTATCTATGAATGCTAGCAATGAACTTGAGCTTGAAAACCTTGAAGCCCCATCTACACAAGTTAGTTGTCATGAGCCAGTTGAGAAGGAAGAGAAGGGTAAAAGTGCACTAACTTTGGGCAAAAATGCGAGGGCTTATTTTTCTAACGAACTTACCTTTGCTCTATTTAGCTTTTCTTCTTTTATGCAGGTTAAACAAGGAGAGATTGAGTTGATCATGGAATGTTCCATCCCTAAATCCATTGGTGAATATCAGAATTTTCATGAAGTTTGCCTCTTAAGTGTTGTATCCCTTGACGACCCATTGGTATTTAACTTCACCCATGAGCCTGCTTTGCTTGTTGGGAGGAGTAATGAAGTTACAAAGAGAGTTCTTGCACTTGAATCTTGTCCTATGCCTTCTTACCATTTTGCAACAAGTGTTCCAAGTGATGATCAATCTAATGAAGTTGAACGTGTTCAAAGTGTTCTTCAGTCTATCATTGCATTTTGGAGAATCCAAGATGATGTCACCTTGCTGCCAATGAACCATACATTCTACATTACATCATGGAACCGAAGCTATATGCGTTATCTTCGAGGAGTCATTGGAGTAAAGCCATGAGTTTTTCTTGGCCGGTTGTGAGCATTTCCAAACTGACCAAGAGACATGTGCACCGAATTATAATAATCATGAAGTATGCAAGTATCATTCAATCTAAGAGGGCCAATATGTGGTGGCGTTAGATTTGAGGTTTCATACTACCAACTCTTGTTAGTATCATTCATTTTCCATCCAGATTTGAGGACAAATCCTTCTCAAGTGGAGGGGACTGATGTGTGCACGGATGGCGGCCTTGACTCAAGGCTTTCATAGAGACATTGAAGGCTTGAAGGATGTTAATCAAGTTGTCTACACTTTGATTCAAGTCAATGAAGCTTAATGTCTGGTCACGAATGTTCTTCATTTATTGTGGCCGCTTAGTAGTTATTATTAGTCATTGGTTTGGTAGTTAGTTTTATTTGGTCATTTGTGTCAAATAAGTCAGCCCACTAAAGAGTAAGTGTGGGCCGAGCTCATTGCTAGATTAAGTAGGATTAGTGGTCCATTAATCCGTGTTCCAAACGGATTTGGTCCTTAGTTTGCTAGTGATACGCTTCTCGATCAACACGTTTCGAGACACGTAGCACGTTTGCCCAAGGATCTAGCGAGATGTCCAACCATTTGGATTGTGGAACCTAAAATCAAGAAGGACAACACGACTTGATTCAAGGTGGTAGAACGACGACTCCAATCGAGGTGTACTCAAATGGATAGGTCGGATGAACAATCAAGGACAATACGCAAGCTTGCTCAAGAACCCTTGCCCAGCAAGTTAAGGGAATTGTACTCTCGAATTGAAGAGAACAAAACAGAATTTTATTATCATAAAACGGCTATCCTAAAACCGTACATCAAGGAGCCTTTTATAGGCTTGAGACCTATGAGCCTAATCCCTTTTGGCCAAGGATTGGTGGACCTCTTAATGTTACCTAAACTATGAAGCCTATTCGGGCCACACTTGTTCATGAGTGGGCCGTCTTATTTAACAAACCAAGACTAGTAAAACTGAAACAAATAACAAATGACATCAACTACCAAAATCAGGACTACTATCAACTAATAATCGGTCACAACAAATAAAGGACATGCGTGACCAGAATTTTAAGCTCCATCGGCTTGAATCAACGTGTAGACAACTTGATTAACATCCTTCAAGCCTTCAATGTCTCTATGAAAGCCTTGAGTCAAGGCCGCCATCCGTGCACACATCAGCTAGCCTATAAAAGGCACCTCATGTATGAGTTGAAGGACGGCACTTTTGGAATAAAACTCTGATTTTGATGACGGAGCACCAAGGGCAAATGGTGATCAAGACCAAGTCATTCAAGTACCACAAGGACCGGTCACAAGAGCTCGCGCCAAGAAGATGCGCGAGTCCCTTCAAGCACTTGTATGCACCATCCAAGAGAGAATTGGAGACGACTTAAAGACCATTGAAGGCTTGGAGAACGAGGATTCTACAATAAACACCTTGCTTCAAGTGGATGAACCAAGTAAAGACTAGCTTAGTCAAGGCCGAGAGTTGGTGATCATCTTAAGCCAAGGCCGAGACTTTAGTAGTCATTTTTAGTGCCGTTTAGTTGTTTCCTTTTGTAATAACAATTCGGCCCAAACTAGCTCCTAGTTGGCCGAACCTTTAGTAGTTATTTAGTCATTAGATTCAGCCCAAGGGCCTTAGTCATTTAAGTGGAGCCAATCCACTTTAGGTCTAGTTTTCCAAGTCACTTTAGGATGTCAATTGTATGGCTATATATAGCCAAGACAAGAGACCTTTACAGAGTTTGGAATCAATACAATTGTGAGTTTTCACTTTCTCTTTCTAAGAGAGCCTCTTTGAATATTTGAGAATCTTTCTCAAATTGTTCAACTGAACTTATCAATCAAGTAACTCCTTGGTTGTGGCGTTCCTCTACCTATAGTTCGGTTCGCTAATTCGTTAAGTAGTGGGTTGAGATAATATCAACATTGTTCGCTACTTCGGGGATTAGATTGGGTCAAATTTCCGCTGCTCAAACCGTTGGTGATTGGTTGTCTAGATCATGTCAATTGGGTTTCACATCAGTTGGTAATCAGAGATAGTCGACAACCACCAGGTTATATCTTTCCTTTTCGTTTTTGTTTTTGAGTCCTATCCGTGTGTCGAATCTGTCTCGTATGTTAAACAAACAAAAAAAAAAATTGTTAGTCGCTAGTCTTCCTTTGTTTGTCGTTTGTCTTGATTGTCCGCAAGTTACCCCTTTGCTGTCCACATTGTGTCGTCTATTGCTGCTGTGTTTCTTGTCATTAATTGCATCTTAGTGTTGTGTGATAGAGTCTTGAAGTCATCGAGTCAAAAAAAAAACACAAAAACAAAACAGCCGCAACTAGGGTTCTCTTTTCTTCTTGCCGCAACTAGGGTCTTCCTTTTTTGGTGTTGTGTTGTGCGCAAATCTGTCCAGAAATTTCGGACACTAGTTAGCTCTAGTTTCTATCCAGTTTGTGTTTTAATTCGTTTGGGGTCTTGTGTGTTTGGGTCGTGTACAAACAACCCAGAAAAAAAAATCAAAAAAAAAAGAGAGGAGTCGCGCACCTGGGAATCAAATTGCTGGAATTTCTTTTCTCGACTGCCGAACCTATTTCACCTTGAACCTTTGCATATTTGTGTTGGGTTTTGCAAATCTTGGACACCAAAACCTGAAGTGGGAAGTTCTTGAGCTTCTTGACCAGAAATCTTGAAGTTCTTGGATCACCCAAAACTGTTTTGGGAAGTTCTTGATTGCACAATCGCTGGTTTCTTGAAAATTGGAAAGAACATCTCTATTTTCTTGGCCATCTTGTACTTTGATCCGAAGAATCGATTGTTGGGACAGAAAAAAAAAAGAGAATCTGAGTTCGTGAAAACAACTCAAAGAGCTGCAAAGAAAAAAAAAAGAAAGAAACGAAAGAACAAAAAAAAAAGAAAAGAAAGCAACGGCTCTAGGGTTTTCCACTTGGGAAACAAGTCCCATTCCTATTCTACTTCCAATCCTAACACTATTGGGGTTGAGGTCGGCCAAGAAAGCCAAGAAACCAAGCCCAAACTTTCCTCAAACACCTCCAAACTTCCCACACCAGATCCAAACAAATCATCCAAAGCCCTGACCTCCCAAAACAAACCCAAGCAGCCACACAACATACCTAAACAGCCGCGCCAAGTTAGTTTCCTAAACCAACTACCCATTGGCACTTGTACCCAAAACCTACCTACTACACATCCCAAACAGCTCGGGTACACCATAACCAACCTGCCCAAAACCACAAAGCACCAACCAACCAAACTTTCCAGCAATACAAGGTCCACACAGTCCAAACGACATTGGACTTGCTAAAGTCCTTGTCCGAGGCAAACTCTTACTCATTTGCGGACTAAGTCAGTAGCATCCTAGCTTATTTTTCTCGTGTCTTTTGCTGTTCCGGAGTCATTATTCAGTCCTAAATCTCAGCTATTCACACGCCACCTTTGAGGACAGACTTGGTTGACGTTTGGTTGCACGACTTGAAGGAACTTTCTGATTTCTTCAAGGGGGCCAATCAAGGGATTTGAAAAGTGAGTGGTGAGAATATCAGAGTGTTTTAAACACTTGAGTGATATGCGAGAGTGAGCGAAACACGTGAGGGAGTGAGTGAGGATTTTACCTTAACGTTTGTTGAAGTTTTGCAGGTTACACCATGGCCACTGAAAATGACATTACCATTGCACAATTGGCACTAAAAATGGATGCTATGTGGAGAGAAATGCAAAGAAATTTTGAGCAGCGTTTTGAATCCATGCAAGAGCAAATCGAACAATTGGACCCGTCAAGAAACTCCTCTAAGAAAACTAGGGGAAAACTGACCTTGAACGAACTCAGAGAGGGAGTTCGAAGATGATGAGCAAAGGCTGAGGCGACCTACACAACGGGCAGACCGCGAAGAGAAGATCCCGAAGGTAAATCGGATTCCAAGGTAAATCGGATTCCTACATTCCAAGGTAAATCGGATCCCGAAGCATACTTGGAGTGGGAGAGAAAGATCGAGTTGATCTTCGATTGCAACCACTACACAGAGTCTCAAAAGGTAAAGTTGGCCGCAATCGAATTCACTGATTATGCCTCGATTTGGTGGGATCAACTCCGCGTCAAGCAACGCAGGAATGAGGAGCCGACCATTCGGACATGGGACGAATTGAAGCGAATCATGAGGAAGCGCTTCGTACCAGGATACTACCACAGGGATTTGCATCACAAATTGCAAACCCTCACTCAAAGTAGTATGACGGTCGAAGATTACTTCAAAGAAATGGAAATGTCCATGATGCGGACTGATGTTCGAGAAGATGAGGAGGCCACCATGGCACGATTTTTGAGAGGATTACAGCCTGAGATTGCTGACATTGTGGAGCTTCAACACTACCTTGACATGGGAGAACTCTTGGACAAGGCTATCAAGGTAGAACGGAGGTTCAAGAGGAGAGGAACGAGTCGTCAAAACTCCCATTTCCAATCTGGGAGTTGGAGAAACTCGGTCACAAGGGTTGAAACCCACACCCCTTATGCACCAAAAATTCCAAATCGAGTGGAGCATCGCAAGGAGAAGTGAGGTCGAATGCTCTATCTTCTAAATCAACTTCGAAGGGGGGGTTTAAGCCCCAACAAGAGGTCTCTAAGCCAAGGACCCGTGACACTAAATGCTTTAAGTGCCAAGGATTTGGACACATTGCTTCACAATGTCCAACCCAACGGACCCTGATCATGTTACCCAATGGAGAGCTATTGACAGATGAAGAAGAAGAGGAACATGAGGGGATGCCATCATTGGAGGATGAGGAGGACGAGCTCGAAGAGGTACTAGTCAATGACACGGTTGGATGTCTAGTTGCAAGGCGAGCACTAGCTACTCAAGCGAGTCGAGATGAGCTTCAACGAGAAAACATCTTCTACTCAAGGTGTCATATACACAACAAGGTATGTAGCCTAGTTATTGACCCAGGGAGTTGCACTAATGTTGCAAGTGCACTAATGGTGGAGCGACTCAACTTACCAACAACCGACCACCCTCGACCCTACAAGCTCCAATGGCTAAACAATAGCGGTGAGGTACGTATCTCTAAACAAGTCTTGCTTACTTTTCGCATTGGTCGTTATGAAGATGATATTATATGCGATGTAGTGCCTATGCAAGCTGCACACATTCTTTTAGGCCGCCCTTGGCAATTTGATAAGAGGGTTATTTTTTATGGTTTCTTAAACAAATACTCCTTCTTGCACAATGGTAAGAAAATCACACTTACACCTCTCACACCACAACAAGTGCATGAGGACCAAACTAGTTTACAAAGGGAGTATGAAATGCATGTCACTAGTCAAAAACAACCATCAAAAGGAAAGTTAAAGGGGGTAGCCGAGACCTCCAGGAGTAAAAGTGAACCTAACCGAACCAATGAGCTAGGAAAAGAAAGAAAAACCAGCATGCTAGCTCGAATGAGAGACGTGAGGAGAGCTTTACATTCCAATCAAGTCATGTTCATATTGATTAGTAAAGAAGCCTTACTCACTAATGAACATGATACTTCTCTGCCTAGTGTTGTCACTAACCTCTTACAGGAGTATCATGATGTGTTTCCTGAGGATATACCTAATGACTTGCCACCTTTGAGGGGGATTGAACATCAAATTGATTTCATCCCTGGGGTTTCCTTACCAAACAAGGAACCATATAGGACTAATCCCGAGGAAACTAAGGAACAACAAAGGCAAGTAGAGGAACTACTTGGTAAGGGATGGATTCGTGAGAGTCTAAGCCCTTGTGCTGTACCCGTCCTACTTGTGCCTAAGAAGGATGGAGGATGGAGGATGTGCACTGACTGTCGAGCCATTAACGCCATCACGGTAAAGTATCGCCATCCCATACCTCGTCTAGATGACATGCTTGATGAATTGCATGGTGCTATTATTTTTACAAAAATTGATTTGAAAAGTGGATACCATCAAATTCGTATGAAAGATGGGGACGAATGGAAAACCGCTTTTAAGACTAAACATGGCTTATATGAGTGGTTAGTCATGTCTTTTGGCTTAACTAACGCACCTAGCACTTTCATGAGACTAATGAACCATGTTCTGCGTCCCTTCATTGGTAAATTTGTAGTGGTATATTTTGATGATATCCTTATCTATAGTAAGAGTTTAGAAGAGCATGCATTGCACTTACAAGCTGTCTTGGATGTACTTCGGAAGGAAAGGCTCTACGCCAACCTTAAGAAGTGCACTTTTTGCACTGATCAACTTGTTTTTCTAGGTTATGTTATAAGTGCATAGGGTGTACAAGTTGATCAAGCAAAGGTGAAGGCTATAAATGAATGGCCATCACCTACCAATGTAAGTGAGGTGAGGAGTTTCCATGGCTTGGCAAGCTTCTACAGGCGCTTTGTCAAGGACTTCAGTACCATAGCTGCACCACTTACATCCATTATCAAGAAGAACTCACCATTTCAATGGGGGGAAAAACAAGCTAAGTCTTTCCAATTACTTAAACACAAGCTCACACATGCACCTGTTCTCAGTTTGCCTAACTTCGACAAAGCTTTTGAAATAGAGTGTGATGCTTCTGGTATAGGTATTGGAGCTGTTCTACTCCAAGAAGGTCGACCGATCGCATACTTCAGTGAAAAGCTAAATGGAGCCGCCTTGAACTACTCAACCTATGACAAGGAACTGATGGCATTAGTTCGAGCCCTCCAAACTTGGCAACACTACCTTAGACCTCGAGAGTTCGTCTTGCATACGGATCACGAATCACTCAAGCACATCAAGTCACAAACTAAGCTGAGTAAACGACATGCATGATGGATCGCCTTCATCGACACCTTTGCATTCGTGATCAAGTATAAAACAGGTAAGTCTAATGTAGTGGCTGATGCACTTTCTAGGAGACATACACTACTCACTACATTAGATGCCAAATTACTTGGATTTGAATATCTCAAGGATCTCTATGCAACTGACCCAAATTTTGGTGAGATTTTCAACTCCCTGCCACGAGACACTCGTGAGCATTACTTTCTTTCACAAGGGTTCTTGTACTACAAGGACAAATTGTGCATTCCACTAAGCTCCATGCGACCCCTGTTGGTTCGCGAAGCCCATGGAGGAGGACTAATGGGTCACTTTGGAATTACTAAAACATTGTCCACCCTCCAAGAGCACTTCTTTTGGCCACGCATGAAGAGGGATGTGGAACGACATATACAAAGGTGTGTAACTTGCCACCATGCAAAATCAAAGGTAAATCCTCATGGACTTTACACTCCTTTACCTATCCCGCATGCCCCTTGGATTGACCTGTCTATGGATTTCGTCCTTGGATTACCTAGAACTAGACAAGGTCATGACTCTATTTATGTGGTGGTTAACCGCTTCTCTAAAATGGCACATTTTATACCCTGTCATAAGACCGACGATGCTAAGCACATAACCGACTTGTTCTTTAGAAACATAGTACGACTGCATGGCATGCCTCGTACCATTGTGTCAGATAGAGATGTAAAGTTCCTTAGCTACTTTTGGAAAACCTTGTGGCGTAGGCTAGGCACTAAATTGCTTTTCTCTACTTCCAGTCATCCACAAACTGATGGACAAACTGAGGTAGTTAATAGGACTTTCTCTACTTTGTTGCGTGCCATAATCAGAAAGAACATTAAGACTTGGGAAGATTGCCTACCGCATGTTGAATTTGCTTACAATCGCACTGTGCACACTGTCACAAGAGCTCGCGCCAAGAAGATGCGTGAGTCCCTTCAAGCACTTGTATGCACCATCCAAGAGAGAATTGGAGACGACTTAAAGACCATTGAAGGCTTGGAGAACGAGGATTCTACAATATACACCTTGCTTCAAGTGGATGAACCAAGTGAAGACTAGCCTTAGTCAAGGCCGAGAGTTGGTGATCATCTTAAGCCAAGGCCGAGAGTTGGTGATCATCTTAAGCCAAGGCCGAGACTTTAGTAATCATTTTTAGTGCCGTTTAGTTGTTTCCTTTTGTAATAACAATTCGGCCCAAACTAGCTCCTAGTTGGCCGAAACCTTTAGTAGTTATTTAGTCATTAGATTCAGCCCAAGGGCCTTAGTCATTTAAGTGGAGCCAATCCACTTTAGGTCTAGTTTTCCAAGTCACTTTAGGATGTCAATTGTATGGCTATATATAGCCAAGACAAGAGACCTTTACAGAGTTTGGAATCAATACAATTGTGAGTTTTCACTTTCTCTTTCTAAGAGAGTCTCTTTGAATATTTGAGAATCTTTCTCAAATTGTTCAACTGAACTTATCAATCAAGTAACTCCTTGGTTGTGGCGTTCCTCTACCTATAGTTCGGTTCGCTAATTCGTTAAGTAGTGGGTTGAGATAATATCAACATTGTTCGCTACTTCGGGGATTAGATTGGGTCAAATTTCCGCTGCTCAAACCGTTGGTGATTGGTTGTCTAGATCGTGTCAATTGGGTTTCACATCAGATTTCGTTTGTCTTCTCAAACCGAGAGCAAATTCTCTTACTTGCTTGGCAAGGGTTTCTTGTTCAATCTCGCGTATTGTCCTTGATTGTTGAAACCGGCCTATCTACTTGAGTAATCACCTCAATTAGAGTCGCTGTTCTTCTACCTTTTATCAAGTCAAGTCGTCCTTCTTGATTCTAGGTTCCGCGATCCAAACAATTGATAATCAGACTAAATCCTTGGGCAATCGTGCTACGTGTCTCGGAACGAGTTGGCCGAGGAACGTATCAGGGGTGCCTGTGAATATTGAAAAATTGGTCAGATAATGAAATTAGTTCTGAACATTTCCGCTGTCAGAGAGTTAGTGATACGAACCAGCCCGAAGGTATGAACTCGTATCCCACCAAGCCCTGGATTTAGACGAAGAACACAAGTTGGAATGTGAAACCTTGACCCTCCTAAAACCACAAGCTACGAACCAAGATGAATCTCGACCCACAACTTAGTGTTTTAGCGAACTGAAAGTATTGGTAGAAGAATGCCACAATCAAGGTGTATACCTGATTGATAAGTTCAAGTTGAATAACTTAAGAAAAACTCTCAAGTATTCAAAAAAAGCTCTCTTGAACAAGAGAAGTGAATAAACTCACAAGTTTGATGTAAAAAGTTTGATTTCTAAACGTCCAAGAGGTTAGGCTATTTATAGCCTTACATGACTTGAAAACCTAATGTGATTTGGAATCACTTATTGGAAAATCTAATGTGATTTGGAATCACTTATTTGGCCAAGACACCAACTAAGTTTTGGCCTCTTGAAGACTAATTTTTGGCTGAATATTTCAGCAATTAAATTGACAATTGAAACCTTAACTGATACGAACCCACCCGTGCTTGGAGAACTCGTATTCCAACAAACAGGATCTAGACAAACTACTCCACGACTTGGACTTGCGGAAACCCTAAACCCCTTTAGAATCCCTTGGATGAGAACTGTGAGAACCCTCACTTATATATATAAAATTCTCCTAAATCACTTGCATTTCCCTAAGACTAAATCAATTATGATATTTCCTTGCATTGCATTTCATTGCTTTTACATGAATTGAAACATTTCCTTGACTTGGTATTATTTTATTTTACTCTATGCATTATGACCAAATATCCTTTTTATTGTGGTTGGGACTTTATGTGATAGTTAGGTATTATTTTAGACATTGGAAACATTTGGAGGGTAGAAACCTTATTTGGCAAAGTTTAGAGGGAGAATGGCCAAGATTGAGACAAGTGGCAAAACTCTAACCATTCAACTTTTTTGACCAAAGAAGTTAGAAGAATTTAAACCAAATTTGGCTCCATTTTCTCCTTAGGATGGCCGGCCCTCTTAGCTTCCAAGAGAAGAGAAGAAAACTCCATTTTCTTGCTTTTTAAACCCTAGCTTGATCTTGAGGAAAAATCAAAAGTGAAGGAACCTAGGTTAGTTGAGTGAACTACCTTCAAGTCTAGTATGTGATTCAAGCTTGGATCTTTGGTTTTGGTGGCTTCTTGGGTGATTCAAGCTTCGCATAAGAGAGGTATATGATCCTTAACTCTTAACTTTATTGTTTTATATCAAGTGTTTGAGGTTTTGACGGTAACTAGAGGTTGAGTTGAGGTTGTTTGTGGTGAAATTTCTTGAGTTAAACAAATGGAAGTAGGGTTGGTTGTTTAGCATGCCATGTGTTTGATTAATTGTTTAAGCTTTGTTTATGGTTTTCTTGATATATTAACATGTTTTGGATCCTTTTAAAGTTAGGGATATCTCTTGGGATGTTGCTAAGTTAACTATAATGAAAGGGTGGAAGTTGGAGTTGCATGTGAACTAGTGGACTGTTTTGTTTCTCTTGGCTGACCGGCCTTGGAGGGGAGGTTTCTCCTTGATTTTTGTGACTCTTTGCACCTTAACTAAGCCTAAGGAACTTGGCTAAACATTGGTTTAAGGTTTGGTATGAGTTGAATTGGAAATGAAGCAAGTAAAGTGGTTGTTTTTGGGCAAGTAGTGGACTGTTTTGGTTCTTTTTGTTAGCTAGACTGTTTTGGTTCTTTTAATCATTTTGTGTGTTGCATTTTAAGCTTTAATGGTGCTAGATAACTTGATCCCCAGTATATGAACACTAGGAGAGTGAATTGGATGAATTTGAGCCAAAACAAATGAAGTTGGCAAGAAGAGATAGGACAACTTTGTTAGGGTTCTAAGCTGATCAGAACTGAAAAATCAGCCAATTTCCCCGGACTACTAGTATTGATAGGAGAGGAACTAGAGTCTGAATTTTATACCGTTGGAAATCCCTTCGAGTCTAGTTTCCAACGCCACTAACGGCATATGATTCCGACTTTCCTACAGTGAGATGTGGCCATTTTCCCGAAACTACGTGGGTGCGACTATTTTACCCACGAAAACTACTTTGAACTTGAATGAGATTTTTCTTTTGCTCAACGTTCTTGCACTTGTTAAACTTGTTTTCTTATGATCTTTTACTGTATTTTGGACCTAACTTGCGTGGTGAATTTTGGACCTTTTACTGTATTTTAACCACTCATTTGGTCACCTAATGAATTTACATTTGGATTGGAAATGAATCTAGATTGTTAACGATTTCACTTGTTGCCCTAGGATTGGGAAACGGAGGTGAATGTAATCAAAGAACTTGACATTTGAACTCTATATTTCTTGACAGGTGAGTGTTTCATTGCCTGTTAACTGTCTATGTGAAATATCTGAATACTTGATCTGTGATTGATTGAGTTAAACATTTGTTTTGATAAATTTGAGGCGAGCGTGTACTTTATCACACTCGATCTCCTTCGATTCCACTGAGGCTCTGTATACTGCTATTATGAGATGTGATTTCTCTATATTTGACTGTATGTGAGTTGTTTGGTTGATATCCCATCAACTACTGTGACTGTTTGGGTACCCAAGCTCATAGGTGAGTCGGTTGTATCTGTGACAGCCCCACCTCGCCCTAGGGCGTACCCAAGGGTTTGGTGGACCGCCTGCCCAACTCTCGCCAGGACTCAGTCACAATTCATGAAATTTACAAATAAAAACCTCAATAAAAAATGATATTAAATACAACCTTCAAGATATACACTCATGGACCTCCAATGTCCACACCATCTACTACAATACAACCAAGGAGTCAAACTTGCAAAAAAAAAAAAATCAACCAAACAAGCTGGCTAGACATCTATGAAGTACTCGCTCAAGCAACTAACAACATAGGAGAAATCGAGACCTTTTTCAATTCAACCTCTCATGTTCTCATCCTGTAAGGAAAACAAATGGCATGGAATGAGCTAAAAGCCCAGTGAGATTCCAAGTAACCAAGCAGGTAAAATAAGAGACAAGATAGCACACCCAGATATCAAGAAACAAGTCAAACTCAAATAGATCATGACCCAGTATATAGTTAAGTAAGTAGCCAGATAGATCATGCAAAAGTGTACAGTAAAGAACACATTCATGGTAAAGGATATAGGTTACTCTCAGGAGCAAGTTCCACAGTAGCTTGATCAAGGTCCGTTGACTCTCCGTCAACCACGAAAGTATAATGTCCGTAGATCTCCACTTTACACCAATTTCGCCCACCAAACATGCCCCTTACTGGGCCCGAACGTCAAAGAAGTACCCAAGGTTCGTCGATCTTCCCGACCAACCCCTTACCGGCTTGATTCGACCAACTAGCCCTGGGTTGGACTTATAGTCCCAGATATACAGTAATTCAGGATATGGCTTATAGCCCCAAGTATTCAGTAGTCAGGAATGGAGTCATTGGCTGCTATCCAACGCTCACGCAGTAAATGATTGGAGACGTTAGTTGTCACTTAACGCTCCGTATTCACTAATATCAGTGTTCAAGTGATGAATTCCAGTCAGGAGTAAACAGGTTAGGAATTTTGTCCTTTACCCAAGATTTCCCAGTTTACCCTACCGCTCTGAGGCTGGTCTAAAGCAAGAGGTCCAACGAGGGTTCAATTCAGCTGTTACCGACTAACATTCACCCATACACATGAGTAACCCTAGAATCCACTTACCCGACGTCTCGGATAACGCCCAAGGCCCAGTTCAACCACTACATGAGAGATGTAGCCGGTCTACAATTCAACCGCTACAAGAGAAATGCAGCCGGTCTACAGTTCAACCGCTACAAGAGGAATGTAGCCGGTCTACAAACATGCACATAAACATGCAGGATCGATTAATTCAAGTTCATGGAGGTCGAGGGCGAATAAGGAAATACTCGCCTCGCCATAATCAAGTCATAAGTAATGTCCAACACTTCAAATTCTCAAGTATTTCAAGTCAATGTACAGGTCATATACAAATCAAGTTACTTGTTCATGCATGAAGGAGATATAAAGTGTTTAGTCAAGTCAAATCAATTGAGTGTACATAAGAGCACACTCGCTAAACAGGTTCAAATCACAAATAAGTTCAGCATCTCATGTTTCAAGCATTTCAAGTATTTCAAGTCCAAACAGTTGAAAATCAGGTGGTTATGAAAACCTAATCAAACAAGAAGACTGAAGTAAAACTACAAAAAAAAATCAGAAATTTCCTCACCAAATCTGACCACATATCCTGCCAAATATTGGCCGGATTGACAGGGAAGACTTTAAAATTTTTTATGCTCATTGACTCAAATCCGGCCGGAAATCCGGCCATAAAGTGGCCGTGTGACGACTCCACCTCCCCCTAGGGCGTATCCAAGGGTTTGGCGGACCACCTGCCCAACTTTCGCCAAGACTCACTCACTCACTCTCAAGATTAATCATTCAGGCCTCCAAAATAACATTTAAGTTCTACAATTCAACCAAAATGTAAACTTATTTACAAACCCAAAAGTCAAACATATGATACAACATCAAATGTCAAAATATATCCTCTCAACTAAAAGTATAAGTACAAGAGGGTTACACACTCTAGTTCACATTCAATTGCTTCGGACCTCCATTCCTGTAAGGAAAACAAAAACTAAAGGAATGAACTAAAAGCCCAGTGAGGTTCCTCAACAAGCAATCAGGTAGGGAAACCATGGAAACATTACATTTAACAATTTGCATACTTTGCACAGTAATATCCAGTCATTCAAGAAATAAACACTCAATCATTGGAAGGATACATGCTCACTTGGAGCCATTCATTCATTCGCCAACCATTTTCCTTATCCCTCCGACATTAGAAAACGTTTGCAAGTGAAACTCCTTCAATAATCTTGTCATTCATTCATTGATATCATTGCATTGAATTCACTGGCCAGTTCTCCACCAGATTTCGTGGTAATACTCGAGTATACCAAACATTGTCCAGGGTCACCAGCCGCTCGACCGAGTCTGCTTCTGGCTCGAGTCGATTGGCAACGAAGGGCAAGGGCTCAGTTCAGCCAAAAGGCTTACATTCATGCACAAGTAGCACTCAATCATTTAATCATTGAAAATTTCACGTTCACTTAGGTCGAGTGCGATAAAGTACACACTCGCCTATCGAAAATTCATTTAACAATCATTGAAAAACACTTAACATTCAAGCAAACATTCACAACAATTCACATAGTCATTGGCAGCACAACATGCAAAGAACACTCACCAGTTTAAGCAAAATAACGTCAAAAGTTTCCTTCCGGATTATGCCCTTGATCACCGACAAACCCTAAGAATAACCAAGAGAAAATATTATGGTTCAACCATCTAAAGTTTAGGTGAACCAAAGAAAATCCGAGTAACTACTAGTACAAAGGTGCAAATATGGTTTTGGAATGAAAAGAGAACATTTAGACCCAAGAGACATGAATAACCAAGAATTTCCTCATTCCAATCATAAATCAAGCTCAAAATGGTTTAACAACTCCAACTTAAAGTTGGAAATGAAAATAAGGACAGTTTTAGGAAAACAGAATTTTTTCCAGTTTTGCGCGATGTTATTTGAAAAATCATATCTCAAGTTTCTTAAGTCCAAAATTTATAAATTTTATACCGTTGGAAAATAGATTCAAAGATTTACAATTTCTCAGAAGACATCTTTGCAAGATTCTATCCACAAGTCAGTCACAATCCAATCTCAAGTGGCTGCTTTATCCAGTAGAAAGACAGAACAGGAATGGAAATTCAGTCAACTTTGGAAAATCACAGATATGCATAGGAATTGAGGAAAATTCTGAAATTTTCACGGTAGAAAGTACTCTGAATCTAGTTTCAAACGCAACAACAAAAACTCAATTTAGATTTTTCTACACCAAGATATGGTAGATTTCCCAAGACTGCTCAGAGTCTCTTGCGGGAAAAATTTTCAGCAGCACTTCCTTTGTGTTTACCAATTTTCCAGCCATTTTCAAGGCTACAATCTCATAGTATAACAGTCCCAAATCAAGCTCACAACTTATAGGAGACAATTGGTACATATTCTAATAGCAAAGACTAACCAAATTCAACATATACTTGATATATAAACAAATACCCAAGCTGAAATTTTGAAACCCTAAGCTGGAAAATTCTAGCAACTTCACAAATTCATGATATCTTCCATAAAACTTCTAATTTCTAGACATCTTCTCCATAAATTGCAAGATAAGAAAAAGAAAGAGGGTTTCTTAGTTTGGTACCTTCAATCCTCAAGAAAAAATACAAAACCAAGGCTGCCTATGCAAAATCACTCCACCTCATGCTTCCTTATCACCTTGTTGCACCTTTGTTCGGATTAGATTTGTGGTTCTTGTTGATTTCTTACTAAATCAAGGCAAGATCAAGATGATTTGCGAAGCTTTCTCCTCTCTTTTTTCTCTCTAAGGGTCGGCCAAAGAAGGAAGAAAATGAATAGGTTTTGAGGAGAATTTACAAGATAAAGACTAGAATGGTCTTTGGTCAAAGTTGGCTTGAATTGCCAACACTTGTCACCACCAATTTCCTCTTGTTTTTTTTTCTTTCCTCTTGTTTTTGAGTCAACAATTTCGGCTGACTTAAGGGGTAATTTAGGGATGATTAGATGAAATAAAAACAAGGAGATTAAGGTAAGAAAATATTAGTCAAGTGGTGTACTCAATCGGTAACAAACGGTGCACGTCGGTTCAAGCCTATTTTCCTCAACTCCCTTGTACTTTAGTTTTAACTTATGATTCACTAATTTATTATTAGCACTTCTAATCACACACTTCCTCTTACCTAATACTCACTCTTATACACCAAATTTAGTACACACACCTCACCAATCGATCACACTACCAAAATGCACCAAAACCCTAACTGACTCTAACTTTAAAAGTAAAAGTAAAACTCTTGACTCAACTAATGAAATCACCATGAAATTTAGGGCTGGTAAATAGTTAAATAGTCAAGTAAAGAAATATAGAAGGAAATATAAATTAATGTTTCAAAAATGGGAGAAAATTCTAAAGGAATTTTCGGGTCCTCACAGGTCGGATTCTGGCCACATTTCGGTTATAACAAAACGGTCAGTACATATGTTAACAAAATATCAAAAGTTTAGTCAGTTAGGTCAAGTGCAATAAAGTACACACTTGCCTATGTGACGATAAATCAAGTACCTAGCCATTTCTAGCAACAGTGAGCATGTAACACAGACCCCCAAGCACACAAGAAAGTCGGTGGGATAACCACCCGAGTGACCAACAAGTCAAGTGCAAGCAAGGCAATTCATTTCATATAAATATCACGAAGTTAACTACAAAGGATCGAGTATGATAAAGTACATTCTCGTCCCAAAGGTCATCAATTTAAGAGCAATTACTTTAACCAAAGCAAGCATGTCATTCAAGCAAGGAGACATTCCACGTAAATATTTTCATGTACTTGGAACACTCACCAATTAATTGCAACCCTTCACTTTATCTCTGGTTCGTCCTCTTGAACTCTCTCGAATCCTGTGGTCATATACTATATTAAAAGACTAGCAATACAAAGCCAAAATACATGAAGAAATTAAGGTTTCAAGACTTCATTTCCTTTCACTTAAGCCTCAATTCCACTCATAAACCATACCCAAAATGATTTACCAACTCCAAATTTAAAGTGGGAAATGAAAGTAAGAACGATTCTAAGAGAACAGAATTTTCCAGTTTTGCGCAACACTATTTGAAAAATCATATCTCAAGCTTCTTAAGTCCAAAATTGATAAACTTTATACTTTCAGAAAATATATTCAAAGAGTTACAATTTCTCAGAAGACACATTTGTAAGATTCTGTCCATAAGTCAGTCAAATTCGAGCCTCAAGTTACTACTTCATCCAGTCAAAAGACAGAACTGGTATGGAAATTCAATCAACATTGAAAAATCACAGATATTCATAGGAATTGAGCAAAATTCTGAAATTTTCACGGTTGATAGTACTTTGAATCTAGTTTCGAACGCAATAAACGAAACTCAATTCTAACGTTTCTACATCAAGATATAATAGATTTCCCAAGACTGCTCAAGGGTTCCTGCGGAAAATTTTCAGCAGCACTTCCTTTGTGTTTACCATTTTTTCCAGCCAATTCAAGACTTCATTCTCACCACAAAACAGCCTTAACTCAAGCATATACATACCAGGCCAACAACTCATTAAATCAAGTATATATATATAACATATAACCATCACCTACTCAAGCTAGAAAATGAAACCCTAAGCTGAAATTCATAATCACAAGTTGGAATTTTCTTTAGGCAAGTCAAACTAGCATATAAAAACTAGATATTTCACATAACAAGACTATCAAACCATGACCAACCTTTAAGCATCATATATGGGTAGAAATTTCACCATAAAAACTGAAAATTTCCATATCTCTACTTCAAACCATGAAATTTCTCATAAAACTACCGAAATTGAAACCCTAAACCACAAGTTTGCATATATTTGAAGTAGAGGAGAGTTTCTTGCCATAAATACCTTAAATCCTATGCAAAGAGGCTGCCAAGACCTTTCTCTTCCCAAATCACTCCACCAAAACCCTTAACCTTCCTTAGTGATCAACTTTTATGGAGTAGTTTGCAAGATGGTTGGTTAAAACTCAAGATCCAAGCTTGAAATAGAAGTTGAAGTTGAAGCTTGTTTCCTCTCTTTTTCCTCTCCATATGGCAGGCCAAGCAAGGTGCAAAAATGAAGAATTTTGGTCAAAATTTGGTTTTAGTAAATGTTAAGAAAAGTCCAAGTCAAAGTCCAACTCCCAACAGTTTCGCGACAAATGGCGCATTAGGGTTTTTGCTCATCTCTTTTTCTTCCAAAGTTAATCTATTTAGCTAACGTCTAATTATCCCTTAGCACCTTATAAAATAACACCCCTTTATGTAAAATTTCACCTAGTCGTCAAAAATTTATCGCACTTACCGCACGAGCGAGTCTCACGTCCATAATGCAATTCAAACTTAATATGAACTAATTTATACCAAGAAAATGATTTTAAAACTTGACTTACTTATAAAAATATCAAGGAAATTAAGGCAATAATTTAAAGTAAAGAAAATGCATTCAAAGAAATAAAATAAAATAAAATACAACCTAATTTTTCGGGTCCTCACAGTATCGATCCAGCAAGGGCTTGGTCGAGAAGGCCGATAAACCCTGAGGACTGCTTATTGAATCTGGATCTGGTATACTCGAGTATTACCTAATTACTGTTTGAGGTATTCGAGCCCGGTAAGGGGGTTGACTGGTGGATGGGATTTGGAGAAAGTGGTGTTCTACGAACATTATATTCTTTAAATGCAAACGTTGACGGAGAGTCAACGGATTCTCGTATGATCAAGCTTAAGGGGATTTAGCTTTTGGAAGCCACCCGTATCCTTGAATTGAACTGTGATTAAATTGTTATAGTACAATACGGTGTTTACTTGTGTATATTACGCCTTCTTTTGGCTATGTGCTTACATGTTTATTTGGAACCTCACTGAGTTTTAGCTCACCCCACTCCTTTTGTTTTCCTTAACAGATCTGGGATGGAACTGTGATCAAGAACTTTCATAGCTTTACCTTTTCCTTGAACTTGTACTTTGGATTGTAACTTTTTTTTGTTTAGAAGACTGTACTTTTGACTCTTGTAAGCTTGAATTTGTAAGTTCGACGTGTATTATGTAAATTAAGTGGGGAATGGTAAGTTTGACTTTTAGCTTTATATTTTAAGTTTGGGATGTTGGCGAGGTGATTATATTTCTATAAAGGGTTGTACTCTTTGCTTTTGAAGATATTTCGTTAGTTTTCTTGGATTTCTGGTTCATTAGTCGACTGAGTCCCGGCGAGAGTTGGGCAGGCAGTTCGCTAATCCTTAGGGTTCGCCATTGAGGAGAGGTGGGGCTGTCACAGGTGGTATCATAGCCTAGGTTTGAAGTGGTCTGGGCGTATTAGAAATTTTCGACTTTAAGATTATATTTAATCTTTTTCCTTAAGAGTACTTCAGTTTTATCTATATTTTGTGTAGGATGGACAGACCTAGTGGCCCTAGTGATAGTCAGGTTGGTGAGCCGCCTCGTGGGGTACTCCCGATGATTAGATACCAGATTAGGCCAGGAGGAGCTGTCGTGCATTGGAGTCCGGCTAACCGCTATCGGCATTGAGAGTGTCGACACACTTACGCCTATCCCAACCCAGTAGTTTTGGCTGTGGTGGAGGAAAGGAAGGCGCTAGCGAAGGAAAATGCTAGGCTTGAAGCTGAAGTGAATCAATTAAAGGAAACTATTAAAAATGCAAGCCGATCGGATTAATGAACTTGAGGATGATGTAGTTGAGGGTCAAGAAGGGACCGATGACCTCTGTGCACAACTTGGAGAAGCCCAGGAGCGACTGGTTAGGGGAACAATGAAGGTGAGGACTAGAGCTAAGTCAATCCTGAATATTTGTAGAGATCTACTTGGGGACTTAAGTGATAAGGCTTCTAACATAGGAGATGACGCAGGAGCTGAGCCTGCTCAGGATGGGAGGTCAGCTAGTCCCGCAGCGGACTAAGTCTTGACTGTTAGATTACCATTTTGGATGATTTTGACCATTGTAAATAGAAAGAATAAAGGATGTGGTGACTCGATGGTTGTGTGACATGGCTTGATGAACTATGCCTGTACTTTTGGGGCTTGTGCTTGATATTTTGGCCTTGTTAGCTTGTAAATAACTAATATTAGCCCTTGAATGTATATTAACTTTGACTTTATTTCGATTTGGCATTTAATTGCTTTGTGTTTTCACTTGCTTATCGTGATTTTGACTTTATTTCCCTTTGAATTTTGATTATGCACAAGTATCTATTATATACAATACTTACTTACCTCATTAGTTATAATCCGTGGATCCTAAACTGATGAGAAATAATGGAGGGTAGACGACAACATGGTCGGGGCCGTGGACGTGGACCCAGGCAAGTCCAGGATCAAGAAGAAGAACAAGGATCTATAGCAAATCAGAACCAAGGACCTGGAGGTGAAGAAGGGGACCAGATAGCTACGGCTATCAATCGTATGACTGATTTGTTAGCCCGATTGGTTGACCCTGAAGTAGGTGAGGATAGGGCCTTAGAACGGTTCCAAAAGTTTTCTCTTCCCAAATTTCTTGGAGGACCAGATCCCGAAATTGCCGAGAACTGGTTTGAAAGAATGATGGATATATTTGCTGCATTACACTACACCGAAGAAAGGCAAGTGACTTTCGCCGTTTTCTAGTTGGAAGGCGCGGCCCGTTCTTGGTGGAACGTAGTAAGGGCAAAATGGGACAGGGAGCAAACTCCACATACCTGATTTAACTTCACTCGAAAATTTAATGAGAAATTTCTTCCGCCTTTAATTCAGGAGAAAAGAGAGGATGTGATACGAATGTCGCCAACCTTGTGACGAAACCCGTAAGAGATTAGACTCAAGATCGACAAGAGGATACCAAGCTTGGAGCGGATGCCCTCAACCCGTTAATCATGCGGTTAACGAACCTTGGTATAATGGTAGAAGACGCCACAACTTAGTGTGATTCTAGATTGATAAGTCACGAACACCTAGAGAAATTCTAAGGTATTCAAGAAGCCTTGGAGAAACCAAGAAAACTCTCAAATTGTATTGTATTGATTGAATGATTGAATAAATAAAACATGACCCTTGGTAGGCTATTTATAGCCATACAAGTAGAAATCTAAAGTGAATTGGAAAAGGCTAAAACATGACTAAGGTTCCTTCATTTTAGGAACCTAGAATTCGGCTCCTACATTTTAGCTAGGCTGGCCTAATTTATTCCTTGCAACAAATGACTAAACAAGACTCCAAACTAACTAACTAACTATCGGCTAAGCCAAGATGCGAACTAGAGAAGGGTCACTCGCGGTCCTCTTGGATTTGAACAACATGGACAACCTTCATTCCTTCATGCTCAAGTCCCTCAATGGCCTTGGGGACAATTTCTTGGCTTTGCACCTCACGAACAAGCCCTTGGAGTTCCTCTCTCATCTTCTTAGCTCGAGCTCACGTTACGGGTCCTAGAGGAACTCGAATTGTACTCAATGGTGTCTCTTGGTTCGTATTATCCCCCTCCTCTTGAAAAGGATTTGTCCTCAAATCAGCTTCATCATCTGGAAGAAAAGGAGATAGATCAGAGACATTGAATGTAGCGCTCACATTGTACTCACCGAGAGGGTCTAGCTTGTAAGCATTGTCGTTGATGCGCTTGATAACTTGCGCTTGATGACTTGAAATGGCCCATCTCCTTGGGGAAGGAGTTTATTGCGCCTTTGGACCGGGAACCTTTCCCAATCTCTTGGCTCAAACACCACGCGTTGGCGTCCCTTGCTAACCCTTTGAGCCACTTGATCCATCCTTCGCTCAATGTTTAAGCGGACCTGTTCATGCAATTTCTTCACAAAATCTGTTCGTTTAGCACCATCTAAGTTAATGCGCTCAAAAGAAGGTAAAGGTGATAAGTCTAGTGGTGTTAATGGGTTAAAACCATAGACTATTTCAAATGGTGAGAAATGAGTAGAACTATGCACCGTGCAGTTGTATGCAAACTCAACATGGGATAAACACTCTTCCCAAGTTCGAATATTTTTTCTAATGATGGCACGTAAGAGTGTAGACAATGTGCGGTTGGCCGTCAATTTGTGGGTGACTAGTAGTAGAAAAGAGTAATTTAGTACCCAATTTTTCCCATAAAGTTTTTCAAAAGTAACTCAAAAATTTGACATCCCTATCAGAGACAATTGTCCTAGGCATGCCATGCAATCTAATGATTTCTTTGAAAAACAAATCTGCAATGTGAGATGCATTGATGACGGAGCACCAAGGACCAATGGCGATCAAGAGCAAGTCATCCGAGTACCAAGTGGTCCAATCACAAGAGCTCGTGCCAAGAAGATGCGTGAATCTCTTCAAGCTCTTGTGTGTACTATCCAAGAAAGAGTTGGAGATAATTTGCAGGTCATTGAAGACTTGGAGAATGACGATTCAACATTATATACTTTGCTCCAAGTTGAAGAGTCAAGTAAAGACTAGTCTTGCAAACTACCTTAGACAAGCCGAGGCTTATTTGTCATTTTGTTGCTGTTATTTCTCGTTGAATAATTTCGGCCAAACAACCTTCTAGTTGGCCGAATGTTAGATAGTCTTTTAGTCTTTATTTCGGCCCAAAGGCCTAGCCTAGCCGAGTTAGGGTTTTCAAGTTGTATGGCTATATATGGCCAAGGCAAGAGACCTTCATAATCAGTTTTTGCATTAATAAAAATCGTGAGTTTTTCACTTTCTCTTCCTAAGAGAGCTTCTTTGAATAATTGAGAATCTTTCTCAAGTTATTCAAGTGAACTTATCAATCAAGTAACTCCTTGGTTGTGGCGTTCCTCTACCTATAGTTTGGTTCGCTAATTCGTTAAGTAGTGGGTTGAGATAGTATCAACATTGTTCGCTACTTCGGGGATTAGATTGGGTCAAATTTTCGCTGCTCAAACCGTTGGTGATTGGTTGTCTAGATCGTATCAAGTGAGTATCACATCAGTTGGTAATTAGAGCTAGTCGACAACCACCAGGTTATATGTTTCCTTTTCGTTTTGTTTCGAGTCATGTTCATTTGTTGTCAAATCTGATTCGTGTGACAAAAAAAAACAAAAAAAAATTTCAGTCGCTAGTTTTCCTTTGTTTCTTTCGTTTACCTTTGTTGTCCGCAAATTCCCTATTGTTGTCCGCATTGTTTCTTGTGTTGTTGCTGTGATTCATGTCGTTATTTGTGTCATAAATCCGTGTGTTGAGTCTTGAAGCAATCGAGTCAAAAAAAAAAACAAACAAAACAGCCGCTAGGGTTTTGTTCCTTCGTTGTGTTCTTGTATCTTGGGTCGCATATACAATTTGTCTTGCCGTCCTTGCTATTGTTTTGTCCAGAACAGTTTATTCATTGTGTTGTTGAGTCGTCTTGGTTGTGCAAAACAGCCACCAAGGATCAAAAGAAAAAAAAGAAGAGAAGGGAAAAAAACGCACAAGAAGCGAAACAAAATTCTGGTCGTTACCTTGCTTCTTGAAACCGAAAGTGTTTGAACAAGAGGGCTGGGAAATATTGTCTTGTTTTTGCACAAAAAAAAAAGGCTGTTTACAATAGATCTTGAAGTTCTTGATAACCTTAACTTGTTCTTGGAATTCTTGATATATATCTTGAAAGGGAAGACTGGTTCTTGAAAATCTTGAAGCCAAAATTGATCTTGATCAAACCCTAATTTCGTTCTTGAATTGGGAGGGGCTGACCTTGTGCTAAACGAAACCCTTGTGTCTTGTTGTTGAGATCCGAATTCAAAAGAACGAAAAGGAATCTGGTTGTATAAAAAAAAAAGGGAAAGAAACAGGAAACCAGAATCGGATCACAAGAAATAAGAAACATTCTTGAACTAGGAAACCTTCTTGACAAAGGAAACCCAAACCGCCTTGGATTTGCTAGGGCAAACCCTAGCCGCCACCAAAGTTGTCCACTTCGGACTTTCCTTGCTTGAATTGGGAAAACCAGCCGCAAACACCAACAACCACAACCCACAACCAACCAAGAAACATTCGTTACCACTACCAAAGAAAACTCAGCTGCGTGCAAAGTGGGTAGAGTCGCTCTAGGCTTCTAAATTTCCGCCATCTTAATTCTTGTGTAATCAAACTTTGCACTCTGTCCAGTCCACAAATTGGTATCTTTGAGTCATTTTACAGATTGTTGTTCATGTTAGGAGTGTCCAAAAAGAGTCCAAACAGGTCTACTCGTTATTTATCTTGTTAGAGTCCTTGTCGAGACAAACTCTCACAACACTTGAGTCACTCTTTTTGCGGACTAAAGCAGAAAAATTCCAGCAAATTCTTGCTCTTGTACAATTGCTATTTTAACTCATTATTCGGTCTTCAAACTTCCAGCTACTCATACGCCACTTTTGGGGACAAAACTTGATTGAAGTTTGGTTGAACTACTTGAAGGAAATTTCTGATTTCTTCAAGGGGGCAATCGAGGAACTTGAAAAGTGAGTGGTGAGAATATTAGAGTGTTTTACCTTAACGTTTGTTGAAGTTTTGCAGGTTAAACTATGGCCACTGAAAACGACATTACCATTGCACAATTGGCACTAAAAATGGATGCTATGTGGAGAGAAATGCAAAGAAAATTTGAACTCCGTTTTGAATCCATGCAAGAGCAAATCGAACAATTGGACCCGTCAAGAAACTCCTCTAAGAAAACTAGGGGAAAACTGACCTTAAACGAACTTAGTGACTCTAACTCAGAGAGGGAGTTCGAAGATGATGAGCAAAGGCCGAGGCGAACTACACAACGGGCTGACCGCGAAAAGGACCGACTCAAAGGAATAAAATTAAAAATTCCTACCTTCCAAGGTAAATCGGATCCCGAAGCATACTTGGAGTGGGAGAGAAAGATCGAGTTGATCTTCGATTGCAACCACTACACGGAGTCTCAAAAGGTAAAGTTGGCCGCCATAGAATTCACCGACTATGCCGCGATTTTGGTGGGATCAACTTCGCATCAAACAACGAAGAAATGAGGAACCGGCCATTCGGACATGGGACGACTTGAAGCGGATCATGAGGAAGCGCTTCATACCCGGTTACTACCACAGGGATTTGCATCACAAATTGCAAACCCTCACTCAAGGTAGTATGACGGTTGAAGATTACTTCAAAGAAATGGAAATGTCCATGATGCGGGCTGATGTTCGAGAAGATGAGGAGGCCACCATGGCACGGTTTTTGGGAGGATTACGGCCTGAGATTGCTGACATCGTGGAGCTTCAACACTACCTTGACATGGGAGAACTCTTGGACAAAGCTATCAAGGTGGAACGGAGGTTCAAGAGGAGGGGAACGAGTCGCCAAAGCTCCCATTTCCAACCTGGGAGTTGGAGGAACTCGGTCACAAGGGCCGAAACTAGCCCCTCTTATGCACCTAAGGCTTCAAAACCGAGTGGAGCATCGCGAGGAGAAATAAGGCCGAATGCTCTACCTTCGAAACCAACTTCCAAGGAGGGGTTTAAGTCCCAACAAGAGGTCTCCAAACCAAGGACCCGTGACACCAAATGCTTCAAGTGTCAAGGGTTTGGGCACATTGCTTCCCAATGTCCCAACCAACAGACCTTGATCATGTTACCCACTGGCGAGTTATTGACCGATGAGGAAAACGAGGAACATGAGGGAATGCCGTCCTTGGAGGGGGAAGAGGATGAGCTTGAGGAGATACCTGTCAATGACACGGTTGGATGTTTAGTGGCAAGACGAGCACTAGCTACACAAGCTAGTCGAGATGACCTACAACGAGAAAACATCTTCTACTCAAGGTGTCATACCAACAACAAGGTGTGTAGCCTAGTCATTGACCCAGGGAGTTGCACTAATGTTGCAAGTGCATTAATGGTGGAGCGACTCAACTTGCCAACAACTGACCACCCGCGCCCCTACAAGCTCCAATGGTTAAACAATAGCGGCGAGCTACGCATTTCTAAACAAGTCTTAATTACTTTTCGCATTGGTCGTTATGAAGATGATATTGTATGCGATGTAATACCTATGCAAGCTGCACATATCCTTTTAGGTCGTCCTTGGCAATTTGATAAGAGAGTTCTCTTTGATGGGTTTTTGAATAAATACTCCTTTTTGCATAATGGTAAAAAAATCACACTTGCACCTCTTACACCACAACAAGTGCATGAGGACCAAGTTAGCTTACAATGGGAGTATGACATGCATGCCATTAATCAAAAACAAACCTCAAAGGGGACAAAAGGGGAGTTGGCCGAAACTCACCAAAAGGATAAAGGTGGGTCTAGTCGAACCATTGAACTAGGGAAAGAAAGGAAAAATAGCATGCTAGCTAGAGTTAAAGATGTGAGAAAAGCTTTACATTCTAACCAAGTCTTGCTTATATTGATTTGTAAAGAAGCTTTACTCACTAATGAATTTGATACTTCTCTGCCTAGTATTGTCACTAACCTATTACAGGAGTATCATGATGTGTTTCCTGAGGACGTACTGATGCGAATGCGGAAGCAAAGATTAGATCGTAGAGGACACGTTGAGAAATGGATGGAATTGAACCGAAACTTGGACCACTCAAGTACTGATTCAAAGGTAGAGGACGCCACAATCAAGTGTGAGTGCTTGATTGATAAGTCGAAAACAACCTAGGAACCACGCTAGGGTGTTCAACTTAGCTTTCACAAGCTAAAGGAATTTGCCTTAATGGAAGACGAGATTCTGGAATTTTATTAATAATATCGCAAAAACTGAATGTAAACAATGACTTGGGGCTATTTATAGCCTTGTCTAACCCTAATAGAACTTGGAAAATATTAAGGAAATTCGGCCAGCCCATTGGGTCTCTCTTGGCCAAAAGCTAACCTACTAATTAATTAACTTAATGACTAACTAAAGTACTATTGGACCTAAGGCCCACATGGCCAAAGCCAAGCTCAACAAGAGCTACTTAATCGAGGCCCAATCCTCCCTTTGAGGCTTGATCACTTGCACCTTCAATTGTAAGCAATATCTTGGTAGTCTTGCAAGGATCCTCCAAGTCAATTCCTTCAATGCTTGAGCTTGGTTTCTCTTGAGCTTATACGGCATGAACTAAGGTTTGAAGTGACTCTTTGAACCTCTTAACTTGTGCAAGTGTAACGGGCCTATGTGAACACCACGGCCAGCTTGCTCATTCGCATCATTCCCCTCCTCTTGAAAAGGATTTGTCCTCAAATCTTGGGGAAAGGTGGTACTCCATGTTGGTGCGCTTATAGGATAGCAATGTGGGAGCTAGATGAATGAGCACCAGCCACGTCACATGTTGCTTGGACAACCTCGTGATGCTCTTGAATAAGGACATTCTCCAAGACAAGAAACACCTTGTATAAAGGTTGTGAAAATTCCATGTAGCACTCCAAAACTCTCTCATCAACCCTTGGTCGTTGCATGTCAAATTCAAACCTACAAAACAAATCACACAATTAGTATATGTAGGGTTAATACTACTTGAAAACTTACGTTTCACATGCACTAGATAGGGATCTTCATGATGACTCTCATTCAGCTTAGAAAAATCTCGAATCTGATTGTGCAAGGTACTGATTCAAAGGTAGAGGACGCCACAATCAAGTGTGAGTGCTTGATTGATAAGTCGAAAACAACCTAGGAACCACGCTAGGGTGTTCAACTTAGCTTTCACAAGCTAAAGGAATTTGCCTTAATGGAAGACGAGATTCTGGAATTTTATTAATAATATCGCAAAAACTGAATGTAAACAATGACTTGGGGCTATTTATAGCCTTGTCTAACCCTAATAGAACTTGGAAAATATTAAGGAAATTCGGCCAGCCCATTGGGTCTCTCTTGGCCAAAAGCTAACCTACTAATTAATTAACTTAATGACTAACTAAAGTACTATTGGACCTAAGGCCCACATGGCCAAAGCCAAGCTCAACAAGAGCTACTTAATCGAGGCCCAATCCTCCCTTTGAGGCTTGATCACTTGCACCTTCAATTGTAAGCAATATCTTGGTAGTCTTGCAAGGATCCTCCAAGTCAATTCCTTCAATGCTTGAGCTTGGTTTCTCTTGAGCTTATACGGCATGAACTAAGGTTTGAAGTGACTCTTTGAACCTCTTAACTTGTGCAAGTGTAACGGGCCTATGTGAACACCACGGCCAGCTTGCTCATTCGCATCATTCCCCTCCTCTTGAAAAGGATTTGTCCTCAAATCTTGGGGAAAGGTGGTACTCCATGTTGGTGCGCTTATAGGATAGCAATGTGGGAGCTAGATGAATGAGCACCAGCCACGTCACATGTTGCTTGGACAACCTCGTGATGCTCTTGAATAAGGACATTCTCCAAGACAAGAAACACCTTGTATAAAGGTTGTGAAAATTCCATGTAGCACTCCAAAACTCTCTCATCAACCCTTGGTCGTTGCATGTCAAATTCAAACCTACAAAACAAATCACACAATTAGTATATGTAGGGTTAATACTACTTGAAAACTTACGTTTCACATGCACTAGATAGGGATCTTCATGATGACTCTCATTCAGCTTAGAAAAATCTCGAATCTGATTGTGCAAGGTAGTATAATTCGACCCTAGTTGTTTGCTGATTTGGCACTACTTGCCCATCTGGAGATAGAACAATGAGCCAATCGTGTTGCACTTCCGTGGAAGCATGAACCAGTGACGTAAGAACAACATTCAGGTCTTGATTGACACATTTGTGTGCATCACCCAACATAAATGGCAGCAATGAAGTGAAGGTCACTCCATACGAGTCACATGAATTTGCGCCAGTTGGAGTTGATAAAATGAACTCATGGTGACCAGCTTTTGGATGTATGAATATGCATGGAAGATCACAACAAGCAGTTGGCACAAGCATGAAATCAGGTTGTAACTCTTTAATCAAAGCTGGAAATTTTCGAACAGCCTTACAACCTACAAAGACAAAATAAGTCTCAACTTGTTTTGAACCAGAAATTGGATATATAAGCAATGGAACATCATTAATTAAGTGGTGAGAAGGTGTAGAATAAGAGTTAAATGCAAAAACTCCCTTTGACACATGACTCCTTCCATCAATCGATTCAACTTGAGACTGCATTGATGGCTCTTTACATTTTCCTTCAAAATCTGCATAGAAAATACAAGTGTGAGGATGGAAATGATGCTCAAAAGAAGGTAAAGATGATGAATGAATCATAGGCAACAAACAAGAATAGAAATATGGAATTCTCCCTTCATGATGAGTTCGAATTAATTCTCCATTGGTGCGGCCAGATTTGGGTTGACGTTGTTCCATGAAGTGATACCAAATAGATTTGTCTCCTAGCAGACAAACTCCATGGAAGCTAGTGAATTGTACAAGTGACTTTGGAATGGAACATTGCATGACTAACTTCACTTGACTTCGCTTAATCTGTACAAAAGCAGAAACACTAAACAAGGCAAAGTTAAGTTTGTTAGGAAAGCTATAAACACTCGCCTTCCCATGCACAATCAGCTCACTTGATGCTTTACTCATCTCCTCAAATTTTTTTACCTCTTTTTCTAACTCACATTCCTCAACTTTTACCTCAAGTGCACTCTCACCACCACACTCAACTCGCTCTTTTTCAAGTTTTTGTTGGAGGAGTTGTTGATATGTCTCCCACACTCTACTAACTCCTTCATCTACGGATAATGTATTTGCATGCTTTGTTGTCAAATGAACCTCCTCCCTTCTCCTTGAATATACTGACTTTGAAGAGGTAGGTTGGACGTTGGGGTGGAATTGTGTAGAACCCCTCCTCTTGACATCCTTATTCACCATTCGGTCAAGGCGTCGATGAAGAGGCTCGAAAGCTTCATCCAAACTCTGCTTGAATTCTTCCATCATGGCCTCCATGTGTAGTTTTAAGTCCATGGTTTGTTCTCCAACTCCACTTGACATGCTTAGGTAAACCTGCAAATAAACAACTACCTCTCTTTCTGTTGTTTTTTTTGTACAATGTATAGGTCACTCACGCTCGTGTTACACTCAAGTGTATCACTCTCTAATAGTCTCACCAAATAATTCCTTGACTTGCTAGTTGCTCGGGTTGAACAAGTTAGGCGTCACCGTAAGGTTCGTTCTTGACTAGTCAATAAGTGACACAAGATAGTAGCAATGGATGGAGGTGAATGAAGACCTAGACGTGACCTAAAACTCAGATTAGGACTAACAATAACTAACGACTCAAAAAGAAAGCAAGACAAGTGACTTCAAGGCTGAAATTTTGAAAATCCTAGAAAACTCTACCCGAAGGGCAAAATTTCTGGAATTTGTCGAGCTGTTGATCCTCGGTCTTTTGGTCAGGTTTTTGGGGTATTTTGGGTGCTGTTTTGGTGTATAGGTCAGCCCTTAAATTGCAGTCCAATCGGATCACAAAGTGATGCTCAACCGATTCAAAATTGCGGGCTGGTTTGGCGTGGTAAGGTGTAGCAGTTGGCTTTTGGATTTTGGAAACGGAATTGGGTGTAAGGTGGGCTGTTTTAGGTCGGTTGGAGGGGAACTTGGGCCTTTGGCCGATGGGTTCTTGGCTGCTATTAATCCCAACAGAATTAGGATTAGTTGGAGTCAAGGTGGGACTTGGTGCACAATTAGGAAACTAGAGCCAATATCTTTCTTCCCTTTTTTTTCTTTCCTTTTTTCGTTTCTTTTCTTTCTTTCTTTTGTTTCTTTTGTGGCTCAGCAGATTATTTTAAGCACGTAATTCCAGTCCCAAAAATTTCCTTGAATTCGGTTCTAGCTTCAAGATTCGCCAAGACAAGATTGAAGATTGTTTCAAGTATCAAGAACCCCACAATTTGGTTTCAAGAATCTCCCCAAATCAGCCTTTGGTGGTTCAAGAACTTCAAGAAATTCGTTCAAGAAGCTCAAGAACGGAAAATATGTTTTGGTATTCAAGTTTTGCAAGAAACAACACAAAAGTTCAAGAAATAAGGGCAAAACAGGTTCGGCAGCCTCCCAAGGAAAAATTTCCAGCAACGACTCAAGAACGATGAGGTATGTGAAACTTCTTTTTTTTTGTGACTTTTTGCTAGGTTGTTTTCACGCCCCAAGCAACACAATAACCAACCAGAATTAGACCACAATCTAGACAAACTAACAGTAAATATTGGATGAAAACAATCTGGGCAGATTACAACACAAGGAACAAACCTACTTGATATGCGGCAATAAGAGCAAAAACCCTAGCCGTCGCAAAAAATTTTTTTTTTCTCTAAACCAACACAAGACTTCAAGAACAATATAACAAGACACCAAAATAAGAAAGAAACACAAGTTATGCAAAGCAAAAAAAAAAATTTTCGGATGAACAGTGTCGCTACAATACTTCGGATGAACAGTACCGCGGTGAATAGTGTCGTTACAGTAGCGATGAACAGTCGATGCTACAGTCTTTTTTTTTTTTGTGACTCTCAACGATGTCAAGACTCAAAAACAAGAAAAAGGGATATACGTGATACCTCAACCTAGCTCTGATACCAGATGATGCGAATGCGGAAGCAAAGATTAGATCGTAGAGGACACGTTGAGTAATGGATGGAATTGAACCGAAACTTGGACCACTCAAGAACGGATTCAACGGTAGAGGACGCCACAATCAAGTGTGAGTGCTTGATTGATAAGTCGAAAACAACCTAGGAACCACGCTAGGGTGTTCAACTTAGCTTTCACAAGCTAAAGGAATTTGCCTTAATGGAAGACGAGATTCTGGAATTTTATTAATAATATCGCAAAAACTGAATGTAAACAATGACTTGGGGCTATTTATAGCCTTGTCTAACCCTAATAGAACTTGGAAAATATTAAGGAAATTCGGCCAGCCCATTGGGTCTCTCTTGGCCAAAAGCTAACCTACTAATTAATTAACTTAATGACTAACTAAAGTACTATTGGACCTAAGGCCCACATGGCCAAAGCCAAGCTCAACAAGAGCTACTTAATCGAGGCCCAATCCTCCCTTTGAGGCTTGATCACTTGCACCTTCAATTGTAAGCAATATCTTGGTAGTCTAGCAAGGATCCTCCAAGTCAATTCCTTCAATGCTTGAGCTTGGTTTCTCTTGAGCTTATACGGCATGAACTAAGGGTTGAAGGTCACTCTTTGAACCTCTTAACTTGTGCAAGTGTAACGGGCCTATGTGAACACCACGGCCAGCTTGCTCATTCGCATCACGTACCTAATGGATTGCCACCTTTGAGAGGGATTGAACGTCAAATTGATTTCATCCCTGGGGCTTCCTTACCCACCAAGGCACCATAGAGGACAAACCCCGAGGAAACTCAAGAGCAACAAAGGCAAGTAAAGGAGCTACTTGGCAAGGGATGGATTCGTGAGAGTCTAAGCCCTTGTGTTGTACCCGTCCTACTTGTGCCTAAGAAAGATGGAGGATGGAAGATGTGCACTGACTGTCGAGCCATTAATGCCATAACGGTAAAGTATCGCCATCCCATATCTCGTTTAGATGACATGCTTGATGAATTGCATGGTGCTATCATTTTTACAAAAATTGATCTGAAAAGTGGGTACCATTAGATCCGTATGAAAGATGGGGACGAGTGGAAAACCGCTTTTAAGACTATACATGGCTTATACGAGTGGTTAGTCATGCCTTTTGGCTTAACTAACGCACCTAGTACTTTTATGAGACTAATGAACCATGTTTTACATCCTTTCATTGGTAAATTTGTGGTAGTATATTTTGATGATATCCTAATTTATAGTAGGAGTCTAGAAGAGCATGCGATACATTTACAAGCTGTCTTGGATGTACTTCGAAAGGAAAGGCTCTACGCCAACCTTAAGAAGTGCACCTTTTGTGTGACAGCCCCACCTCCCCCTAAGGCGAACCAAAGGGTTTGGCGGACTGCCTGCCCAGCTCTCGCCAGGACTACGAAGTCGAATCCTACAAACCCTAGACTACGCGCGAAAGAATCCAAAACCATAGAATCACAACATCTCAAATGTTTACACTTATACATATTGTTACATCAAAGTCTTGAACAAAGTAACTAAAATACAAGCCAGGGTATCCATATCGGTCAAAATACAATTAGGGTTTCAGTTGCAAAAGAGCTTAACAAAATACATATACAATAGCTCGCCCCTTTTCTTCAAAATCATGATTTCGAAATTGGTCCCCTGTAAGAAAAACAAAGATAACGGGAACGGGGTGAGCTTGCGCTCAATGAGGTACCAAGAATACAAGTAGTCATGGATCATGGCATTTCACGTATCAATCATGCAGTTATACACACCAGATAGGGAAATAAATAATCATTTCCAAGAGAAAGGATACAGGTGGCTCTCAGGAGCCAAAGTTCCCATTGCTTCATCGGAGCTTGATCAAATAGTAGTTGACACTCCGTCAACTTTCAAATAAAGTAACCCGTCCAGTAGAGCACCACTTTAACGCCGATTCCGTCCACCAAACATACCCCTCACCGGGCCCGAACACCTCAGCAGTACAGTGGGTGGTAATACTCGAGTATACCGGAAGGTCGAGGAGATACACTCCACTCGACAAACAGTGACCCGAGGGTCGTTACCTCGTCTACCAGCCCTTGCTGGCTCGACTCGAGTAACTTCCACTAGGGCTTTGAGCTCAGTGATTACAGTACAGTGGTGGGGCTCATGCCCAATATTCAAGTCAATCGCAGTGCAGTTTCACAGTTTCCAGTCAAACACAGTGCAGTACAATGGTAAACAATTACACAGTAAGAGGACGAGAGCGGTAAAGTACACCCTCGCCTCGTTCCCGCAGTTCACAGTTGAGCACTTTACAGTTTCAAACACATATAGTCACTTAAGCACTTAAATCATGCCATAGTACACTCACGTTTCATACGAAGCATACAAAAGTCACAGATAATCAAGTTGCAAGTTGCAAGTTACAGATGAATCAGATAAGCACCAATTTAAGGGGATGGTACACTCACCAGTTCAAGTGCAGATACTTCAAAAGTTTTTCCCCCAAAATGACTTTAATCGCCAAGAAACCCTAAAATAACCGAAGTAGCAATTAAGGTTTTCACATCCCAAATTCTAGTAATGAAACGCACAAGTGAGGCTCGACTATGAGTCGTATGCCTACCCAAATGAACTATGAAGGCAAAGTTGCAAAAGCGTTTTTTTCGGAACGAAAAGGTAACAGGAGGACCTAGGGCTTGAATGACCTAAAAGCCGTTCAGCTACTAAGAATCAACTCAAACTTGAAGGAACCAAGCGGCCTAGAAAGTTGGGCGGGCGTGCCCTTTGTGTTTACCAAATTTCCAGCCATATATGGCTTCATTATTTTCCTCAATCAGCCCCAGAAACACACACGAATAAGGTTACCACAAATAGCCCTTCCATAGGCTCCAAAATCATCCCAGTATAACACAAGTGCAATAGTGCAAGCAATATCAATTTTGGAGACAAAAGCTAAATGGCAGATTTGGTATCTCGTAGCATTTTAGTCATAACCGAAGCTATGGTTATCGAATCGGGGTGAACCTTATACCATTTCGAAGCTAAGACAGAGGGAAACAACTTTTATGAAGGCCACTTAACCTAATTTATAGTTTATCTAAGTCGAATTTTCCAAACACAGATCCAAAAGTTTAAGATCAGTCTAGTTATCAGCACTGACTTTAACCAGCAATAACTCAGGCTACACAACTCCGATTCAGTTTGATTCCAAAGCCATTAGAAAGCTAAGATACAAGGCTACAATTCTTAAGAAGGCATCAAAAGCTAATTCATTCATCTTCCCAGTCAAACGAGCCAATACAGAGGCTGATTATCATTTCCGGACAGAAACAGGGAAGCAGGGGGTAAAATAGTCATTTCACAGGATACCGTACTCCGATTGAGCTGAAATTTTACAGGCATAATCTACACTTAATTCTCTACAACTTTCATGTTTTGAGCTAAGGCCAATTCGGCCTCCATCCTGGACGAACAGAAACTGGTCAGAACAGGGCAACATAAGAACCCTAATCTGGAATTTCCCACATAAAGCTGAAATTTTCCGCAATTAACCGCAATTCACATACAAGAGCTCCAATTGGCCCAATATTAAACCATCAATCCAAGGCTAACTAGTACTTATCATATAAAACAGAAAAATTCCCAATTAAAATCAAAAATTTACTCAACTTTCAAATTAAACCATCAAATCATCCATGAATCAAGCTATTAAGCCACCATAGGCCACTAATTTAACATTATTGTAAGCAAAACTTGAATTTCTACCCAAGGTACCTTAATTCCTCAAGAAAGGTTGTAGCTTAGGAGCTTTACCACCAAAGCAACTCGCACCAAGACCTTCAATCTTCCTTAGCAAGGGATTTTAATGGAGGGATTTGAGATTTAAACAGTTAGTTTGCAAGATTGAAGCAAGAAAAGGAATCAAAGGTTGAAGCTTCTTTCTTCTTTTCTCTTCACAAGGTTCGGCCAAAGGGGAGCAAATGTAGATGGTTTTGGGTCAAAATTAGCTTTTGGGTAAAGGTGGTCAAAAGTTAGGCATGTCTTGGCCAATCGGGTCGCGACACGTGGGCACCTTTTTGGATTTCTCCTTATCCTTTTAGCTTCCAATGATTAAATACCTAACTAACCTCCAGTTATATCTCTTAACACTCAGTAATTTAATGCCTTACTGCACAATTTAACCTAATTGGCCGAATTTCTCTCACTAACGCACTAGCGGGTCCCCACGTCCACTATTCAACATCCGAAAATCTCATAAATTGTCTTATACTATAAAAATTTTTAAAACCCTATTTTACACATAAAAATGTCTAGAAAATTATCAGAATAAAGAAAAATGGTGGAAAATGGGTGCCAAATAAATAAATTAAAGCCTAGAAATAAAGAAAAATTTACGGTTCTCACATTTTGCACTGATCAACTTGTTTTTCTAGGATATGTTATAAGTGCACAGGGTGTACAAGTTGATCAAGCAAAGGTGAAGGCTATAAATGAATGGGCCGACACCTACCAATGTAAGTGAGGTAAGGAGTTTTCATGGCTTGGCAAAGCTTCTACAGACGCATTTGTCAAGGACTTTAGCACCGTAACCGCCCCACTTACATCCATTGTAAGAAGAACGCACCATTTCAATGGGGGGAAGAACAAGCTAAGTCCTTCCAAAATACTTAAACATAAGCTCACACACGCACATGTTTCTAAGTTTACCTAACTTTGACAAAGCTTTTGAAATAGAGTGTGATGCTTCTGGTATAGGTATTGGGGCTGTTCTACTCCAAGAAGGTCGCCCAATTGCCTACTTTAGCGAAAAGCTAAATGGAGCCGCCTTGAACTACTCAACGTATGATAAGGAGCTCATGGCCTTAGTTCGAGCACTCCAAACTTGGCAACACTACCTGTGACCTCGCGAGTTCGTTCTCCATACTGATCATGAATCGCTCAAGCACATCAAGTCACAAACCAAATTGAGCAAACGACACGCAAGATGGATAGCCTTCATCGACACTTTTGCATTCGTGATCAAGTATAAAACGGGTAAGTTTAATTGATGCGAACTCGACCCAGCAAGAACCTGTCTTGAAGAATCAAGTTGATCAGGCAGCGGAAGGATCTATCTTGATTAGGTTATGGAACAATAAACTACCTTGCTAGACCTAAAGCGAACCTGTCTCTAGAAACGTAGTGGATTGGCTATTGGCTTGAAAAAAACAAGATGATATGATCATCTTGCCTTGAACACCACAAGTATCCAAGCTAAATACTTGATACAGTTCAAGAAGAAACTTAAGTTCCATCAAGGAACTCCATAAAAGGAGAAAACTCTCTTTTTATTAATTCATCTTGATGAGCAATCCTAGGGGAAGACCCTCCTAGAACCTCCCAACTTTGTAATATCAGAGTTGGACCTTTTCTCCCAATGGAAATTGAACTCGATTGTTCTCATGAACTCAAGACCTCTGACACACGAAGGTAATCAGCAACCTTAAGCAAATAATGACGGAATGAAGAGACACCACGATTAGGGAACAAACTAATCGATAAAGTCAGATTTGAATCCTAAGCTATGAACTCAAGAATTCAAGAGTAAGTCCGATTAAGAACTTGAAGGAAAATTCCTCACGATTTCTGGTTGTAATATTCCGTCCCTTATTCTGAAAGACAAGAAGCCTTATATAGGCGTGTAAAAGACCTAAACTAAGCTGCCAACAAAACCTAATCCGACTTGGAATTTCCCTTACTAAACTCGGCCCAAGCCCAAGTGCAACTAGGAAAACCCTAATCAACTTAACACGAACAAATAACGTTGGTGCTTGACTAAAGCAAGCTTATGACCAACTAGATAAGCTACTTTAAGGATTAAAACTAGAGGACAACATGTCCTTTGTGCGATTAACAAACTACTAAACTAGGCAGCTTTAAACAACTACTAACTAAGCTAACAAGTATGAGATCATTCTTTCACTTCAAACGTACAAGTGAACAAGGGTAACTTCAATGGTCCACCAAATCTTCAAACTTAGGCTTGCTCCTTGCTTGTATGGTGAATGATCAAGGCTCGTAAAACCTCCTTCACCCTCTTGGATCTTGATCTTGTCATCGGACCACCAATGTTGACCAAAGGATCCTTGACCTAAGGTTGAAGTTGTTGCGCACCCGTATCCGCATCATTCCCTCTCTCCTCGGAAAGGATTCGTCCTTAAATCTTCAAAGTCTGTATCAAAGTCAAACGGAGATAGGTCAGACACATTAAAAGATGCACGTATGCTATACTCACTTGGAAGTTCCAATTTGTAGGCATTGTCATTTATCCTCTCCAGGACACGAAATAAAATCATGAATGGGGGATCCGGATCATATCATTCCCCTCCTCTTGAAAGCGATTTGTTCACAAATCGACGGTGCGCTTAAAGGACAGCAATGTTGGAAATAGATGAGTGACTACGAGCCATGTTGCATGTCGTTTGGTCATCTTCGGGAAGCTCTCAAACAAGGACATGCCGCTAAGGTAGGAAAGAGCTTGTGTAAGGCATGTGAAAATCCCAGGTGGCAATCCAAAACTCTCTAATTAGCCTTTGGTCATGGATTTTCACATTGGCACCTTGATTGTGCAAAGGTGTAAAATCCAGCACTAGTTGACATTGATTTGCATCATCTTGCATGGATAAAATGGGAGCAACTTGTTGCATGGATGAGGCACTAAACAACTCATGGGAGGACAGCTTTGGGATCTTGCGTAACACACAATTTCTCATCTTCCAACATATAAGGTAGCAAACAATTGAATTCCACTTCATGAGGGTTACTCGAACTAGCACAAGTTGAAGTTGACAAATTGAGCACTTGGCCACCAGCTTTTGGATGTGTGAATAAGCATGAAAGATCACCACGTTTAGTTGGAATAAGGACGAAATCAGGTTGTAAGTCTTTAAGCAAAACTGGAAAATTTTGGACAGCTTTACAACCTACAAAAACAAAATAACCTTCAACTTGAAACAAATTAAAAATTGGGTAAAGAAATAATGGTACATCATCAACTAAATGGTAAGAAGGTATAGAACAAGTTTTAAGTGCGAAAACTCCCTTGGACACTTCATTATTCCTTCCACCAATTGATTCAACTTGAGAAGGCATTGCTAGCCTTTTACACTTTCCTTCAAAATATGCATAAGAAATACAAGTGTTAGGATGGAAATTATACTCTAAAGAAGGTAAAGATGATGAATGAACCATAGGTAGCAAATGAGAGTCAAATTTTGGAATTCTCCCTTCATGGTGGGTTTGAATTGATTCCCCTTTGGTATGGACAGATTTGAATTGAAATTGTTTCCATGAGGTGATCCCAAATAGATTTAATTCCTAAAAGACAAACTCCATGAAAACTAGTGAATTGTACAAGTGACTTTGGAATGGAGCATGGCATGACTAACTTCACTTGACTTTGCTTAATCTGCACAAACGAAGAAACACTAAACAAAGCAAAGGTAAGTTCGTTAGGAAAACAATAAACCCTCACATTTTTATCAAATCGGCTCACTTTCTCTTTTTTCTTCCTTTTTACCACTCATCTCATCAGATTTTTCCATCTCTTCATCTAGCTTAATGCCCTCGATTGTTTTCTCACTATCAACCTCCTCAACAAATGGTTCAATAGGATGAGAAACTCCTTTGTTGGGAATAGGGTCAGCTATCTCCTTCTTAGAAAACTCACTTTGATAGCATCCATTTGACTCCATTTGTTTTTTGGTGTAGAAGACGTTGATATATCTCCCAAAATGATTCCGCATGAGGTGGTTTCAACTCTAGGTTTAGGCCTAGAAAATGTTGAATGAACCTTCTTATCACCTCTTGTATAAAACCGCTTTAAAGAGGTAGATTGCATGGAACCCCTCCTCTTGAGAGATTCGTTCTCTCGCTTGGGTTTATGTTTGTGTTCCCTACCTCCCCTTTGGCTTTTCCTTGATCGAAATGAAGTGTTGGAAATGATATCCCTCATCATCCGCATCATGATCAGCATTCTGAACACTCGAATCCCTATTGTGTGTATCTCCGGTACCTCGCATCTCAATGGCAGCCAACCTGTCGGATAATTGTGTCATCACAAATTCATGTCTCTCCGCTTGTTTTCGAAGAGCTTGGAGCACCAGTTTGAGTGACACGTCGGTCTCAGACGGCTCGGGTAAGTTCCCCTCTTGAGACATATTGTCAAACCTGCCAAAACAAGTGTATCCTAGTCTACCTTGCAAAGCACTCGTGTATCACTCAAGGAAAACACTCACTCTCAATTTCCCTTCTCGGAAGTTCTTAAAACAACTCAAACTCTCAAAAATTCCAGAATTAATTACCCTATAAGCAAGTAACAAGACACAAAGCAGAATTTTTGCAAATCCTAGAAAAACTCTACCCGAACCTGGAACTTTTTTGAGCTGCTCTTTGCTCAGTTTCTGGTCAGTATTTTGGGAGGGTAAGTGGTGCTTTTGGGGTGCTCAAATAATGCAAGAATCAGTCCTCAAATTTCAGTCAAATTGGTTCGCAAAAACTAGCTCAACCGATTTTAGAAACTCAAGAATTCAAAGGCGGTTTGGCTAAGGTGTTTGTGGTAGTTTAGGTTTGGTTTTGGAAACTGATTTGGGTGTGTTTGGGCTGGTTAGGTTGTTTGGGGTCGTTGGAATTCAATCAAGATTGGAAACTCAAGATTTGGAAACCAATCAAGATTTGGAAACCTGATTTCCTTTGTGTGAGAGCCGATTTCTTCTCTTCTTCCTTTTCTTTTTCTTTTTTTGTTTTTTTTGTTTTTTGGTTTTTTTTGTTTTTTTTGTTTTTGCTTTGGTTCTTCAAGGAACACAAAATTCAGGTCACACCAACAAGTTCAAGAAACGGATGAAAGGTTATGCAAATTTCAAGAAAACCCTAGTTCTTGATTTATTGTTCAAAAACTTTCAAAACAAGACTTGGTGGTCCAAGAACTTCAAGAATTTTGTTCAAGAAGCTCAAGAACTTCCCAAAATTATGTTGTGGTGTCCAAGGTGTGCAAGAACAACAACCAATACTCAAGAAATAGGCAAAACAGAATTTCAGCAATGCTCAAAAGAAAATTCCAGCAACTTGGACAATAGAACAATATAAGGTACGTGACTTTTGTTTTTTTTTTGTTTTTTTGTTTTTAAACTCTAACAACCCAAACACAAGTATAACAGACTCAAGAATGAAATTTGGACAGAAAACACAAAAAGACAACACCCAAACAGAATTTTTTTTGTGTTCGGATGAACAGTAAATCGCTACAGTTTTTTTTTTTTTGACAAAAGACACAAACTAACAAGATATGAACAACTTCAATTGAAAGAGAATTAACCTGATGCTCCTGATACCAACTGATGAGCAATCCTAGGGGAAGACCCTCCTAGAACCTCCCAACTTTGTAATATCAGAGTTGGACCTTTTCTCCAATGGAAATTGAACTCGATTGTTCTCATGAACTCAAGACCTCTGACACACGAAGGTAATCAGCAACCTTAAGCAAATAATGACGGATGAAGAGACACCACGATTAGGGAACAAACTAATCGATAAAGTCAGATTTGAATCCTAAGCTATGAACTCAAGAATTCAAGAGTAAGTCCGATTAAGAACTTGAAGGAAAATTCCTCACGATTTCTGGTTGTAATATTCCGTCCCTTATTCTGAAAGACAAGAAGCCTTATATTAGGCGTGTAAAAGACCTAAACTAAGCTGCCAACAAAACCTAATCCGACTTGGAATTTCCCTTACTAAACTCGGCCCAAGCCCAAGTGCAACTAGGAAAACCCTAATCAACTTAACACGAACAAATAACGTTGGTGCTTTGACTAAAGCAAGCTTATGACCAACTAGATAAGCTACTTTAAGGATTAAAACTAGAGGACAACATGTCCTTTGTGCGATTAACAAACTACTAACTAGGCAGCTTTAAAACAACTACTAACTAAGCTAACAAGTATGAGATCATTCTTTCACTTCAAACGTACAAGTGAACAAGGTAACTTCATGGTCCACCAAATCTTCAAACTTAGCTTGCTCCTTACTTGTATGGTGAATGATCAAGGCTCGTAAAACCTCCTTCACCCTCTTAGATCTTGATCTTGTCATCGGACCACCAATGTTGACCAAAGGATCCTTGACCTAAGGTTGAAGTTGTTGCGCACCTGTATCCGCATCACATCTTCAACATCATATATCTGAATAGTTACATAAAGTTGGCTATTTATAGCCTTACAAGACTCTGAAACCTAATCTAAATTGGAAACAATGCAAGTTTCCTTATTTGACTTGACTTCTAAACTTGACACAACTTCATAAATAAATTTGGAATCAAGATTTGGAAATCAATCAAGACATCAATCAAGATTTGGAAAACCAATCAAGATATCAATCAAGATTTGGAAACCAATCAAGATTTGAAAATCAATCAAGATATCAATCAAGATTTGGAAACCCAAGATTTGGAAGCAATTAACTACTTTCCTAAAACTCTAATTCAACTAGAATAGCAACTTAACTAACTGAAATTGGCTTAATTATGGTCAACATGACCTTAGCCTTTATTCCCCTTATTAAGAACTCAAAAATAACTCAAGACTAACTCTAATTAACTAACAATTATTGCTGAAAACTTAATTAAATAAATAACAATAAATAATCATGACACAAGTTCAGATCTTCAATGATTCTTGAGCCCGATCTTCATGTTCTCGTCATTCCCCTCCTCTTGAAAGACGATTTGTCCTCAAATCGAGTGATTGCTTATAAAGGAGTAACTCGGACAATGTCTTGATACATGCAATCCAAGAATTTCAAGAAATAACCAAGCCAACTACAAGACTCAAGAGCAACAAGAAACAAACACAAGGTATGGGGGGAAAAATTTTTAAAAAATATTCGGATGAACAGTGCTGCTACAGTCGATAAACAGTACTGCTACAGTCGACGGATGAACAGTGCTGCTACAGTGTGAACAGTACTCCCATGAACAGTCTTTTTTTTTTTCCGACTCGACACAAGGTTACAACTTCACTTGGAAGAAATTTAATGGGAGTTAAACCCTTGAAAAACCTGTTTTCAAGAACGTAATCAAACCAAGAAATTCCAACCTCGATCAATCGAGGGGGTAGGTTAGACTCAACTGATAAAATTAAAAAAACAAGAATCAAAATTTTTTTTCTTTTAAATCAAAAGGCGGCTAGGGTTTTGGTAGAAACATAAATAGAAAAAAAAGAAAAGAATAATAACCTGAATCAAGAGTCGAAACTCTGATACCAGATGACACGAACTCGACCCAACAAGAACCTGTCTTGAAGAACCGAATCGATCAGGCAGCGGAAGGATCTATCTTGATTAGGTTATGGAACAATAACTACCTTGCTAGACCTAAAGAGAACCCGTCTCTAGAAACCTAGTGGATTGGTTATTGGCTTGAAAAAAAACAAGTTGATATGATCATCTTGCCTTAAACCCCACAAGTATCCAAGCTAAATACTTGATACAGTTCAAGAAGAAACTCAAGTTCCATCAAGGAACTCCATTAAAGGAGACAACTCCCTTTTTATTAATTCATCTTCAACATCATATATCTGAATAGTTACATAAAGTTGGCTATTTATAGCCTTACAAGACTCTGAAACCTAATCTAAATTGGAAACAATACAAGTTTTCTTATTTGACTTGACTTCTAAACTTGACACAACTTCTTAAATAAATTTGGAATCAAGTTTTGGAAATCAATCAAGATATCAATCAAGATTTGGAAAACCAATCAAGATATCAATCAAGATTTGGAAACCAATCAAGATTTGAAAATCAATCAAGATATCAATCAAGATTTGGAAGCAATTAACTACTTTCCTAAAACTCTAATTCAACTAGAATAGCAACTTAACTAACTGAAATTGGCTTAATTATGGTCAACATGACCTTAGCCTTTATTCCCCTTATTAAGGACTCAAAAATAACTCAAGACTAACTCTAATTAACTAACAATTATTGCTGAAAACTTAATTAAATAAATAACAAGAAATAATCATGACACAAGTTCAGATCTTCAATGATTCTTGAGCCCGATCTTCATGTTCTCGTCATTCCCCTCCTCTTGAAAGACGATTTGTCCTCAAATCGAGTGATTGCTTACAAAGGAGTAACTCGGCGAATGTCTTCATATATGCAATCCAAGAATTTCAAGAAATAACCAAGCCAACTACAAGACTCAAGAGCAACAAGAAACAAACACAAGGTATGGGCGGAAAAATTTTTAAAAAATATTCGGATGAACAGTACTGCTACAGTAGCGACGGGATAAACAATGCTGCTACAGTCGTGAACAGTACCCGTTACGACTTCACTTGGAAGAAATTTAATGGGAGTTAAACCCTTGAAAAACCTGTTTTCAAGAACGTAATCACACCAAGAAATTCCAACCTCGATCAATCGAGGGGATAGGTTAGACTCAACTGATAAAATTAAGAAAACAAGAATTAAAATTTTTTTTTCTTTTAAATCAAAAGGCGGCTAGGGTTTTGGTAGAAACATAAATAGAAAAAAAAAGAAAAGGATATTAACCTGAATCAAGAGCCGAAGCTCTGATACCAGATAACACGAACTCGACCCAACAAGAACCTGTCTTGAAGAACCGAATCGATCAGGCAGCGGAAGGATCTATTTTGATTAGGTTATGGAACAATAACTACTTTGCTAGACCTAAAGAGAACCCGTCTCTAGAAACCTAGTGGATTGGTTATTGGCTTGAAAAAAAACAAGATGATATGATCATCTTGCCTTGAACACCACAAGTATCCAAGCTAAATACTTGATACAGTTCAAGAAGAAACTCAAGTTCCATCAAGGAACTCCATAAAAGGAGACAACTCCCTTTTTATTAATTCATCTTCAACATCATATATCTGAATAGTTACATAAAGTTGGCTATTTATAGCCTTGCAAGACTCTGAAACCTAATCTAAATTGGAAACAATACAAGTTTCCTTATTTGACTTGACTTCTAAACTTGACACAACTTCTTAAATAAATTTGGAATCAAGTTTTGGAAATCAATCAAGATATCAATCAAGATTTGGAAAACCAATCAAGATATCAATCAAGATTTGGAAACCAATCAAGATTTGAAAATCAATCAAGATATCAATCAAGATTTGGAAGCAATTAACTACTTTCCTAAAACTCTAATTCAACTAGAATAGCAACTTAACTAACTGAAATTGGCTTAATTATGGTCAACATGACCTTAGCCTTTATTACCCTTATTAAGGACTCAAAAATAACTCAAGACTAACTCTAATTAACTAACAATTATTGCTGAAAACTTAATTAAATAAATAACAAGAAATAATCATGACACAAGTTCAGATCTTCAATGATTCTTGAGCCCGATCTTCATGTTCTCGTCACTAATGTAGTCGCTGATGCACTTTCTAGACGACACACACTTCTTACTACATTAGATGCTAAGTTGCTAGGTTTTGAGTTTCTTAAAGATCTTTATGCAACTGACCTCGATTTCGGTGAGATTTTCACTTCCTTGCCACGAGACACTCGTGAGCATTACTCTATATCACAGGGGTTCTTGTATTACAAGGACAAGTTGTGCATACCATCGAGCTCCATGCGACCCCTGTTGGTTCGAGAAGCACATGGAGGAGGACTCATGGGTCACTTTGAAATTACTAAGACGTTGTCCGTCCTCCAAGAGCACTTGTTTTGGCCCCACATGAAGAGGGATGTCGAGAAACATATACAAAGGTGCGTCACTTGTCATCATGCAAAGTCAAAGGTAAACCCTCATGGTCTCTACACCCCTTTACCCATCCCACATGCACCTTGGATTGACTTGTCTATGGACTTTGTACTTGGATTACCTAGGACTAGACAAGGTCATGATTCTATCTATGTTGATGTGTGCACGGATCTTAGCCCAAGTAATGACCCAGTTCGAGTGCCATTGGGCCCGGTCACACGTGCACGGGCCAAGCGCTTCAAGGAGTCACTTCAAGCCCTAGTGCGAAGTGTGCAAGACCAACAAGGAGTCCATAGAGACATTGAAGGCTTGGGAAGTGGATAATCAAGTGATCTATACGATAATCCAAGCCCATGAAGAATCAAGTGGGCCTCCTAGTAGGTTGGCCGACTAGGCCTTAGACCTTAGTACTAGGTTTTTACTTGTTTAGAGTTGGATTAGTTGGTCGCAAAGAGTCATGGGCCGGCCCATCTTGCCTTATAGTGGCCGAATCCCCTTCCCCTTTTCCTTAGGGTTTTATTAGCCCCTAGCCTATATAAAGGCTCACTTTGTACGGTTTAAGGTTACGCAATTTTGATAATAAACACTTAGTTTTGTTTTCTCTTCCAATAAGAGATTCGAATCCTTTACTTGCTTTGGCAAGGGTTTTGAGCAATCTTGTGCTTGTCCTTGATTGTTCCATCGACCTATCCACTTGAGTAATCACCTCGATTGGAGTCGTCGTTCTACCACCTGTAGTCAATTCGTGTCATCCGTATTGATTCTAGGTTCCGCAATCCAAGCGTTGGACAACGTCGCTAGATTCTTGGGCAAACGTGCTGCGTGTCTCGAAACGCGTTGATCGAGGACCGTATCATATGTTGTGGTTGACCGCTTCTCTAAAATGGCACATTTCATACCTTGCCATAAGACCGATGATGCTAAACACATAGCAGACTTGTTCTTTAGAAACATAGTACGTTTGCATGGCATGCCTCGCACCATTGTGTCTGTTAGAGATGTAAAATTCCTTAGCTACTTTTGGAAAACTTTATGGTGTAGACTAGGCACTAAACTACTTTTCTCTACTTCTAGTCACCCACAAACTAATAGACAAACTGAAGTAGTTATGGGACCTTGTCTACATTGTTGCGTGCCATAATAAAAAAGAACATTAAGACTTGGCAAGATTGCTTACCGCATGTTGAATTCGCTTATAATCGCACTGTGCACACTGCTACACAATATTCCCCTTTTGAAATTGTTTATGGCCTTAACCCTCTCACTCCATTGGACTTATCTCCTTTACCTGATCATGAGAGAGTTAACCTGGATGGTAAGAAAAAGGTGGAATTCGTGCGAGACTTACATGCCAAAGTTCGAGCCAACATCGAGAAGCGCACCTTTCAATATGTCCAAAACGCAAACAAAGGCCGTCGCAAAATGGTATTTGAACCAGGTGACTGGGTTTGGATACACATGCGTAAAGAGCGTTTTCCACTCCAAAGGCGCAACAAACTCCTTCCACGGGGTGATGGTCCATTCCAAATCATGGAGAAAATCAACGACAATGCCTACAAACTTGACCTTCCAGGTGAGTATGGGGTACATGCTACTTTCAATGTTACTGATTTAAGTCCTTCTTATGCAGACGATGAGGTTGATTTGGGGACAAATCGCCTTCAAGAGGAGGGGACTGATGACGGAGCACCAAGGACCAATGGCGATCAAGAGCAAGTCATCCGAGTACCAAGTGGTCCAATCACAAGAGCTCGTGCCAAGAAGATGCGTGAATCTCTTCAAGCTCTTGTGTGTAGTATCCAAGAGAGAGTTGGAGATAATTTGAAGGTCATTGAAGGTTTGGAGAATGACGATTCAACATTATATACTTTGCTCCAAGTTGAAGAGTCAAAGTAAAGACTAGTCTTGCAAACTACCTTAGACAAGCCGAGGCTTATTTGTCATTTTGTTGCTGTTATTTCTTGTTGAATAATTTCGGCCAAACAACCTTCTAGGTGGCCGAATGTTAGATAGTCTTTTAGTCTTTATTTCGGCCCAAAGGCCTAGCCTAGCCGAGTTAGGGTTTTCAAGTCACTTTAGGTTTTCAAGTTGTATGGCTATATATATAGCCAAGGTAAGAGACCTTCATAATCAGTTTTTGCATTAATAAAAATCGTGAGTTTTTCACTTTCTCTTCCTAAGAGAGCTTCTTTGAATAATTTGAGAATCTTTCTCAAGTTATTCAAGTGAACTTATCAATCAAGTAACTCCTTGGTTGCGGCGTTCCTCTACCTATAGTTTGGTTCGCTAATTCGTTAAGTTGTGGGTTGAGATAGTATCAACATTGTTCGCTATTTCGGGGATTAGATTGGGTCAAATTTTCGCTGCTCAAACCGTTGGTGATTGGTTGTCTAGATCGTATCAAGTGAGTATCACATCATGCATCATCTGTTTTGTGACATGGTATAAAATGTGCCATTTTTGAAAATCTATCAACAATAACAAAGATGCTATCATTACCCCTTTTTGACCTAGGTAACCCCAAAACAAAGTCCATGGAAATGTCGGTCCAAGGTTCCTTAGGTACAGGTAAAGGACTATAGAGGCCATAGGGTTGAAGTTTAGACTTAGCTTTGTGGCAAGTGATGCACTTTTTTTTTTCCTATCAAACAGAAAATTGTCATAAATAACTGACTTTTCATGACAAACTGAGCACTTTGTCACGAAAAAGTCTTTTTTTTTGTGGTGATGTCACATAGTTTAAAGTAAACGGTTCATGCTCTATGTTTTTAAATTGAATTTTCTGAACTTTATTGTTTAAAGCTTTTTTTTAGGAGGAAAAAGAAGCATAGGATTGCAATTTCAGGTTACACCACCCGACCTACAGTTAGGCCCTAAAGACCTCTTAGAGAATCGAAAACGCCCAACCCCCAGTATCGACCTGACATAGGCCCCTCACCGACCTTGGTAAGGACGTGAATGAGAGAAAGAGACAGAATTTGTTGGAGCGGCTACCCAGCGATGCCAGCGAGTCCGCCACAGCGTTACCTTCCCGAGGGATATGTTGGTAGGACGATACAGCAGATGGGAGTTGCCGAAGATGACGATACAGCAGATGGGGATTGCCAAGTGATATGTTGGGCAAGTGATGCACTTGGCCACCATTCTTTCCACATCTCGCTTCATCCTTGGCCAATGGAAGTGCTCTTGAAGGATATCTAAAGTTTTAGCCACGCCAAAATGTCCCATCAAGCCACCTCCATGTGCTTCCCTAACAAGTAAAGAGCGAATAGAGCAGTTAGGTATACACAGTCGATTGAGGTAGAAAAGAAATCCATCAAGGATGTAGAATTTACCTTAAGTTGCTGAACCACAAGAATAAAAAATACCTGAGAAATCCTGGGTCATTGGAGTATAGCTCTTTAACTAACTCAAATCCTAATAACCTTGCATCAAGTTGAGTGAGTAAAGAGTAACGACGTGATAACGCATCAACAACAACATTGGTTTTCCCAATTTTGTACTTAATCACATAGGGAAATGTTTCAATAAATGTGATACGGTCCCCGATCAACTCGTTTCGAGACACGTAGCACATTGCCCAAGGATCTAGCGAGGTTGTCCAACGCTTGGATTGCGGAACCTGAAATCAAAACGGACGACACGAATCGATTAAAGGTGGTAGAACGACGACTCCAATCGAGGTGATTACTCAAGTGGATAGGTCGGTGGAACAATCAAGGACAAGCACAAGATTGCTCAAAACCCTTGCCAAGCAAGTAAAGGAACAAGTTGCTCTCAACAATGGAAGAGAACTAAACCAGAATTTTATTATCAAAATTGCGTCCCCCTTTAACCGTACAAAGTGTGCCTTTATATAGGTTAAGGGCTAATGAAAACCTAAGGGAAATGCTAAGGGGAATTCGGCCACTTAGAAGGCCAAGGTAGGCCGACCCACTAATCCAATTCTAACAATTAAAACCTATCACTAGGGACTAAGGCCTAATCGGCCAACCCACTTGGAGGCCCACTTGATTCTTCATGGGCTTGGATCATCGTGTAAATAACTTGATTATCCCCTTCCAAGCCTTCAATGTCTCTATGGACTCCTTGTTGGTCTTGCACACTTCGCACTAGGGTTTGGAGTGACTCCTTGAAGCGCTTGGCCGGTGCACGTGTGACTGGGCCCAATGGCACTCGAACTGGGTCATTACTTGGGCTAAGGTCCGTGCACACATCAAAATGCAATCCACCTAACATGACGCTTATTCAACTTGTGTTGTGACTTAATGTGCTTAAGCGATTCATGGTCAGTGTGTATAACAAATTCCCTTGGCCTCAAATAGTGTTGCCACGTCTCTAAAGCACGAATCAAAGAGTACAACTCTTTATCATAAGTGGAATAATTCAAATCTGCCACATTCAGTTTCTCACTAAAGTATGCAATTGGTTTGCCCTCTTGCATTAAGACAGCTCCTATATCCACCCCAGATGCATCACACTCTATTATTCTTGTGAGATGGAGGCTTCTTCAGAAATTTCAGAGGAAGAGAGTTCAGATTCATCTAATGAGGAAAGAGAATTGGTGGAAGAACAGATCCAAGAACAAATCCCTGAAATTAATATGGCAACTGAACCTGAAGTTGTACATCCTGAAGAAGGACAAGGAGAAATGTTTGGTGAATCAAGAGAACGAACAACTTTTCCTAAAGCAATGGGAGTACAAATTTTTACAATTGATGATATTCCTTCTGAACAATGGGAAGCAAGATTCCAAGAATTTCATGCTTGGATGATTGTCCAAAATTTAACTGAGGAATCTCATTTTGAAATCTTATCAGTATTTACTGCCCATTTTGCAGGAATTCTCAAAAATTGGTGGACCAGTCTAGGAGATCAAGATAAATTGATGTTTCTGACCCGCCAAGACTTCACTAAAAATATAAATCTGCTTCACTTGATGTTTATTGGAGATGTTAAAGAGAGCCAAGAAAGAAAGCGAAAAGAGTTCTTCCAGATGAAGTGTTTATCCTATGATCGAAAAGATCTAAATTAACATTTCAAGAAGATGACTAATTTATTCTATGCTCTTGGTGCAGATATAAATCTGAAGCAAGCTTTTATCAGTTCACTTCCAAAGTCCCTATCAGATGGTGCTGAAATGTATATCCATAACAAATATGGATCTATTCTAAACCTGTCCACTGGACAGATTAAGCAAGCAGTCCTCCTCTCTCTTGATGATTTATGCAACAACAGGAAAGTTATTCGAGAATATCTTAAAGGAGATGTTTGCTTGGATCAAGCCTGCAAAAAGCTAGAACTGGTTACTAAAGGAAAATGTCAAGCATGTGTTCCTTATAAAAGAAGAAGGAAATTCAAAAGATTCAAAAGTTTTAGCAAAAGGTACAAAGGATTTCCTAAAAGACCTTTCAGAAAGAAATGGAGATTTTTCAAAAGGAAAGGCAAGCAGTTTAGAGGAACCAAAGGAAACAAATGTTTTATTTGTGGAAAGCCAGGACATTTTGCAAAAAATTGTCCTTTATTCCAAAAGTAAAGTAACTCTTAAAAGTTGTCGGCCATATGTAAAATTGTCGGCCATATGATTGTCTGTTATTCCAAGAGTCAAGTGCCTCTTCAATAGAGTCAAGAGTTAAATGACTTTTCCCGAAAGGTCATTTTACTATACAAGTGTCGGTCATCCATGTATTATAAATAGATGAACTCTTCCATTTGGAGGATCGAAGTTTGAATAAAAAATTACAGAGTGTTTCTATATTTTGATGGCAGCTTAAACTCTCTTTTATTTCCTTCAAACGAGGCAAAGATACATGGCTAAAAGGGTATCCAAAGTCGCTTCATAAAAAGTCCCTTGATCGTAGAAAAGCCGAGGAGATGGCTGTGTTGATCGAGAATATCTTGAAGGATGCTGGCCACTCTGATAGTTGGTATCAGAGCCATACGTTTGAAGGAAATAAGTTTCAATTACTCTTTACTCCCTGTCATATCTATATTTATGAATATTGTCAATGAATATTTTGAACAAATGCAATGGTTAATTTTCGAAAATAATTATCATGGTTGGTATGAATATATTCGAGACTATCATTTCCCAGGTAATCTTTGGAGTACATATGAAGATTATACTGAAGAAGACTGTTTTATGTGGATATTTATATATGAAGACGAAAAGAAGCAATTTCTAGAATATTTACATCCTATGTCCTATTCTGTAGTTAGTAGACAAGTTTTTGTTGATCTTTTGTATGTTCGTATTTCTCAAATTAAAATAGAACAATCCGTAAAAGAAAGTTCAGAAAAGGCAAAAAAGAGTCGTGTGATCATAGATCAAGATCTTAAGGTTAAAAGAATTTAGATTTTGGTAATTATGTCTGTTTCTAGTACTTCTAGTGGTCTTGTATTAAATAAGGTTAATAGTAATAAATTAGATTATTTATATGAAGTTTCTGTTGAACCAGAGGTGGTTAATCCTACCTCTTTACCAGTAATTAATCCTTATACTGCTTATGGTAAACAATCTTTTTCTCCTTTGAGACAAATCAAATCTTTGATTAATTATCATCCTAAAGGAGTTAAAGAATATATCCAAGCCTCTAAAGTTGATCAGCATCCTATCCTTGCTACTAAAAAGGAGCAATTTATAACTTTGCACATTCCAGATAATTTTCCTTTGCAGTGGAGACGACAAGGATATACCCATATTCATTTTGGAGCTATCAGGATTTCCTTATCATTTCATGGGAGAAAAGGATTACCAATAGTAGCTCGAGTAGCTCTACTTGACACCAGATTCACAAAAATATCAGCATGCTTGTATTGCAACAGTTGAAACAACTCTTAATGCTGGAACTGTTTTTGTGACTCTTTTTCCTAATTTTAATATGTCCTTAGCAGATCCTCACTTGCTTGATGCTTTAAAGGTATAGGTTCAAATTATTGGTGCAGATCAAGTCTCAGACGCTATTGCTGTAACTCTACACTATCAAATGGTGTATCGAGTTCAGAATCATGCCCTTGATCTTACCATCCCTGGTGGAGAAGATGCTCTTCTTATCCGTGTGGATGAGAAAAATACTGCATCTTGCACTCATGTTCCAAGACAGATTTCTAAGTCAGATCTAATCTCACTATTACCAAATAGTTGGATTACTGACTATGAATCTCTTCATACCCAGGCGAATGAACCCCTTGAATCTTCAAATTCAAGGATCTCTCAGACTTCTGAAGGGAGAATTTCAATTTCATTTGATCACTCTCATTTAAAGGCTTCAAAACCTAATATTCCTTCTATTATGCTTGCAGATGTTTCAATGGAATTACCAAGTGAAGAAGGTAGAAAATTGGGTCGATATGACTTCAATACTGAAAAATGCTTTGATGTGTGCACAGACTTTAGCCCAAGTAATGACCCAATTCGAGTTCTATTGGGCCTAGTCACATGTGCACGGGCCAAGCTCTTCAAGGAGTCACTTCAAGCCCTTGTTCGAAACGTACAAGCCCAACAAGGGGTCCATAGGAATATTGAAGGCTTGGAAATGGATCACCGAGTTGCCTACACATTGATCCAAGCCCATGAGGAGCCAAGTGATGATTGTTAGTGGCTTTAGCCCATTAGTTAGTCTATTATTGTTTTCCCCAATAAAGGGGTTCGGCCTATTCGGCCCATTTAGCCATTAAGTATGGCCGCCCTTCTCCCCTCAGTCTAACCTAGGGTTTCATTAGCTCTTTAACATATATAAAGGCTCACTTTGTAAGGTTAAGGGTACGCAATTTTGATAATAAACAATTAGTTTTGTTTTCTCTTCCATTGAGAGATTCAAATCCTTTACTTGCTTTGGCAAGGGTTATTGAGCAATCTTGTGCTTGCCTATGATTGTTCTACCGACCTATCCACTTTTGAGTATTCACCTCAATTTGGAGTCGTCGTTCTACCGCCTTTAATCAAATCGTGTCGTCCGTTTTGGTTTTAGGCTCCGCAATCCAAGCGTTGGACAACCTCGCGAGATCCTTGGGCAAACGTGCTACGTGTCTCAAAACGTGTTGATCGAGGACCGTATCAGTTGGCTTCAGAGCTTAAGTGGAGGTATTCTTCGTTATATCCTTTTTTTCATAGTTGTGTCATTAGGGTTATAGTATATCCGCTGCAATTATTCCAAAAAAAAAAACTATACTATTCATAGGTACTGTTCATAGGCACTGTTCACGTACTGTTCATCGCGGGTACTGTTCATCCGAACACAAATCTGTTTGGGTGTTGTCTTTTCGTGCCTTCTGTCGAAATTTCATTCTTGGATCTTGTGTTTGGGTTGTTTGGGTTTAAAAACAAGAAAAACAAAAAAAAAAGTTGTGACGGCTAGGGTTTCGTTTGTGGCGAGGGTTCTTGTGCGCTAGGGTTTTTTTCTTTGCGCAAATCTGTCCAAGCTTTCTTTGAGTCTTCCAAGTTGTTTTACTTGTTTTCCAAATCTGATTTGTGGTTAACTTGGTTGGTATTTTGTGAATCTTGAAGAGAACCTACAAGAATATTGAGTTTCTTGAATTTCTTGACCACAATCTTGAAGTTCTTGAAGTCTTGATAACTTGCTTGGGAGTTCTTGAAGGATCTTGAGGATCTTGAAGGTTTCTTGTGTGTTTCATTAGCCAAAACAAATCTGGAATATTATTCCATTGGGGCAAGCTTGTGTTGAGTTTGTTCGTTATAGTAAAAAAAAAAAAATTCGGGTGTACTGTTCACGTTGGTATTGTTCATCGTACTGTAGAAGTACTGTTCATCCGAAAAAAAAAAAGAGAGAGGAAAAGAAGAATCGGTTGGCAAGAAAACAAAGAGAAAAAAAATAATAGCAACCGAATTGGGTGGGGGAAAATTCTGATTTGCGCCATACTACTTGGAGTAGAATTTGGAACCTTCTAAAGGTTGTTACAAGAAGGAAAGGGGTTTTCCAAAAGGTTTCCTAAACTAATCAGATTTGCGCAAACCTTCTTGGATAGAATTTGGATGTTATTAAAAGTTGTTTCAACAAAAGGTTTTCTAAAGGTTTCCAAAAACTAACTTGTTTCCAAAATCAATTAGGAAACTAAGTGGACAGCTTGGGTACTTTTTCTAATTCCACTTGGACAAGCTCCTACATTTTAGGAACTAGGGTTTCGTTGGCTTCCTTTTCACACTAGCGCTAGTTTCCATTTCTGTCCGCCACTAGAAAGCTTCCAAACTGTGCATCCTTGTTCCATTTTGCATCCCATTTGTGTCTTGTTTTCTTGGTTACTCTTGTGGAAAGTTTGGGGAACAATTTTTGGATTTTTGCGCGGCATTTCTCAACTACTCAAACCGGCAAGGTAAGGAATTTTGGTAAGCTTATTTGAGTGCTTTGAGTGATACACGAGTGATGAGTACATACACGTGAGCTTGTGTGTCGTGAGGAATCTCTTTTTCTTTGCTAACCATTTTGGCAGGTCACGTAGTCATGCCTAGGGGAGTTGCCTCTTACTCATACAACCAAGAATTCTTGGAGAATGAGCCTCTCAAGAGGAGGGGTTCCAAGCGGCCTACTCCCAAGCACTCTAGTTCCATGGAATCTGGTTCACAACATGAGTTTCGTTCACTCCGGGAGGAGATGGAACGTTACCGTGCTTCGTGTGTATATGAAAGGTATAAACGAGATTGTGATGAGTATGAGAAGGAGCAAAGAAGTTTGCGCAGAGCATCTAAATCGAGGTCAACCTCAAGCAAACGAGATTTATCTAAGAAGTACCTTGACAACCAAGACAAGGAGTTCGAGAATTCTCGAATTGAGTCAAAGCTTCGTGAATCAAAGGATGAATTCCGAAGTCGGACTAAAGCATTGGTTGATTCTATGATGGAAAGACTTAGCCAAGTGCTGGATTCCTACTTGGAGCAACTTAATCATGTGTCAACCGGTGGTAATAAAGGGAAAATTCATCCTAGTCCCTCATTGATTGAAGAGCCATATATGAATGAGTTGCAGCCGAGCCATGAACATGAGCTAGACAATGAAAATCAAAATTCAAGTGCAATGAATGAACAATGGCCCGAGAAGAATGGAGTGGGAAAAGGCAAGAATAATTTGGCCTTAGTGAAGAGTAAAGAGGAGGAGTTGGCCGTGTTTACAAAGGCTGAAAGTGTGAACATTTTGTTTGCTAACCGGCTAACATGTGTTTTGTTTAGTATCTCTTCGTTTGTGCAGATTACACAAGGTCAAGTAGAGTTGGTCATGGCATGTTCCATTCCGAAGTCACTTGGACACTTTGCGAGCTTCCATGGAGTTTGTCTCCTAGGAGCTAAATCTCTTTGGTATCAATCCATGGAATAATGTCCATTCAATCCTACCCGCGCCATTGGAGGATTCATTCGAGTTCATCGTAAAAGGGAAATTCCAGATTCTACTTCTTGTCCTTTACCTATGGGTCATTCATCATTTTTGGCTTATTTTAAGCATGTTACTCGTCCTAAATCTTGTCGTTCCTATGTAGATTTTGATGAGAAGTGTAGAGAACCCGCACTAGATTCTCAAGTTAAATCAAGTGGTGGAAGGCACGTTGAAGTGTCAAAAGGAGTTTCACATTTAAATCTTGTTCTACACCTTCTTACCATTTAGCTAATGATGTCCCATTGCTTCTTTATCCAATTTCTGGTTCGAAACAAGCTGAAACTTATTTCATTTTTGTAGGTAGTAAAGCTGTCCGAAAATTTTCAGCTTTGACCAAAGAGTTGTCACCTGATTTCTTGCTTGTTCCAGCTACATGTTGCGAAGAAGGGCCGAACTATACCACCTTGTACAACCCGATTCAGGATTTCTCTAGCTTCAATGAGCATCATTATGAAGATCCTTATCTTGTGCACGTGACTGGTAAGCTATTGCATAATTTTATACCTATGACTACTCACTATGTGATTTATTGTGTAGGTAACATCATGACAGTCCATGCTCGAAGGCTAATTAGAGAGTTTTGG